>SSNP01000029.1:1502975-1538821 GCA_006937955.1 Pachypanchax playfairii
CACACACACACACACACACACACACACACACACACACACACACACACAGGGTTGCTAAACCTTAGTTAAACACTCTAATGTGGAATCATCTGCCCCCCTCTCTCTTGTACAAACACACACACACAAATGGCCGGAGCCAAGATTACTTTCCTAAGTATTTTTAAATCGGGTGATGACAGAAGGAGAGAATGAAAGACACACACGTAGCTGCTGTGGTTTCAGGTTGAAGTGTGATGTATGTTAGAGGTTAATGAGCTCTTATAAGCCTTTATTCACAATGAGAGAGTAAAACTTACCAGAAAAAAGGTGAATGTAGATTTTCTCTTTAAGCGACTTCGAACCGAACTTCTTTACTTTGTTTCACGGCATGTTTGGGTTTGATTGAATAAATTATCCCACAATAAGAACTCATGCACTGATGTTCTACGGCGTCTCTATGTCCTCCTTGTTATTTCTCGACCTCCTCGTGTTTGTTCTTCTGCACTGTGTCGACCACCAGATGGTCCAGATGGTTAGCATCACCTGTTTACAAACAGGGTTAGCGTAGGACAAGTCCGTCCATCTGCTTTGGGATTCTTTTAGGTTTTCAGTTTCTTTCCTCTTCACACTTTATTACTTTTACTCTGAAATGATTAAGATGAGACGTTAGAATTAATGTTGAGTTTGCATGTTGAACACAGATAGGTTATTTTATAACTTGTACTGTTATGTCCAAACTATATGTAGATATATCTGTGTGTCTGATTGATTGTGGGTGTCCAGTGGGTGGCAGTGCAGCATGGGAGATGTTTAGAGTTAGATGCATGTAAGCTATCAGGCCAAATTAGATGCTTCTTTGCCTCATTGGAGATAGTTTTACCTCAGGCATTGTTCTTGTTGTTGAGCTCCAGCTTTAAGTAGATGTATAAATACACACATGATCATTTTAGTTAACAGTAGAACATCTTGAAACGTAGTCACGTCTGTCCCCTCTGACCTGTAGAAACACAGCAGTAATATTAAATACCTTGAGTAATAATGCTTCAGTGATGGACTTTCTCAGTTGAAATAACCCCTAATTGAAAGCAGATGAAGGGGGCTGACAGTGACTGCTGCACACACACACACAAACGCACACAAAGCTGAGAGAGTCTGGTTGAAGAGGTACTGACAGATCTGCTCAGCAAACCCTCCCACACACTTCCCCCCTCCTTCTCCTCACACTCTGCCTGACCCTGACATAAGTCCTGCTGTCTCTCCATCACTGTGTTACCATAGCAACAGGCTGTCAGGTATGACGGTGCAGTGAAGTTGAGAGCAGCGTTGTGTGACCGATAGTGTTTGACTGCTAATGCAGTACTATTACCATCTGAGCCAGTGTTTGTTTAATTTGTAATTTCATTGGTTGGGACATTTTTTTAAAAGCACCGATCATCAAAAACTATGAATAAAGCTGCTGATTTTTAGAAATGACAAATACAACTAGATTTTTAAATCTACAGAACAAACGTAGAAATGATACGAGGCATTCAGAGCTTAATATGTCCCGCAATACAGACGATTACTGCCTGCAAACTGATAGCTATAGCTTCTTAGATGTGTGTGTGTGCGTGTGTGTGTGTGTGTGTGTGTGTGTGTGTGTGTGTGCGTGTGTGTGTGTGCGTGTGTTTGCATGCGTCACATGCCACAATGAAAAGCAGATAGCCTCTTGACTTTCCTGAGTGCTATCACAGACAGCTAGCTTAACAGCCCACACACCCACTCCAGTGCTGATTGTTGACCCCTTCATCATCAACCACTGTCACTCCTGGGGGGCGTGGGGGGGGTGAATCTCCAATGTGTCTGAGCTAAAAGGTAAAGTTGAAAGCAATCAACAGATATTTTCTGCAGTGCTTTAGATAAGCCAGTGACACTTTCTTATTCTGTCACTCAGTACAAAATAATCAATGTTTCCAGTTTATTGTTGACTGACACTCGGATCTTTTAATTTATGCACACAAGTAAAATATACATCCAATTTTTTTTTACATCACAGATCACCAGGATCTGATTTTGTTTGACAAAAATCATTGAATCTGAGTTAATATAACAAACATTTTTCTTTTCAAAGTCAAGCCATATCGACCAATATGAATAGATATGTGTAGGTCCTCCCCCGGCACAGCAGAACAGGGTTACAGTTAAGTTACTGAACCAGGATTTACCAGTTTACATTTCTTATTGTAACTATATTGGCACCATCAACTTGTATAAAGATCCAAATCAGACATCTCCACCTTCTTCTGTTGTTGAAAAGGAACCTGTAAGCTTCCACTTACATGCTGTACTGAAGCAGTCAGAGTCTGTCCCAAGTCAATAAGAGTCAACACTTGCAACAAATTACCTGAAGTGTGTTTTTATTTTGGAGTCAGGACAATGTCCCAGAGGGACGGACACCGAAGACTGACACTGGAGCCTTGAGGTGCATCAGGTCTTTCTCAGCCCTGATGTGACTAGATATTGTTTTTGGAGGGCCAGCTAGGGGCATGTGTGGCCCATAACTTAAAAAAAGTATTTTCAAGATTATAGACTGTTAACATTTTATCCTTTTCAAGAGTTTTGTTTGATTCTTTTGAAATGTGTGGTACTTTGACCCGGTTCTGTAATATAGGAAAAACGTTTTTTTCCCTCAAACTTCACCCCCTGTCCTGTAATAAGTAAATAAACATGTAAACCGTATAAATTAAATCTACCCATGAAGTGTCCATGGTAACATAGGTGGCATGTTTGCTGTGTTATTATGGAAACAGAGGCCTTAAAGGTGCAACACAATTTTTTGTTGCAGTGGTGCCCTCTGAGGAAAAAATCTGGATTGCTGCTTTAATGGCTTCCACATATCGGTTAACGGGGGTGTACGTATTGTCAATGATTAATTTTTTTAAAAGTATTAATTGAATTTGATTGTCCGAAATAGGGCGTGGCCAGTCTAATTGAGTATGGGTCACCCCTCTGGACACGCCCCTGGTTCTTAGGTATAGGTTTTGAAGTTGGTTGATGACATAAGAGCATGCTAAAGGCTATAAACGCTAACCAACATGACAAGCTTCAACAAACTGTAGAATTTAATTGACCAAATGGCTGGAAGTGACAGAGTGTTATAAACAGTTTACTTCATGAGAAGTTACATTTACAGCTCTATGTCTAAGATAAATTCCAGAGCTGCTATACATACTGTCTGATAGTCCTACAGCTAATGAGCTGCTAGCTTCCGTTACATTTACGTGTTACCTTGTTGCCTCCTTTCATTACTGACGTGTCTGTTTACAAACATCATGGTGTCCAGAAGATGTTTTCTTCTGGACACCATGATGGGCAGAACTTCTGATGGGCAGTGCCTTGGATCTTTGGAAGTGAGTGGTTGTCAGTCTTAACCTTGCGCTGCAAGATGGATTCTCGCGAGATTTGGAGTTTTCCAAACCCACGAAAATCCATCTTGTACTGCTCCATTGAAAACTGTTTATTTCGGTCAAAAAAACTTTTGAACCATTCACTGTGTTTTGGGGCGGGTGTTCCGGTGTGATTGGCAGCAAGTGTCCAGGCAGTCAAAGCAAAACAAATATGGCTGCTGGTGGATGTACGCATAAAAGCAGCTATTGAATCTGTTTTAGAACTAGGGACGATTTCTTCATTAAAAAATGATCAAAGGTAAAAACTTTATGTATTTCTTGATGGTAAAGATGTTGTTTTTGTTTTTCTTAGTGGTAACGATGTGTGTGATTGGCTAAAGACAAATCATCAAAGGCAGACACTTGCTGGCTCGTCCTCCAATCAGATTAAAACATTATATTAGATGTCCCTCCCTTTTACGGTTTCAAATGGAGCGGTTCCAGATGTATTTGTGTCTCCGAATCGAGAAGAGGCGGGGCTACACATAGATCTGGCAGAGCCAGATTATGTCAGTCCTTCTTTAAATCCAAATTTCGGAGTATATATGCTCAGGGATGCCAAAGTAACAGAAAAAGTCACCCCACAATGTCTTAGCAGCCAGCTTTCCCACCCAGAGCTGCTTCCAGGCATCTAGCATATTGTGTATGAGAGAGCTGCTTTATATCCATGTAAAAACTGATGGTGGATTTTGTTGTAGACCAACCAAAAACTACTGGTTCTCACTCCTGGTCCTAATGGCCCACTGCCCCTCCTTTTTGAGTTTTTCTCTGCTTATGTCAGGTTCACTGATTTTCCCCTTCTAACAAGCCCCGATTATTGGGAGGGCTTTTAAGATAATCCTAACCAAAATTTGTGTGGCGTGTTAAGAGCGATTTGATCACAATCCAACATGTTGGATTGTTTTGGCCTGATAACGCTCCATGTGTGGTGTGTTGCAAGGAGAACTAATCATGTAGCGTTAAGCCAATCAGAAATCGAGGTAACAGGAGGCTTCTTCTTCTTCTGAGGTTTTGTGGCATTTGTCAACAGATTTCAACCAGAAATCAAACAGATGTTTTTTTGGGGGGAAAACCTGTTTCTGTGGCGAGTGAAATCGCACCGCGTGTGGTATGTGCCACATGACATGATGAGACACCAAACACGGTAAGAGCAGAACAGGAATATGCCGGATTTGTTTTTCCTCCAGTGTGTATTAAACTCTTGCAACGCTGTTAAAAATCCTGCGATGTGAACGAGTATTTACACACACATCTGGGTGAAATTATTACATTAGTCAAGTTTAGCAGGAACCTTTTAATCAGCTGTCTATTTATATCAGCTGTACTGAATCAGAGAAGCATCTAAAACAATCAGGATAGAGGCCGTGAAGGACCAGGACCAAGGAAAGCAGTTCTAAGTGATGATCAGAGTTACTCTGTTTTATCCCAATTCAGAGAAAGTAACCCCGGGCTCACACTGCATCCAGATCCGGTCCGGTGCGGACCCCGCAGGTATTCCGTTAGATTAAAATCCCTTTTGAAGGCTCACAGTAGCTCCGCGCGGTGCGGGTCCGGTTACGGGGGCTGTACGGCACTACGGAAAGAATCCGCAAGGTTCTATTTTTTCCGGACGCCGGAGTCACTCCGCGTCAAGTTTGATGAAATCTGACGAACTATACAGGAAGTGTGGCTTGAATATCCGGTGTTTTTTCAAAATAAACGAGTACAAACAATTGTAACTTGACTCTTCTTTTTAGACAGCACACGTGCTAATAGGAAATGTAAACATTACATCACACCCGGTGACACAGGGTCCCGAAAGCCTGCAGCACAACACCTTTTCACACATTTGGTAAATAATGGACGTGTTCTCTTGTGAAGTTCCGACAAAACGATAACCCACGTGAACTTCTGTTCTCGCGGGTGCTGTTTCCGCACCCAGCACCGGAGCTGGCCGCACTCCCTATCTGGAGCAGATGTGAGTCGTAGCTTGCGGAAAAACCGCACCGAATCCGGACCGAAGCCGTTCCGTAGGCAGTGTGAGCCCAGAGTAAATGATTGTTGAAGCCAGAGAGAAGCTCCCGCCATGTACATGTTTCTGTAGCCACTTGTGATGTTTTAGCAGACATAATAGAATCTAAAAATAGCTGAGCGCTTCTTCAGGCACAAAACAGATGATGCCAGAGTAATACAAAGGTGTTCATGCATGAAATTGGGTATAAAGTACTGAAATGTTGAAAGGGGCAGTTTCTGCAGCAGATGTTATGCTGATTTTTGAGCTGGTAAAACCAAAGAAGTAAATGTGAAAACCAGCGCAGCTCATGCTGGGTTAGTCAAAATAAGATCGATTTTAGGGAAATCTCAGAGAAGAAAAATTTGAGAAATGAAATCTTAACTTCATAGTCTTTAGAAGCTGAAAAGGAGCACGTAGCTGAAGCAGCAACATGTAACGGTACAGTATGTAAGAATTACACCTTGTTGTCAAATCCAAGTCCTGCAGTTCATGTAGAAAAAAAAACCCATCTGTTCTCAGCCTCTCACCCCCTCCCCTTCCGGATTTTTCTGTTCAGTTGCCAGTTCTGATGTCGATCCTCGTTTAGTTTCTCTTGTATTTGTTCTATTTTTGGGGAATGTCTGAAGGTCTATTTGTTCAGCGTTGAGTTTTCCTAAGTGCGTTTGAACGCCCCATCACGTGCAGCTCGGCTGTGTGAGTATTTCACTGTAAAATTTTTACATACTGTACCTTTAAAGCTGATATCCTTGATTTCCAATTGCCTAGCTTAGACTGTCAACAAAGTCACAGAACTCTCAGCCCCTCCTGTTGGGTAGGATTCCTAAGCCACACCCCCCACAGGTTTGGAAACACGCCCAGACGACGACCGAGTGCAAGACACTGGTCCGCAGTTCATTCAAGTACCGTAACATGGTGGAATCACTGGTAAGTGAAAACAATATAACAACAAACAACTGACATTAATTGTTACTTTCTCCTGAACCTGATGTGGAACCAGCCGGCGGCTGTTTCTCCTGCTGTGACATGGTAGAGCGGCGAACACTCCCAGCAGTGGTGTGCTGCGGTATTATGCCTCAGTTTTTTAGGAGCACAGAAACCAAATAAATGCGGAAGTCCGTATGGCTGGAGAGACTGTCCAATCATTCCTTTCGAACTGAATCATTTGATTGGTTGATGTTTTTAGACAAATACAGGAGAACCACTTAATTTAAAAAATTTTTTTGTTGTTTTTAATCTTCACAACATATTTTTCTCCATGCTGTGTTAAAACGTTTTTAATAGGCATGAAAAAAAATATGTTAAGCTAATTTGTTATGCAAATTAAGTATAGCAGCTTTAAACATGTTCAAGCAGTATGAAACAGCTAAATGTGGCTTCGTAGCAGAGAAAGGCCAATTAATTCAGAAAATAAGTTGTCAAGAATGTGTTTCTGTATATTTCTGAGTGCAGGGATTAATAACATTAGTTAAATAAGACTTGTTCATAATGTCTGACTTGTCTATCTCAGTTGGAAACTTCTGATATCACTTTTAACTGTTCTTAAAAATCTTTTATTTAGATCTGAACAAGTATTAGCTGAAAGTTGCTTTTCTACTTATATCTTGTAACTGTCTTTAACTTTGTTTATTCTACTTTGTTTTTTCTTTCCTTTTTCTTTCTTTCCTCCTTAAGCGAGTGGACGTGTTTTCATCAGCTGATCAACCGCTTGATGTTGTAACAGCGTTTGAAAGCAAAGACTGGACCGTTTCTGACCTTTCACTGAGATTTCTTATTGATCATTAATAGTTGATAATATGTACTGAAAATATTCATTTGGTGTAACAGAGTTGAACAAGAAGTTCTCTGTGTTGAAAACAAATCTGACATTTATTTACCTTCGTGTCTGACTGAAGTACAGAACCAGAACCAACTGGATTAAATCACATCTGTCCGTCATGCAGCTGCAGTGATGGTCAGTGTTGGGACTTGATGAAATGCAACAGTGAAGGCTGGAAATGATGGGTGATGGTTTCTATGGAAACTGAGGATTCTGAGCTGAATGCTCATCACTCTTATAGTTATCAAAGATTAAGCAAAGAACAATGTTCATACATGTTATTTAATATGTTTTTGTTGTTTCTGTAACACATGTTTATCATTGCAGAAAGAGAGGTTGCTAGTTTGAAATCTAGGAAAGTGCCCAAGTTTTTATTTAAGCATCCTCAATCAGTTCTGTCCCCACGGTTTACTACTTCAAAAAAACATCTTATTTATGTCGATATTCTTCGAATAGTACATTATTTAAATCCAGTTAGATTTGAGTTATTTTATTTTTGCAAATGTTCTTCATGGGTATAAATAAAAAAGTATAAATGGAAAAATCCACATTTTGTGTCAGGATCCCTGGACACGTTCACAGTTCTTCTTCCAAATCTGTCCAGTCAGTTTCTGTAACGTCATCATGAGTCCGCCCATCTCACCAGGATGCAGAATAAATAATCGTCCAAGTTCTGAAACACACACTCACTTGATGGCTTCCTGGGCTCAGTGTTAATTGTGAGTAAATGAGTTGATTTTAGGTCAGCTTTTCTCACTTCCTGTCAAATTACTCACTCCACTTCATGTCTTCCCCCTCTTTAATAATCACGCCCATGCATTAAATCAGAGGAAAAGACACAAAATGTTGGATATGATTAAATAAACAAATCTCTCTTTGTTTAATTCTCTGAGGAAAATGTCTTACTCTATAAAGAAAAAGTAAATAAATAAAAACGTTTTTTTTTTTTTTAATGTTTTTTATATCTTAGTGCTATCTGTTAAAAAAAAGGAGTAGTGAACCAGTGATCCAGGTTTGACTATAAAACTCTCTCAATGGAGTCAAAGATATGACAGACTTTGGGTGGACATGATCGAGGAGCCTTGATCCTGCTCCGCTGTCTGTTTATTACAGGCTTATTGCACCATTAGCCTCACCTGCTGAGGAAAAGCATGTTTCTACCTGCACATTGTGCCAAATAAAAGAACCAGGACTAATGAATCATCTGCTTTCTGCTCATATGTTACATGTTTTTATCTGTTTTGTCAAACCCTTCACAATAAGAGCCCAAAAACAAAACACTGAGCACAATTTACAGCCCGTGGCTCTGTGCAGCTCAGGATTCAAGATTAAATGGAAGAGAAGATTCAGTTCAGCCTGCTGGTTTCCTCAAACACATCTTTCTACTTGACATTTGCAATCTATTGAATCAGGTTGTTTTGTAACTGGACTGAATGAGGCTGTTATTGGATTAGTTTCTAACACATGTGTAATTTGATCAGAACTGGACTGAGATGACTTTTATTATAAAATTGCTCTATGAAAATAAACTAAATTGAACTGAATTGAATTAGGTATGAGTAAATTATCTCATTGCAGGGTTAATGTTCCTACGTGTTTTGGTCTGAAGTCGCTCTGAGAGAGAATGTTTGTTACCACCGAAAAATTCAGCATAACTTATGCAAAGTATGATGAGCATAGAAATGAGGTGCATAAAAGGTCTAATTAAAGTATTAAAGTATTTGGATCACACGGAAACATATAAGAAAAATTAATGCAACCCCAATTCTTAAAATTTTATGATGCAATTTAAAATGTAATTTTAATTCATAATTTTCCCTTATTAAATAAATATTAGTAGTAATAATATATTTGATAATAATAATAATAATAATAATAATAATAATAATAATAATAATAATATATTGAAAAGGTGCTACTTTTTTAGTTTGAATGATGAATATTTTTGAAAAATCCGCAAAAGTCGAACCGCAAAGTAATGAAGGATTACTGTATATATTTTCAAGAAATTCTTTTCCTTAATATCAAGAGCTTAAGGCATATTTAGAAGATTAATTAGTAACTGTCTATCCATCTGATTGAGTGTCTGTCTGTCTGACTATCTGTCTAAGGCTACGTTCAGACTGCAGGATGAAGTCCAAATCCACTTTTTTTGCCCATATGTGACCTGTATCTGATTTTTTTAAGACAGTCTGAATGACACAGATCTGTTTTTTCAAATGCGGCCCAGTCCACTTCAGCATGTGGTCCTAAATCTGATATGTATCTGATGTTTTGGCATGCGACATCAGCCTGAACCGCCAGATCCCGTTCCATCCGACCTGTACGTCATCAATACGTGACATATGTGACTATTCTGTGTCGAGGAGGCGGAAGCGAAAAGAAAGCAACAATAATGGCGGATGACGCAGAGAACAGTCAATGGTGAGAAACCGAGGTGTCTGAGTTAATTAATATTTGGGGAGACAGCTCTGTTCAGGCTAAACTCGAGAAGTGTTATTGGCACTGTGCGTTTTTCTAAAACATTTCCAAAGAAATGGCAGAGCGTGGATTTAAACAAACCTGGCTCCAATACCAAAGAAATATACAAAAACTCTGAGCTAAATATGTGTGTGGTGTCACTGTTCCGTCTACTGCACATGCGTGACACATTCAAGACACATTCCATTCAGACAGCAAGTCACATTCAGGTCGCATTTTACTGGCAACATGGACGACCTTGCAAAAACATCGATCTCACAAAAAAAAATAGGAATTTAGCTTTAAAGCTGATATCCCTGATTTAAAATTGCCTAGCTTAGACTGTCAACAAAGTCACAGAACTCTCAGCCCCTCCCGTCAGGCAGAATTCCTAAGCCACGCCTCCCAGGTTTGGAAACACGCGTAGCCCCAAAAGATGACCGAGTGCAAGACACTGGTCCGCAGTTCATTCAAGTACCGTAAAATGGCAGAATCACCGGTAAGTGAAACAATATAACAACAAACAAGTGATATTAATTGTTACTTTGTCCTGAACCTGACGCGCAACCAGCCGGCAGATGTTTGTCCTGCTGTGACATGGTAGAGCGGCGAACACTCCCAGCAGTGGTGTGCTGCGGTAATATGTCTCAGTTTTTAAAGGTGTGATGACATCACTGTTTAAACTAGCGTAAAGCTATTTCATGTAGTAGATATGCCCGCATATGTCAACTCTCAAAAGAATTTGATTAAAAAACTAACACGGCGGGGGTGTACGGGCAGGTCAGAATCCTCTTCTCAGCAACACGGTTCCTTTCATTAATGATATGTGGGTCTCCCTGGCTGACTTCGCTCTGATTGGCTACAACCATTGCCCGCAGCAAGCCTTTCTTCTCGGCTCCGTCAACAGTCCAGTAACACGGCGAGTGGACGTTTACAACCGTATATGTTCGAGCCTGAAACGTCTTCTGAGGAAGACGGAGGGGTGAACACATAAAACTCAACTAATCACATGAGCGAATAAACAGTGCTGTCAGATGTTATCAATGAAAATAGATTCACAATATGGTATGATAAACCTGTTGCTCACGGACATTGTTGCTAGAGCGGCTATCACATGCTAGCATCATGAACTCTTCAGACCACGAACAAACGTTTATCAGGCAAGGCAGCATTTTATTAAATAAATAAACTTACGGGTATTGACGATGTGGTCGCCTCCTTCAGGGTTGGTAAAGAATTTTTAATTAAAATCAGTTTCTTTGACAATCCCAACTTGAATTCACCCAAGTTATGGAAGCAGTCCTCCGTGAAGTGAGCTGAACATATTTTCTAATTGAGGTTATAACTGCGTGGCACTTCTCCATAAATGAACTTCAGCCACTCTTCTCTTGTTTTTTCATCCTTCGGGAGTGAGTGGAAACTTCCAGCATGGGTTGAGCATCCTTGGACACAACAGGTCCCCGTTTGCGTAGCCACCTCTTCTCAAGAGCAGCAGCACAAGCTAGCGCAACGCAGCTACCGGTGTATGGGCTGGGGGTGGGGGGGGGGTGGGGTGGGGTGTTGGACTGTTTACTTCACTGTGCACTGTTATTGGACTCTATGAAATACGTAGGATGAAATGCCACGTAGGAAAAAATGGTGCTTTCCGATTTAACCGTTTTTTAAAGCTGGAGTGCGTAACTTCTGTAACTTCTGTCGCCCCCTAGCGGAATTTTTGCGTCATTACAACAATAAAGCTGGCGCTTCCATATGACGTAAGCCCAGCTGCCACCGCTTTATCTCTGCCGTTGTTATTCCAACCGGTATCTGTCTTAATCAAGCTTCAAATTCAGTCTGTTTACTTTACCTGGCTCTATATTTGTTTCAATAAATATAATTTCATTGTTGAAAAAATCAAGAGAAACCAGTAAAATATAAAAATACTGGTTAAAAAAAACCTTCAGAGTTCAGGTTGGATTGTTTACAGGTTTGATTGTTCACTTTAATCTACATTTAACAGTTTGGTGTTGAAATTTATTAGTCAGCTGTTGGGGCCACAATGATCTATTTGTCTTATTCAGTGAATTTTTTCAGTTTTGACACGATGCAGAATCCTGCAGTCAGCTGCACTGATCTGACTGACTGAAAAACCGTTACACTGGCAAACTGACAGACACAAACTGACAGACACAAACTGACAGATAGAGACAGAATCAGCTGATCAGCTGGAACTTCGGCGCTCTGGGTTTCATCTGGTGCGCATTTTATATTTTGACAGTGTGTGCGGACCTGCGGACCACTTATGCACCCCTGAACATCAGCCAGATCTCTTCTCTCCACCGAGGAAAGCGACGCCGATACAAATTCGCGTTTGCCTTCTCCTTCGATCACTTTCCTTCTTAGCCAATAGTCCCTCTGCCGAACGTCCAGGAATTTTTTTTTTTTTTCGTGGTAGGATCCACTTCCCGATAAGTGTCTCTCGGCTGTTTATTTGGATTCTCCGCCATGTTGACCTTCACGTTCTGCCGGCTGCTACGAGACACTGCGTTCTATTTCTTATTATTTTTCTTGTTGTGACATAAAAGACGTAATTTCATGTGCGACAGCGCGGGAATGTCGCGGAGGACACGCAAAGTAAAAATGATATATATTGAAAAATACCGTGAGATGTTTGAGGAACCGATCGGCTTAATCTGCATTGTGTCATCTCCTCTGATAGTGGCTTGGCTGAAACGGACATTCACGGACATGTAAAAGTTACGCACTCCAGCTTTAAATATGAAACAAAGCGGACCGCCCACAAACGGGAACTTTGATACTCGCTTTGGACATTCACACAGCTTCATCAGTGCACAACACATCATGATATACCCCAAAAACCTCAAAAAAGTGCATTTTGATGTCATAACCCCTTTAAGGAGCACAGAAGTCAAATAAATGCAGAAGTCCGTATGACTGGAGAGACTGTCTAATCATTTCTTCCGGACCAAACCATTTGATTGGTTGATGTTTTTAGACAAATACCGGAGAAGCACTTAATTTTTTTGTTTTTTCGTTTTTTTTTTTTTAATCTTCACATATTTTTCTCCATGCTGTGTTAAAACGTTTTAATGGGCATGAAAAAAAATATGTTAAGCTAATTTGTTATGCAAATTAAGTATAGCAGCTTTAAGACCTGCAGTCTGAACGTAGTCTAACTGACTGACTGTTATACTGTCTATTTGACGGACTGTCTGTCTGTCTGACTGTGTGACTGAGTGACTGTCTGTCTGGTTGTTTAAATGACTGATTTATACTGATCACCTGCAAACATATTAACAACATATTAAGGTGGAACACGCTGCTGTATCAACAGATGTCAACAACATCTACCACTTTCAATGACTTTCAAAAAAAGCTCTGACAAAATGAAGAGGCAAGACAAACAGTCATGAACAATTAAAACAATTACCCTTTAAAAAATGTGCTTGTCAGCAAGCTGCACTGTGGAGGTCAGAGGTCAGAGGGAGAACAGGGTGCAAAAGGTTATCAGACCAGACATTCCTGTTCATCCAGTGATTGAGAGCTAGAATTGTAAACAGTCTGAGAACACGTGATGTCCAAAGATTTGACTTAAAACAGATATGTAGTGTTTTTATTACTGTCTAAGATTCAAACTGTGTTAAAGTTTGCATGTGTGTGGAAGAATTAATGGGCTGGAACATTAAAAAAGACTTGAGCTGGTGTCAGTCAGCTTAATTCACACAATTTGTTTTCTGTGTTTCCGGTTCCTCTGATCTGAAGCTAACTGCTAGCCTCAACTGTCCTTTCAGCCACTTGTTTCTAGAGCAATAAGGCCTCGTTTCACTTATGGAGACATGAAGTTTCTAATTTAATGGCTGCAGCAAAAAGGTCCTGGGTTCAACGTTTCACTGGACCCCTTTGCATGGAGTTAGTATGTTCTGCCTGAGCGTGGCTGGATTTTCTCTGGGTACTAAAGTTTTTTCCATAATCAGACAATCAAGTCTTTTATAATTTAATTTAGAATTAAAACTTTCCATGTTCTGCCTCTTTTCTTCTCTTTTCAGCATCATGGAACAAAAGTCACTGTTTGTTTAAATGTGGACTGCACATGGACAGCTACGCTGTGGAACAGTCCAATAATCTGTGCGGGGGGGGGGGGTTGCAACTATCTATTTAGCACTTCGAAAGTACTTTGGACTAAATGTTTCAAAACACAAATTAAATACATATTTAATGGTACAAATTTAAACATAAAATCCAGGTTTTAAGGTGTTTCATCAAACCTCCAGCTTCTTGAAGCCGAAAGCATTTGCCTTCTTTTACCTGAGGGTAAGTCTGCCTTTGCTAACACGTTCTACGGGTTCTTGACTTCGTGTATTCAGAGCTTTTGCCTCTTGACTATTTAAACAAGTTGAGATTCTACACAAACCCTAAACTCGTCTTCTCTGGCCTGCCACTGCTGGCACATCCACTCTGCCCTCTCTTGCCTGCTGTTGACTCTGAGCTTTATGTTCATATTAAACCACCCGTGTACTGCTAACGTAACCTTGTGGTGGATATATGTGTTCAAACCAGCGTTTTGGTTTGTGTAAATGTGTTGAAAAACTTTTACAAACTGATTTTATGAAGGATAATGACAGTCTCAACAGCTAATGTTTATAGCTGATTAAACACATTCTCCAGAATTCCCCCCACTGGAATCCTCCATACGTGCTATGACACCATTGCATAAACATTCTCAAGTTAGATCGCCATCAAACATGGAAAATGGCTCCATTTCACAGATGGTGTCTCATTATTTAAACTGCTTTCTTCATAAAATCAGTGTGTTTATGGTATAATGTATTGTTGAGTGTGTATATTAAGGCTGGGCAGTATGGCAAAACTTTCATATCACAGTTATTTTCTAAGTATTGTATTGGTTTTACGGTACTTGATGGTATTTTCTATACAACCAATGTTACGTATGGTCCTGATTTATCAATATTCCAAGTAAAGAGCGCAAAATTGCACCAAGGGCGTGTTCCAGATTTGCGGGTGATTTACTAAGATTGATTGCGTAATAATTAGCCGGCACAAAAAGCAATATTCAAATGAGGAGTTTGACGGCGCTTTTCTCTTGCGGGCGCAAGAAAGGCGCAAACGGAAAATGAAATTCGAGCCATTGCAGCTTTAAATATGAGCGGAAGAGGCAAAAATATATATTGTTGAGCTGCAGCAAAGACATCTTCAGGCTCCACTCTGTGATGTTGTTGAATGTTGTGCAACACAAAGCAAACAACAGTGATCAGAGTGACCTGGTGCGTAAAGTCCCCCCCCCCCCATCCAGCACGGTCCAAACTCTGAAACCTGCTTTTTAGGATGCGGTGCGCTCCACAATGTTTCTAATGCGCATGTGGGCCAGATTATGTCCCCCCTCAGTAGTCAGGTTGAGCAGGTGGTAGGAGGGCGGGGCAAAGGAGGTCTGCGTCATCACCTTAGGAATAATCATGCGCAGCTATTAGATCCATAAATGTGTGGAATGATATTTACAGCACGAATAACGTAACACACGCACCCAAGAGCCATTTCCCTATTCACCATCTCTCAACCTCATGAATATAACACTGTTCCTCAGAATGAAACAATCGTGAGCCTGGATAATATGTCACAACGTTTGCATCACAAGTGTTTGGAAAATTAATGTATCTGCTCGCGTAACACTGCATTCAAAACCAGTGACCCACACTAGACAATCTACCGTGGGAGAAACAGAACTAACTGCCACAGTGTGCTGGAATGATCCAGACACCTGTCTGTGTCTTCTCCTCGCAACAATCACTGCAGTCTATTTTTGCGCCAAGTTAAGACATGCTTTTTAAAGGCGGTAAAAATACGTGCAAAATTAGAAGCCGCTAACATTTCCAGGTTTAATAAATCACACTGCGTCTGGAACGCCCACTTATTTACATGTTGTCCTCCCAATATTTTGCATCTTCTGACAGAAACGCACACATTGCTTATTAATCAAGGGCAAAGGCGCACAAATGATAAATTGATAAATTTGCCATTTTTCTTTTAAAATTTATTTTTCACTTGTGTGGTCTTAGTGTGTAGCACTAAAATCAGTCCCCGCAGAAATACGTTCCCACTTCAAACATTCCAGATGTTGTCTTAGTTATTCACCGGTATAGATGTGAAAAATTCATATCATAACCAAAGTAAACACTGGTCTTCGGTACAAACTGGAACACCACCCAGTCCTAGTGTGTGTTGTCAAATTTTGATAAATGAGCACCTGCTTTTATTGCAACCCTGATGATGGTTGATGCACTTTAGTTATTTCTTTCTTTAAACACACAAACACAGTTTCAGTTACTAGGTCAGGTGTTGTGGAGAGAAATGTCAAGAATCTCTTGGTCCAACCTCACAGTGACCCTGTGAAAGGTCGGCACAAGTCAATGAAACCCGAATCCGAGGAACTGAGTTATCTCTGAACTCTCTCACACACACATACACTCAGCCAGATGGAGATCGGTGGTGACGCCGTGTCAACTCAAACCTGTGAAAGAGAACAGACATGCTGAGAGAGACCAGGGTGGAACATGTTGAGCAGCAAATAATAAAATGTTTTCATCTGGATTTTAGACCGTTTTTTTGTATATTTAGTTTCTGGGGCTTAAGAAAAGAGCAGATATTTCACAAGTTCTTAATTTTTACTAGCACAAAAAACCAACTTATAATATATTATAAACAACTTTACCTGGCGAAAAGAATGAAAACTTTCTGATTTACCAATTGGGCTTAAACTAAGAAGATAAGCTGTTGTCATATGTCAGTGTGTGAGATGTGAAGTTTGGCTGATAGATTTTTTATCTGATATGAAATCTTGACAGCATCTGCTGGAGTTATTGGTGAGCTTCATCTCATCTGTCCACAGTCACATGGCAAAATATTACGTCAAAACTTTGTCACTTTTATAGATTTCAAATTGCATCGGTTATTACTCAGTTTGATGTACAAAATGTCCGAGTTTAGTGTTTGAACTGAGGCCTTATGTCAATAGATACAGTGAGGAGGAGTAAAAAGAAGCCATAAAGGAGGATAAACTACTTCAAACCTTTGTAACTAAACAATGAGCTCATCTCCAGAGGCAGAGAAATAAGAAGTAACACGACATGGTTAACGAGAAGCTATCAACATTATGTCTGGAGCTGACAGGACAGGAAAGACCTCAGTGATGAGTCACAAACAGAATCTGGAAAAACTGCGAACTGACAACCTCAACCTGCAATTAGGATCCACAAAGAAATGGTAGAATATGTCACTCATGAGTCATTTAAAGCTATAAAAGTTGATGAAAAAGCCCCAAATGTTCACCCAACTTCTATAATTTAACAATAAAAAATGTTCATGTAGAAAGATGTCTTCATCATCTCGAACAGAGTCATAAAATGAGTCAGTGTTCCAATCAGGAAGGTCTCTGTGGTGTTTACAGAGACACACTGTTGCTTTGTTATGATCTCATCACCTGACCTGGAAGAAAAGGTAGTACAACATAACCAAGAAGCTGCCGGAGTCACATGACTGAGGGTGAAGTTGTTCATTAATTCATTATAGTCACTGTGTGGCAGTTACAGTTTGCTTAATTACAGCTGGACAAAAAATATGTTCCAAAAGACTGATGACTGTTTTGTGTGACCGGGTTTTACAAGCAGAGTGATGATGCATCCAGGAGAGTTTCAGGATCTGGTGAATTTGTGCTGACAGAAAAACAGGAAAAGGAAAAATCTGACAGGTGAAAGAGTTTAGCTAAATAAAATGCTTTGGAAGACTGCCGTAGGGCTTGTTCCTCAGTAGGAGGATGTTCCTAGTAAACAGGGCAGAATACTTTACACAATGGGACAAGAGTAATCAGATACTGATGGGAATTTCTTAGTGATCACATGATTTACTAAGTTATTAGCTGTTACAATTATAAGTTATTCAATTTAAAGGTCCCGTATCCTGTTACAGCTTTCAACATCTGGAATAGGCACATATAAGATAAAATCTTACCTTTGATGTAATATAGTCTTCATGTGTCCTGAAATAGAATTTATGTTCTCAAGTTATTCTCCGACCAGGAAGTAAAACACTCAGTTTACCGCCCCCCCACCCCCCTGAGTGCTGCCCATCGAGCTGCCTGAATAAAATGGTGAATAAATAACTCTCAAAGCCAATTTCACATTTTCACTTTCATTTTTAGAAAGTCAAATACTACAAAATGGTGGTGCTTAGTGTTTTCCTTCAGACTCTTACAGCTCGGCGCATATGTGTTTAATCTGCACGGGCAGCACGGACATGCCGGGCAGGTCCTGGTGTAACATTGTTACATCACTATGTTACAGTCAGTTGTTTTCCAGGAGAGAGTGGAGCAGCTGCTCAGAGCGCAGGATGCAGGAGGATTAATGAGAAATGTGTGAATTAAGCCAAAAACCCCTCTGGGTTTTTTAAAATGATGAAATGATTGAAAGAATGAAGTGATTTTGGCATGATACAGGACCTTTAAAGTGTTATTATAAATAACCAACACATTCCACAAATGGTAAATGTCCTGTATTTGTATAGCGCTTTTCTAGTCATTCAGAACACTCAAAGCGCTTTCACACTACAAGGTTTTGCATTCACCCATTCACACAACCCGATATGTAAACCGGGGGGAGAGGGTAGGGGCTAACACTCACACAACCCGATACGCAGATCGGGGGGCAACATGGGGTTCAATGTCTTGCCCAAGGACACTTCAACATGTGGTGGTGGAAGCCAGGATCGATCCACCAACCTTCAAATTGGAGGACGACCGCTCTGACCACTGATCCACAACCGCCTGTCGGCAACCTTAACCTTAACCGTTCCGCTTTTTAACGTGAAATATTCAGCTTTACAATGTGTGCATGTGTATCTTTACATTTTAAAGCTAACCTTTGTATTAAAATGAGACATATTGCTGCAGAATTTGTGTTTTGTTCAGCTGAATAGAGCGAAACCTCGCGCATGCGTATTTGTCAGCTCCTCTGGGAAGGTTGGTGGTTACTCACTGCAGAAACCGGAAAACGCTCCGACAGGACGTATTTTGGAGCTTTCACAATCGACCTATATAGTTGTAAAAACCAACATTCTGAAACATAATATTGAAAATGATGGAAGAAACTTCATATAATGGAGATTAACCAGCTTTGGCCAGGGTTGCAGGTGCAGTTGAAATGGTACAAATTTGTACTTTATATCAATTTGAACACTCTAAGGGGCATTTCTGACCTTTTAAAGAACAATATTATACTTTTAAGGGAACATTTTAAAACATTTTACCTATAGGTACAAAAATGTTCTTGTCCCGTACCTCTATTTCTGAGAGTATGCAGGTAAATACTTAAGAAATAACCACAAAGCCCTGAAATTTGTATGAAATGGCCTCTTTAAGTCAGACAACTCCCAAAGTGCTTTACAATAAAAATTTTCTGGACATTTGAAACGGGATGCTCTACTTCCAGAGCTACTACTTTCCATTTTTTGTCTAATTGTTTCGCAATTTTTAGACACAATTTGTCACAGATTGGGGAACCTCTGCCCATCTTTACTTCTGAGAGGCTCTGCCTCTCTGAAATGCTGCTTTTATACTCAGTTTTTTACTGAGCTGGGAACAATGAACTTTTTAGTTGTCAAATGTTCATTAAGTGATTGTTTTAACAGTGACAATTACTTTAAAAGCCTGTTATCACATGTTCCAACTTTTGAGACGTGTTGCTGGTATCAAATTCAAAATGACCAAATATCTTTTTATAATAAAAATCAGAGAAAGTAGAAAAATAGAGAAAGTCTTTTTTCAAACATGTCCCTTTAAATGGTAAAATGGTAAATGTCCTGTATTTGTATAGCGCTTTTCTAGTCATTCAGACCACTCAAAGCGCTTATTCAGACCACTCAAAGCGCCCTTTAGAGGCTCCATAGAAATCATGGCACTAATTTTTAGTTTTTTTTTAAATTACTATTGACATTTTTGAAGTTTTAAGTTTATTTTTTTCAGGCAATATCCATAGCCACACAATGATATGCCATAACAATGTCGATGACGTGTCAAATATATATACACAAGATACCAACACATAAAAATTTACAATTTATGATACCTGAAAGGGAGTAGGAAGAAGAAAACTTATTAATTCATACCCCTTGTCTACTTATAAATTTTTCCTCTGCTTCACTGCTTAATTTTTATACAAACTTTTTTGCTTTATATTTATTTATTTATTTAACAGCTGTAACATAATATAATATAATATAATATAATATAATATAATATAATATAATATAATATAATATAATATAATATAATATAATATAATATAATATAATATAAAACAATACAATACAATACAATTCAACATAACGTAACGTTATATATATAGTATAACAGTAATGCATCGTAATTGTCACATTTTGTCACATTGTATATACCTTGAATATGAACAAATATTGCCAATACCAACAATGGTAACAACAGCTCAAAGAAATAATGGTCATTACAAAATGTCAAACAATGTTAATGAGATAACAGTTTAAAAATCTAAAATACTGCGTTTGATGACCTAACGCCTCTATCTGAAGCCGAGGCACCTTGTGAAAAGCTGTAAAGCTCTCATTAGTACCTTTGCAGTCACATCGTTACCTTCATCTGTTGCACAGGTCCTTCATCACCGTCATCAGTCAACCAATGCAACGTTGTAGTCATCACTGCACGCGGAAGCGACGCAGAGCGATCAGCTTTTCCATTGTTACCAGACGCGTCTTTCTCCGCTCCGGTCCACAAGCGCTTCTGCTCGTCTGTTTATTCAGAGCTATTTTTTTTTCACCTTGGATAAGTAAATAACATCATTAAATAATTGAAGAGAGCTTGTTTTAATTACTCCTGCTACATTGTTCATCTTTAATTGACAACTCCTCTCTCTTTCGGGGAAAGAGTCTTTCTTTTGTGTTTAGACACCCAAAAAACCCCACCCCTAAATGTATACACACTCTGCACTGTGTGTGTGTTGTGTTTATTTTCATATAGATACACAAATATGATCACATTTGTCAATTGCAGTATTTTATTTTGAAGAATCGCTTTTATTTTGAAAATTGACCCGATTGTCTCTGTGTTTTTTGGTGCATCCCTATTTGGCGGATTTTCACCGATCGCCGGGGGTCTGGAACTAATTAACCACAACAGGTGAAGGATCACTGTAAAACTGTTTTTTATGATGTAATCACATGTGTGTGTGTTTGTGTTTATTTCTTTTCTACAGAATCTCTTACATAGATGATGTAAACAAAAGTCAGCAAACATTTAAACTAGCAAACATTAAAATCTATCAAACTTTTTGTTTCTGATCACCATCATTTATCACATAATTTTTATGACTCATGTATGTAAACACACACACCATCAGCTGGATGTAGTCGTTTAATCGTAGTTAATTAATGAGGTTTAAACATTTTCACTACACGAAAAACTGATTAGACATACTTTATACAATGTTTGCACATAATAATATGAGATATTTGTTTGTGTGTTACTATTTTAATTAGAATCTAAACTTTGTCACACTTATATTTCATGGGGCAGCAGAGAAAACACACACGTCTTTACTCAATGGCAGCACAGCCAACCTGAGGCATGTGTTCTGATTCCAGCTCAACATAGCTGGGCTTTCATTGACTTCAGCTGTAACTGCGATGGTTGAGATGTTCAATAACTCAGGATTTCTTCACATCACAAGAGTGACTGGGTTGATGTCACCAAAGTCACCAAAAAAATACTCCGCTCATCCGAGACGCCGATAAAAAGAAGAGCAGGTTGTATAAATGGAAAGTGAAGGATCTAAAAACCCTGTTGGGGAAAATCCAGCTGTCACAGCTGTCCAACAGACAGGAAGTGTGTGTGTGCAGCTTAATGGTGTGAAGCAGGGAACAAAAGTTTATGTAGAAAAAGAGTTCTGGTTAGATGGGAGGATTTAATTTAAGATTAAAATCCACAGACTATAACTCATATGTGATAGATTAAGGTGTCTTATTAGATTACGTCTCTGAAAAAATGTTGCATTTTGCTTAAGTTTAGTGATAAATTCCAACATTTGATAGATGTTCTATAAAGGTGCTCTTTGTGATTTTTAAGATGCCCTTGGGTATAACTCTCTGCTGTCATGGCTCGCTTGTTGAACTTTCAGAGACCACTGAGTGTTCTGAATCAGAGACATGTGTCATATACCCCATCACATCATCTCGCTATAGAAATTAATCTGGCTGTTGGTTGGTTGGTTGGTTGGTTGGTTGGCTGGTTGGTTGGTTGGCTGGTTGGCTGGTTGGCTGGTTGGTTGGTTGGTTGGTTGGTTGGTTGGTTGGTTGGTTGGCTGGTTGGTTGGTTGGCTGGTTGGCTGTTTGGCTGGTTGGCTGGTTGGTTGGTTGGCTGGTTGGTTGGTTGGTTGGTTGGTTGGTTGGTTGGTTGGTTGGTTGGTTGGCTGGTTGGTTGGTTGGTTGGCTGGTTGGCTGGTTGGCTGGTTGGTTGGTTGGTTGGTTGGTTGGTTGGCTGGTTGGTTGGTTGGTTGGAGCCACCAAACCACCAAAGGATGAACACCAAGCCAATGCAGTGGGAAGATGAACCCGGACCTTCCCACTTCCACCTTCCGGAATAGCGCTACAACTGGTGGCAGCTTGTTGGAGTAGCTCTGTGACTTTGCTAGCACTTGCTAGCATGTTTTTGGTCTTTTTGAGTATTTCTTGTTAGTTTATTCTTCTGGAAATATTTTCTAAACACTTTTCTTCTGATTTGGGTGCTGTGCTGATTGAGTTTTTTTCTTGATTTGTCACTTTTTTGCCACTTGTTATGATGTGTAACCATGGCAACAGGAGACTTGTTTAAAAGAAAGAGCAGCTAACTGACATTTCTAAGGCTGAAATAATCCTCAAATTGAAACTCTGGATCCCTGATGAGCTCAAAAGAAGAAGACGTGGATGCAGAACAGGAGCAAAGTGAAGAGAGAGAAAGAAGAAGTTTAAACCTTCACTTCCATCAGTCATGTTGACAAATGTGAGATCTCTTTGCTAACAAAATGGATGAAATTGAAACTCTGTTGAAGACCCAGCCAGAGTATCAGGAATGCAGCAGCATGTGTTTTACTGAGACATGGCTAAAGGACTCCAGCGTGTCTCTGTCTGACTTTCAAACAATACGGACAGACAGAGATTTGAAGAGGAGCAGCAAAAGAAGAGGAGTTTGTCAGCTGATCACATCTGCAGTCACCTGTTGGGGTGGAGCATCAGAGCAAGTGACATGAAGAGGCTGAACAGATGGATAAGGAGGACTGATTCTGTCCTGGAGACTGAACTGGAGTCTCTTGAGTTGACTGTCCAAAGGAGGATGAAGAACATGATGGAAAACCCTCATCATCCTCTTCAGAACACAGTAACTCAACAACAGAGTGTCTTCAGTCAGAAGATTCTTCATATTCCGCTGCAGCACAGACCGTTACAGGAGATCCTTCCTGTCCACACCTAGAACCCTCTACAGGAGATCCTTCCTGTCCACAACTAGAACCCTCTAGAGGAGATCCTTCCTGTCCACAGCTAGAACTCTCTATGGCTCCCTGAAAAAGAACTGAGCTACAACAACACTTGAATTTCCCTTCGGGGATTAATAAAGTATTTTTGATTTGATTTGATTTGATTCCAAAGGATCTCAGGCTGGTGCCAAGACTACCACCGCTACATTCCAGCCACCCTATGAACGAATCCTTTGAATGCAATTCAGATTCTAACATGGACATGGAGAACGATGAATGAAGATATAGCGTCTCCATTGAAAACAGCTACGAACTAGAGCCTTTGATGCTGAGAGGTGCTAACCACATACACCACCACAAACCAGTAGCTGCAATGGTTTTTACATCTCAGTAAAACAAACTTCTGAGTCATCTGAGGGTTGAACAGGCCACAGGAGAAGACAGATGTTACTGTTGTCTGATCAGGGAACTCCACATCAAGTCAACCACATTGAAAAAACCTGAGGATTAAAAACTGTCAAAATCCCAAAAGAGACTAAAATACAGACCATCAGATGAGTAAAGATCCCACAGCCGCCAAAGGACACGAGATCCGATCTGTCTCTGTTCTACAGCCTGGGTGGCAAACACTGTCATCACCTCATCTCTAACATCCAACCCCCAACACACACACACACGGACTAACCCACAATATTGTTAGACATCCAACAATCGCTCAATTCTTCCTACTTACATGTATGATCTTTTCTGTTACTCTCCCTTCTTCAAAGCCCACAGGACTCAGTCAGGAGAGACCGTCATTACGGTCCCCTACGTCCCCTCGGACACAGCCATTTGGATTTATTGTTTTATTCCAGTGTCTTTTTGACAGGAAATTCTTAGCAGAAGCTAAAATGAGGTTGACACTCTTTGCAAAATAATAAACAGTTGACCTCAGAGCTGGACATTCAACAAAAGAATCATACACATATGAAGGATTAACTCCAAGCAACGTATTTAATACTTCAACATAGAATGAATTTAAAGTAATTCAGACTGATTTTAAGAAGGTCAGTGTTTGTTTTAAAGACAGAAAAACAAGGTGATGACTGAGCTTGTCAGTCTTTCTACAGGACAGACTTCCCTGGACCATCTGGTTGGAGAGAAGGATGCAAAGATGAGCAGGAGGAAGAATCTGTTGCATGTTTAGATATCCCAGAGGTTCTCCATAGGTCAAAGGCTGGTGAGCTTGTTACATTCCTCACTGTAGCTCTATATATTCTGCATGTGTGAGTGTGTGTGTTTGTGTGTCAGAAGCCACAAAGCTGAGGAAATGAATCATATACATCTATCTTACTTGGAACTTTGTCTCTAAACCTGATGTGTGAGATTCACAGCGAGACTGAAAACCTGTGACACTTTAAAAACTGTTAACTAAATTATAAATGATGTTATAAAATCCTAAGTCTATGACCCTGTCCTAATACCCGCACTGCACCCCACGGTCTTCCCTTATGTGCACTTAGCAGAAGTACACATAAGGGTTCAAAGTGCGTAGTGAACAAGTGCGCACATGTTGCTGTATTGGTACAGCGAGCATTACGTGCCAAAGCATTCATTCTCCATGACAACCAAAATGGCGGTACCGGTCACTGTTTGTGCTATTTTGATATTAGAAATGATTTTAAAACTCCAACAATTATTTTGAGGAGAATGAAGCGCAGGAACCAAAGAAGGTGTATAAGACAGAATAACTGATTAAACTGTTAGTATATCATGTCCGAAAATACACGTCAGTACCGTTATTAATTAATTATATTTTTATCAGATATGTGACACATCTTTCCAACAGAGAATCAATCGATTGTAATTACACATCTAGACAATAAAATAGAATATTGAATTTTTGGATTCTACACTTGAGAAAACATTTTTTGGTCCAGATGGTTCCGCCATTTCTCAACCTTCTTCTTCCATCAAAATTTACACACAGCAATGCATTGTGGGAAATACTCTTCCCTGAAGTTTACACCAATGCGGGCTTCGGCGAAGTGCAGATCAAGGGTGCAAAAGGGGTGTGGCCAAGGGCACGACTCTCCACTCTGGAGAATTGGGACACCCTACGCACTCGTGCCCCTCATTGGAAACACGCATTTGAAGAGCGCAAGGGCGCAAGTGCGGGTATTGGGACAGGGCCTATGTGTCTAAGCTAATGCTATGTCTGTAATGAACAAGTAGCTGCAGGTTGAAAAAGAAACATAGAGCTGCAATCAAAGAGAGAAGATGTACACTATACTGGTCGCTTTATTATGTAAATTTTATTCAACTTAACTGCATCAAAATAATTTTAAAGATAAGAAAATGCTCCTTTAAAAAGGTTTTCTGAAAACATTTTTATTTGAGGTAGACAGAACATGGAGACGTGACTTTCTGGGTCTTTCAAGCAGCAAAACTGAAATAAAAAATCAGTCTAGTTGCTCTCACGCACAAGCAATATGTCAATAAAAATATATATAATCACCCAGCCATGTGATCAAAGGCTTACATTCGAAGCGCACATCAACAATATGTGTTTTTTCCTGAATAACAAGTGTACGTGACCCTAATTGAACAAAGAATAACAAATACTCAGCTATAATAAATGTTTCAGGTTTAAAAAAGCCCTTCACCAGTAAAAAGCTTGAAAAAAACCCACAAAACATCTTGCTGTTCACAGTCATCAAGTCTCCTCAATAAAAACATACAATAATTTACTTTAAAATGCAAAACAGAACATTAAATAAACATTTCCTTCAGCTCAGTTCAGCAGTTTTTCTCACATTCCCCCAAACACACACACACACACACACACAACTAAACAAAAAGAACGTGAGACTAACTATAGCACAGTCGAGGCATGAATGTGTTAACAAGAGGACAAAAAACTTGATGTGAAAATCATGAAATTTATCAGGAAACTTTGTTTTTTATAGTGCAAAGACAACGTCATAACTGTTTCTAATCATCATGTTGTTCAAGCTCCAAGAAACATCTGAGGAGGAATCAGCAAGTAAAGAGATGAGCCACTAATTCCACTGACAGGCAGGAAATCAGTCACATGACATTCAGTGACATCATAAAACAAAGGGGCTGAAGATCTTCATTCCTTTAAAATGAATGGAATCCAAAAGCAAAAAGATTTATTTTTCAAAACAACAAACATGAACAATAATCCAACTTCCTGTTTTCACTAGAGCCCCAAAAGGTTCATGGTTTTCATGATACTAATCAAGTTTCAGCTGTTTTAGCAAGGAGAAGCTGTACATTCATTTTGTCGTCAGGTGTCTTCAGTTTTCTCATCAATCAGGATGTTGTATGGAGAGATATACTAGAATGTCCCTTGTTGTTTTTTTTAATCTATTTTAAATCTCTAAATGTGGAATTGTTTGGCCACCTCCAGGGCAGCTCAGTGTTCCACCCACTCAGTGTTCAGCCAACATGATCAGTGTCAACACAGCCTATAACAGAGATGTTTCCCATTATCATTTTCTGGCCTCCAATTTTTTTTCAACTATATAAACATTTAAACTAATATTTTCTTTAGAAAAATATAAATCATAAATCCAGTGAAGAAGTTGGAAATAATCATTTTTATCCACCAACATGTTAAAAATGACTCTGAGGTGGAAGAAATCTGTCAGGGAAAGAAACTTTTCTTTCAGAGGTCAGGAGCTGCTGAACGGGGTGAGTTATCGGTCACACTCTCGATCACGCGCACATACTATGTCTCAGAGGTCGGTGACGCGCCTGGAGACGCGGACAGGGAGGATTGGTCCGTGTCCTCCAGCTCCTTGGTGAAGCCGCAGCCAGATTCAGAGAAAGAGGAGCGCGCGCTGGTGGACGCGCCTTCCCGCTCGCGCTTCTTCTGCTTCATGCGTCTGTTCTGGAACCAGATTTTTACTTGTGTTTCGTTGAGCTCGAGCGTTGCGGCGATCTCCACGCGCCGCGCCCGCGTCAGGTACTTGCTGAAGTGAAATTCCTTCTCCAGTTCCGTCAGCTGCCGCGTGCTGAAGTTGGTGCGCATGGCGTTGTTGTGCGCGCCAGACAGGCCAAAGTCCGAAACTTTGACTGAGAAAAAGAAAAAAAAAGACATTAAAAATTATTGTTGTTGAATGTAACATGATTAAGAATGAGCGTGCACGTTAACACACAACAGGCGCGCCATGAAAAGGGATTCAGCATGTTCATGAAGCAGTCGAATTTTACATGATCATAAGTTAATGAAACATCGTGTTCTGTTCCGAGAAATTCTACTTTATGTTCGTCAGTTTTGAATCAGTTCTTTAATAGTTTGATTCTGTTAATCTGCTCCGATAGTGTGTGATTAACTTCTACCAGCTGGATTCTAACGGTATCTGAATCTGAGCTGGTGCAGAAAACAGGCCAAAAATAAGAGCGACGGAAAAAAACACAAAATATGTGCCAGACAACAAATAAATAAATACAAAAAAATAAAAATAAACAAACTTACAAACACACACAGAAAACAAATGGACAAACAAAAATCCCAACATCACAAACCTTACCAAAATTAATGAATTAAATAATAAAAAGCCTAAATGAATGACTGAATAAACGAAACAAACAATTAAGACACACATAAATATCAACAAGCTTGAATAAAATAAAGAATAAATAAATGCATTGACACAAAAACCTGCTTGGCCCATTAAACATATTTATAAAACAAATAAAAATTATTATAAAGCAAAGACAAACCTGAAAAAATACAAACAAACTCCCTAACAAACAACTTACAAAAGCAAAGTAAAAAAAAAAAAAAAACAAGAACAAGACAAGACAAGAATGATGGAGCTGGAGGTTCTATGTGTGCGTGCGTGCGCGTGTGTGTGTTTGTTTGTTTCGGGGGATTGGGTGAAAGAGCCAGGCGGCCCTCCCGTAGAGAAACAACCTGTCTGCTACATCCAATAAGACATGAGAGAGAGACAGGCAAAGGAGGTGTGTGGTGTGTGTGTGTGTGTGTAGGGGGGGTGTTGCACCGCAGAACCAGAACTAGAACGCTTCCTGTCTGCACGGGCCTAAAGTTCAACCGAACCGTGAACCGAAACGATTAACGTTCCGGTCGTTTCCAGTAATTTGGGAGAAATTCTTCAATTATTCTTTGCTGAAGTTATTTCTGGTCTCGTCTGCGGCCCAAAGTTGGTTTGGAATAAATATAATAATAATTTATATTTCCATCCTCATCCGAAACGCATGAAGAATCCCAGTGTTCAAGTAAAATAATAATAATAAAGTTTATAATGTTCCTTTGAAATGTTTCTACTGTTTCCTGCTAATGTTCTAATGTTCTGATGGAGAACACCGAGAGGAGAACTCTCTCTACTTGGAGCCTGAAGCGTAACACTTTTATTATTCTTTCACTCTGTCGTCTCACTTTTTACACCTTTTAATGAGACTCGAGCTACGTTTGTTTGTGTGTTTATATTAGAACTGGTTTTAAAACGAGTCTGAAACTTGTTTCTGATTCTTTACCGGATACTTTGGAGGCGCATCGTTACCGGGAAGATTTCCTACCTGTTTTCGGCGGATTCCTCTTTACTTTCATCCAGTCAAAGGTCTGTCCCTGTCCGCTCTGCTGGCCATCATCATCCCCCCTCCCTCGATCCTGGGACACCGGCAGCTCTCCGTATCCTGTATGTGGGAGTCCCAAATATCCCACTGCGTCCAGACCCCCTCCGACCTGCTGCGGGTACTGGGAGCCGGTCAAAGCGCCCTGAGGCCCGCAGTAGGCCTCGGAAAGGCCGCTGTAGCTGGTTCCAACCGCTGGTGCCGCGCTGGGGAAAACGGACTGATGATAATAGGTGGATGACACCGACTCGTCCATAAAATACTGCGGCTGAATAGAACTTGGGCCCATTACGGCAACATACTCTGAGTTTACGGCGCACGTCTGGCCCGCATAACCTCCGGGGCTGCCCCCCCTTCCGTTACTGTACGAAGATAATAATCCACTTTGTAGACTTTGGTTCTGGTGAAGACTCGGATGAGGATGGAAGCCGCTGTGTGAGTGCTGATGCTGCTCAAAGTGATTCGACTGATGCTCCTGATGATGCTGACTCACAGTTCTGGGCTCGTGCGTCGCTCCAGTGTCCGCTGCGCTGTTCCCATACATCCCCCCATCTGTGATGTACCCGCTCTCACCGCTGGCCCCGTTACCCGGGACAGAGGAGCCGGTGAGGCCCGCGTGCAGGGAGCCGGAGGTCACAGCCAGGGCGTGGTGCTGATCCAGAGGCACGTGGTGGTGATGGAGGTGATGATGGTGGTATCCAGGTTTAGGCGCAGAATAAGCGCCACTTCCTGGTCGGTTACAAATGGAGTACTCCACAAACGAGTTCATGTTGTCCATGAAGACCCGGAACGCAGAAACAAAGTTCTGTCCGAACACACAGATGAAAAATCCAATAGCCTTACAAAAAAGTATTTCAAATAGTAAAAAAAAAAGTTGTTTTTTTGTTATCACTGACAATCTCAACAGTTAGTAAAAAAAAAAAAAAAAAAAAAAAAGTTTCCACAATCACCGAGAAAAACGAGCTTCAGCTGAAACTTCCAGTCTGACCCAAACCCCCAAACACACAGTCAACATCCAGAGAGTCAGAATGTAAATGTTGGACCTGACGCTCAACCTGTAGGTCCGAAAACAACACGAGAGAACCGGAACCGAATCATCTCTTCACCTGGACATCAGTCTCCATCCATCCTCTGACTTCACTTTACGCTCAGCTTTCCTCTTTTCCCTCAACTCTCTCCCTCTCTCTTCTTCTTTGTTTCACTTCTTTTCCACATCTTTTCTTCTCATCTACCTCTGTCGCGGGTCACGTGGCTCGTCGCCCATGGTGACCACGGCACAAGTTGTCAGATGGCCACGGGATCAAGAGAAACGGAGTTTGTGTGTGTGTGTGTGTGTGTACAGGAGGAGGGGCGGGGGGGTTCTTTTCGGTTCAGGAGTGGAGTTTACGCGCGCGCATGTTAGCAATGGCGCACGCGCCTCATCCATCACTCCCCGTGACATTAGCACGACAAAGAGACTTCAATCAAACCGGCCCATCAATCTGATATCAGCACGGATCTGTCAGAGCAAAGAGAGAGGAGCAGAATAAAAGAGGAGCTGTGAGCCGGTTCGCAGACCTCCTCCCAGCAAAAACGCTTCCAGAAAAACCTCCAAAAGCACAAAGACATGGAGTACAGTGCGCTGGTTTTATCCTGCAGCTACAGGATCTAATCTACACTGACACAAACACATCAGATTTGATGGTGATTTTCTCACTTTAGTCCGGGTCCAGTTCGGATTCCCTTCTCAGAAACACATGACATCATTATATTTAGGTTCAGGTTTATCAGTTACAGGATCAGAACAACCCCAGAAACCTCTTTCTACATGCTTAGACCTGCATCTGTAACCGGCCTCATAAAACTAAACAAGTAAACAACCTAAACAATCAACTCTGGTGTAAAAAAAAAAAAGATCAACAATCATTTCTACACTGTTTAAATACATCTGGTTATTATTCATGTCTGAAGTCTTACCCAGCATGCCGCTGTGAGGACAAGATGTCTTCATACTGCAGGAGTTAAACCTAAACTGTCTGTGTGAGATATTTTAATAACATTATTATATTTGAATTAACTTTATCTTCTGTTCACACGTTCTCCCTCCAGGACGATGGAGTTTTATTGATCGCAGCAAACCTAAAGGAGTGATTTTACATTTCGGCATTAGCTTGGTGCAGCATAGATTTCTGATGAGGGTGCACCAGTGTGTGTTGTGCTAATTGAATGACTGAGCTGATCTGTTAAAGCAACGAAGTTAAACAAGACAGGAAGCCTTCTGGTTAGCTGAGCCCTGCCAGTATACAGCAGGACAGAAAGCAACACAATGTTCTAATTCACAAAGCTGACGCTTTAAGGAAAAGAGTCACGTCCATGACAAAAACGTATATTATTTAGGAATATCTGTTTTATTCTGTCAAATCAAATGTTCTTCTCCTTGAAGGACAGCAGGTCTGCTGCCGTCCTGCTGCCAGGAGGAAATAATGAAATGGAGCGTGGGCGAACGACAAGGAGCGAGGTTAATTATTACTGAGGGCTGAAAGGATGGAGATACGGGATGAGTGGGCAGGAAGTCTGCAGGAACCGACCTGAACAAGGAGAAGGTTAAATAACACAATCCTGTCTGAGTGCTGGAGACAACAAGACAGACAACAGGAGACACAACACAAGAGACAGCTGTAGAGACAACAGGACAAACAAGAAAGACAGACAATAGGAAGACGTGACAGCAACCGATGCCTCCATCTCTCACACCTGCTCGTTCCTGTTCAGGGTCGTCAGTACCTGGTCTCCAGCAGTCAGCAAGAGGTGGGTTACACCTGGACATCAGTTCATCACAGGGTTAGTTAGACACGGAGACAAACATGTTACATATCCATGGAACAAATCCTACAGTTCAAAGACCTTCACACACACATACATGTGATTCTAATGTCCAGATGCTGAACAAACATCTGGAGGGATGGAAGTGTTACAGCTCACAGGTGAAGGTGTGTTTCTACTGCAGGAATCTTTTTCAGACAGGTGTGTTTGTGGGGCTCCGGGGCCTCATTTCCCAAGAACCTTTCCGTCTCCTCCAAAACCTGCATGTTGGAACAATAATTAGAAAACATCAGATATTCTTTAATCTTTTGAACCTTCACTAACCTGCTTTTCCCTCCAGATCTGTTCTCCTCTCCAGCTGCTGTCACAAGAATACAGTCAAACATTGGTGAACTTACTGGTTCCCTAGTCTGGTTCTGCTGGTTCAGGTCGTCCTTTGTGTGGATTTTAGTTCATGATATACACAAATCTTATAGATTGTGATTTTGTAGATCTGTGGAGTCTGATCCTGGTCCTCTGGGACCACCGTAGTGTTCCAACACAGCTGCCTCCATGTAGAGGCTATTAGCTGATTCCAATCAGGTGTGTTGGAGTAGAAGAACATCTAAAACCTGCAGGATCTGGTCCTCGAGGACCAGGACTGAACCCCACTGAGCTATAAACATCTACAATCTCTACCAACTGAATATAAAAGTGAAGCTGAAACAGGTTTTAATCTGATTGCATGGACGCTCTCTGCTTCATTCAGCACATGTCAAGTATTTTAAATGTGAGTTTAAAACCTGTTCTGAGGTAAAGATCAAAACAAACCTAATCCTCTACAGCAGTGTCCGTCTTGAGTACCTCTCCTGCATGTTTCAGATGTTTACCTGATTCAGGTTACTGCAGTTCAGCAGAAGCCTCGAAATCAGCATGAATCAGCTGCAAGAAAACATCTAAAGCATGTAGGAGTGGAGACATGTTTCCTCAGAGGCCTGCAGCTGAATCTAACTCCCACTGTGTGTATGAAGGGTCCATCTCTACAGACCTGCTAACGGCAGGCTCAATGTTCAGAGTGACTGAGCTTGTTAGTCGCCCTAATTCATTAAATCAATCAATCACATTGTATCAATTAAACATTCCTAAGAAATCTGGAGACATTTTTCTTATTGAAGGTCTAGAGTTTAAATACTGATTAACATGATTTAAGTTTGATTGTACTGATTTGACAGTTTTCTGTACTGTTGAAGTTAGTGGTGTTCTCTCTGTCTGTCTGTTTGTCTGTCTGTCTGTCTGTCTGTCTGTCTGTCTGTCTGTCTGTTTGTCTGTCTGTCTGTCTGTCTGTCTGTCTGTCTGTCTGTCTCTCTGTCTGTCTGTCTGTTTGTCAGTCAGGGAATAGAAAGTATATATATATATATATATATATATATATATATATATGACTGAGAATTAAGTGATATTTTGGAGAAAATTTGGTGAAAATTGAAGAAAATTAGTTTGTTTCAACTTCTGTTCTTGTTATTTTAATAATATTTATTAAATTCGGGATCATTTAGAAGCTGGATGATCCTCCTGTGAGACTTTCTTCAGATGATGTTCAGATTGAATCCGTTTATAAAGAAAACAGACTGTTATTAAAAAGTCCGGCTCATCTGATGGTTCTGTCTGAGCACACCGTCTGTCTCGGTTAAATCTCCTGCTGTCGTGTTCTGTGTCCATTATGTGTGCGGCGGCGGTCAGTTGATGGCGGTGTCTCATCAAGGCTCCATTGTTGATGAAAATATCTCTCCTCCTTAAACTGTCCCTTTCTGTAGTCCTCATACGTCTTATCAAGTTGTCTTCTGCTCTCCACTGTGGTCCAAGCCTCGTCCTCAAAGCACGCAGAAATATTTAAAGTGTAATATTTAGCTTTAATTATCAGTATATGAACTTTCTAATGTGGATTATTGCTAATTAGCTACACATGACAGGAGCTTCTTTTTTGGACAAAACAAAAAACAAACACTGTGAACGAAGGAAGGATGTTCCCATGGTTCATCTGATGTTGTCACGTGCTACTTGGGGGGAAAATGACGAGATGGTCGAAGCAGTAAATTTAAAACTTGCTTAATTGCGAAATATCGCAATTCTTTGTAGGAATGTGTGATTACAGATGCCTAAAGCCTAACAGATTTGTTTGTGCTTTAATATTATATATTTGGTCAAAATCAGGTCACACTTTAAAGAGGCCCTTCCATTAAAAATGGTTTTTCTGAGGTTTCTGTTGAATATTTTAGCTCCACAGGTGTTCTTACCTTCATAGTGGGTGTGAAAACAGGTCAACAACTTCTATTTCAGTTTTAATCTCTCAAACTACGCAGGTGGCGATAAAACCCGAGTTCTGCCGAGTACGAACGGCCTGTATCTGTTTCGTCACAACTCCTTTGTTCGTTAATTTTCGGCAGCTCCCGCAGTTGAAACCACGCCTAGCATGCTGCTGGCTAAAAGCTGTTAGCATAAGACGTAGCAAACAGAAAGACACGACATCTGCTGTTGCCATGCGCAGTGGGGCAGGAAACATTATTATTTGCCCCATTAGGCTAGTTTGTTAGCCAATCAGAGTCCATCAAATTAGAACAATGAATATGAACGAGCTGCTGCGGAAGGAGCCGGAACCACCCTAATTTTAATGCAGACAGATTGAAAGGTCTGTTAATCAGTGTTTCCTGACGTTTTTTAGATATAAAATGTTTCATATTACTGGTTAATACTTAAGAAATAACCACAAAGTCCTGAAATGTGTATGAAATGGCCTCTTTAAATGACTGAGAGCAAATAATGCAACTTTCCAACTGCACGCTCACTGAAAGCAGCACAGTGCAACGTGGTTTGATTTGAAACTGCAGTTCAGCCGAGAGCTGCAACACTTCAGCAGCACAGTGGAGACGCATGTCAACAGCTTCATTTACATACTCTGCACCAACATCAGTGAAACACAGAGGGCTGGATCAAACACGGGGTTAAAGGACCATGAAAATCCAACTGGGCTCAATGTTTTGCTTCTTTAAGCTGTTTCATCTCACTCATGATGCTTTTCATTTAGTGCTAATGCTTATAGGTTGTAGAAAGAACAATCACACTTAGAGAGGTGTTAAAGTGTTGTAACTTGGTGCTAAACCACATTACGGCAACTCTTTTAAAGTGCAACTAACCCCCAAATCAACTTTTTTTTGCTGATAAACTGTCTAAACGGGTGTCTAGTAGTCTTAACTACATGTCCCAGTCATTATTTTGATATTTTAGTGCATATTTGTTAAAATCTTAACTTTAAGCCAAAAAACGTCTGTGTAGCTCCCTCCTAAGGTTAAACAGTGTACTGCATTCGAATTTCGAATCCAGTTTACTGATTAGCTCTGAGGTTCTTAAGATTTTGTGACGTGGCAGCTCTGCCGCTGCCGAGTATAAAAACGGCTCAGCCGTAGACACGCCTCGTATCGAGCTGGAGTTGGAATAGAGAGCACTGCGAACGTCTTCGATTTTCAGGTTAGCGATTTGATAGCACAGCATTTAGTTAGCGTTATTAACTTAGATTTTAGTTCCAATATTTAGTGTAGAAAATTATATGCCGGAGTTTGCAGACAACATTTTACCCGCGATTCCTTCACCAACTTGCTGGAGCATGAACGAGGCTTCGTGAAGAAGCTGGTTCTGAAGAGGGAGACTGTCCCGTTGATTTTACACGGCAGAGCTAAAGGCCACCGACACTGCTGCCCCGCCAACAAGAGGACACCAGTCTGAGGTGAGTGAGCAAAATAAGGATCTAAAAACAGCTAAGAATTACGTTTTACCAAGGTTGATTACAGCAGTGATAATAGCAGTGTTTGTGGTTTATACCTGCAGTGTGAGACACTCGTATATTACCTTGTTCTGTCAGCTTTGAATAGTATCTAGTATTTCAGTCATGCAAATGCTAAATTACAATATGAACGACTCTGGGCGTTATGACACTGAGCTACAAAGGTACAGGCATGGTATCTCCACTATCCACTTTGTGTTGATATTTTATACTGGGGTGCTGGTTTCAGGCCCGGAGTGGCTAATCGGGAGGACCGGGACAATTCCTGGTGGTCCGGTGATCGCTCCCTCCCTCCCTTTTTCTTTTCTTTTTTGCGGGCCGGTGTTTAGTCATGTTTCTGTGTTGATCACGTAACCTACGCTGCTACCTGGTCCTGGGCCGTCTCCACTGTCGGCTCTGTTTTTTTTTT
>SSNP01000029.1:1540987-1561264 GCA_006937955.1 Pachypanchax playfairii
CCCCCCCCAACCTGCTCACACCTGTGCCAGACCTGTAACAATGGGGACAGTTTCATGTTGTCACAGTCTCACTACATTGGAAGATGGAAAATATGGCCAGCACATAATTAATGATTGTGTGAAACTGATGTGTTATGAATATAAATGCTTATACTGTTTTATCAATAAATCCTGTGTTTATTTTTGTAAATACATATGTGTACCTTGGGGGTCTCTCGACAGCACACGTTTTCCAGAGGGGACAATGAGACACAATGCCCACATGTACACCTGTTCATACAGAGTTTAACAAAATTATATATATGATACAATTTGGTCAGTAGAGGGCAATATATATATATATACATACACACACACACATATATATATATATATACACACACACACAATATATATATATATATATATATATATATATATATATATATATATATATACACACACACACATATATATATATGTATATATACATATTGCTGATGGGTCTCTTAGATAAGAGCAAATACTGAAAAACGTGTAATATATATGTATTTCCTCTTATATCAGAGACCCATCAGCAATCATGCTAACGCCATTTACCACTCTGAAACTCTGAAGAGAGATCCTTTGAGGTGGAAGATTTTTCTCCACCTCCCTCCCCTGAGATGGAGGTTCTGGAGGAGGGTTCGGTGGCGGACGCTAGCGGCCCTGAGCCGTATCGCTTCGAGCCGCGAGCTCCAGCGAGGCCCCATACGGTGCTGCGGAGGCTGCCACCGAACCCTCGCTGGAGCTCGCGGCTCGAAGCGATACGGCTCAGGGCCGCTAGCGTCCGCCACCGAACCCTCCTCCAGAACCTCCATCTCAGGGGAGGGAGGTGGAGAAAAATCTTCCACCTCAAAGGATCTCTCTGTTGCAAAACTTGACTCGCTATCGCTTGCCATTATGCACTTTAGCTGTCAGTGTCAGCGCCAAAGCCAACTGTCAATCACAGCCCAAACCCCGCCCATTAGCCCCCTCCCGCTCGTGCCCCTCAGTCCTCCCGGCACGCCCATTTCAGCGCCAGATTTGAAATCTCACTGAGGCGGAAGTAAGTCTCTGGCAGGGGGGGTTAGTTGTTCTTTAAAGTGTTGTGCTCAGAAAACACACTATACAGAAGTACTTTGTAATTAAGTCTGAACTAAAATACTCATTAGATTGAGTAAGGAACCGCAACCAGCAATAAAATACGGGATTTTTACAACATCTCTATTTAAAGTTTCTATTCTTGATTATTGTGAGATAAACAACACGATTTCTGCTCATTCATGTTGTTTTAGCCTCAGATGGAGTTACTCGCACAACCACTAGAGGTCGCTTGATCTTATGCTGTTCCAGCGTAAACAAACGGTTTCAGAGGATGTTGGACTAAGAAGGAAATTCTTGATAAAACCTTGGAACTCTCACATGAAAAGTTTTTTACCAGCTGTCTTTATCCACATCCAACATACATAGATGGCAACATGTTTTTTTGTAAGAGATCTTTTCAACAGATTTTTTTTTTTTTTTTTAAAAAAGAAGTAGAGTTAAAAAAGAAAATATTTTTTTCTTTAAAGTTTTTTAAGGAGGTTGTTAAGAATCATCTGATCTTGAAATAAATCCTGTAAATTCAAACTATTCTATTTAATATCAAACAGTAACACAATCTTATCATGAAAATCCTGAAACCAGGAAGTGTTCAAAATGTTTAAATAATTATCAAATATTACTCGTCCTCTGGATATTGATGGTTTTATTATTGTAAAAAAAAAAGATTTTTATCGGTGAAGCCTCCTGCTTCTTCTTTTTATCTATAATTTTCAATTGAGTCATTTTATAAATGTGATTAGAAACCAGAATAAGAAGCAGCTGCTGTTACAGAAAACATTTGGACACATGAGTTTCCTGTCCTGCTGCCTTGGATTGTTCATCACATTCAGTCCTGTCTGGCAGGTCAGATGACTCCAAACCCATGAGGTTATGTTCCATCATTCCCGGAAAGGAGTGTAGATGTTAGTGTGTATGTTTGTATTATGTGAGTGAGATATGAGCCTCTCAAAATATCATGAAAAGTTCTATAGAAGGGAGCTGCAGCATCAGTGTGAGAGAAAGAGAGGAGGCTGCTGACACAGTTGCATTAACTCTGAAACTGGAACCGCTGATAAAAACACTTAGCAGCATTTATTAACTGTTATTGATAACATTATACATATATTAACTGAAGCAGAGAGAAAGTGAGTGTTCGTCATGTAAAAACTTTGGTTTTAGCACCATCAGATTCAATTAACAAAACAAACTTAAATAAAAATACAGCCAGAAATTCACATTGCTGAATACATTTTTCTTCCGTTTACCAAATTGTAAGAATGAAATGAAAGTGTAGGGTTCTATTATTTTTTCCATAGAAGCAATGTTTTCAAGATTTTCAGGTCTCGTAGATTTTTTACATTTTGGAGATGTTGTACCTCGCAGCCACAGCACACGATGGATGCACTTCTTCTTCAACTTCTTGGGGCGGCCGTGGCTTAGTAGTTAGAGCTGTCGTCTCCCAATCAGAAGGTTGTTGGATCAATCCCGGCTTCCGCCACCACATGTCAAAGTGTCCCTGGGCAAGACTCTGAAGCCCATGTTGCCCCCCAATTTGCACATCAGGTTGTGTGAGTGCTAGCCCCTCCCTTCTCCCCCCGGTTTACAAATCGAGTTGTGTGAAGGGGTAAATGTAAAAGTCCTTTGAATGGTCTGAATGACTAGAAAAGCACTATACAAATACAGGACATTTACTTCTTCTGAACATTTTCGTAGAAATTCTGGTGAGTAAAAAAGTAATAAGTAAAAGTAACAGAGTAGATCTTCTCCTTCTTGCAGATCCGCCAAAGATTTATTTACCAGCTCTTCTCTTATCTTGCAGATGGAAATGGATGGAGAAAGAAGAACAGACTGATGAAGAGGAGATGATGTCAGCGACAGGCATCTCAGGTAAGCTCCTTTCTTTCAGTAATGGCTCCACCAAGGAGGCGATCCAGTAAATGAAGATGACAGGAGTTTGAGGAGTTATTTGATGCTGAACTGAATCTACAACAGAGAGGGAGAGTTAGTCATGATATGATGAGAGGATGAACAGAATCCAGAACAATTCAGATTCCATGTCAATTATTCTTTCAAAACAACTCAGTCCATTAAAAAAGGTTCAAACTTCTGTGAGCAATAAATCAAACTGGGACTTAAAGACTTGACAAGGGAGTAGATGTGAGTCATGGTTGAGACACGCAGGCTGGTCAGTATTTGCAGAATCATCCAACGTCCAAACTCCAAATACTTTAGTGGACAAGACAAGAAGCAGGTGATGAGACAAAGCAATGTTAGTACACACTATAACACAAAAAATACCATGACAAGGAACACTGGAACGCTGTAACTGGGCAAACAGACAATCTGGCACTGGAGAGGAAGCAGAGCAGAGATTCCATGCAGACAGGCACAAGTGATACACATATGCTTGTTCACATGTGCAGCTGTGGCAGCAAGACTGCATAACATGAAAAGATCAGACTGAATTAATTACAGATACATAACCATAGAGCTGCTGTGAGCTAGTTTTGCTTCATTAGGCCAAAGGATCTTCTCCAAAAAACTTTGTGGCTTGTCGATATTAATTTTGGCTAATTTTGGTCTGTTTGCTTCCAGTGAGAATATCTTCCTTAGTTGATTTCTAGTGAATCCACTTTGTTTCTTCTTATAGACTGGACTTTTTCTAATATCCTTAAATTTTATATTATATAGCTAAAGAATCAGCCAAAGAGACACAGACAAACAGGTAGGTTGAGTCACTCTTAATCTCTATGGAAAGAGAAGCAAAGTGAAATTTAAAGGCAGCAAAACAAATAAATACAAACATGCAGAATAAAGACAGCAGAGTGGAGAAATGTGGTCAGTATGTCCTCCAGCAGTCTAAACCTATAGTAGCATAACTAAAGGGATGGATCAGGGTAAGTTAAATCTAAATAAAGGATTAATCACAAAGGAACATTTTAAGCTTATTCTTAAAAGTAGATGGGGTGTCTGCCTCACAGATTACAAGTAACTAACTGGTTACTGATGTAGTGATCCCAAGCTATAGAAGAAGAAGCACAAGAAGCTCGAGCAATGCCAGATGGATGGTCTGATTTGGGGCTTAATCTGCAATGTTTCATTAAATTGTTTGAGTCTGAACTGAGATAAATCAAAAGACAAAGCTGTTCATTTACTGACCCATCTAGACCATCATATGGATCTCAATCAAAACCAGAGATACCAGTTTCAGGTGGTTTGAACCATATTTCTTCTACAGGGTGAGAAGACCGATTATTTCTAAATAAATTAAAGTAGAACCTCCACTAACATGCATCAAAGGGAGTCAGCTCTTGTTGTTCTGGCATGTTCTCAGAATGCCTTCTGGTCGCTTCCCCTCAGAGGTGTTCCAAGCACAAGGATGGAGACCCTGGGGGAGACCCAGAACCTGTTGGAGGGATTACATGTCCTCCATGTTGCTGTAAAGAGGGATGACTAGGTTTCTTTCTATGAACTGTTGCTTCCTCCATCAGAACTAGGACAGGATAAAATAGATGGATTATTTACTCATCTATGTATTGCCCCTGGCTAATATTATTGAGTCATTAATGAATAAGTTTCGCTCTTCTAAAAGGAGTTTGTATTCAATTTCAATTAGGGACACATTGCATGTTTTCAAACCGATACGATATACTTTGATCTGAGTACTTAACAGTACCAAGTACCAATGCTGATATTTCTACCACACACAAAAAACATAATAAATTGAAAGACAGGTATCATTTTTTTCTTCGCTTATTACAACAAATAATGGCAAACTCAATAAAAAACATAAAATCTTTATAAAAATGACCACAAAGCCAAAATTTCAAGTGAAAAATAATAATTTTCTGTGAAATTATTGCAGAGTTTCCTCATTTTAAGTATCAGTTCATGGTATCAATTAATTAACCAATGCCCATACAAGTACATTAGAATGGTATCGGCCCCGATACCCGATACCAGTATCTATATTGGTGCATCCCTAATTTTTTCAATTAATGTCATTGATGATATTCAGTGTTAGAAACAAAGATTGCCATAGGAAGTCTTAGTGGAGAAAAGGTACTTCACCAACCTGTCAGTGGGACCACAGTTTGTCTGAGGGTAGAGTTTCCTCTTGACACCCAGGAAGATAAAATCCAGCACTCACATATTTCACAACTGCTACTAAGTGGGTGATCTATCATGCCATAGTTATGCAATATCACACACATACTGATACTGTAGAAATGAAAACAATGAAGGTGATCTAGGTGATAAAGGAACAATCCACGTTACAACATGGCAGCAAGCCAACAGGCAGTGACATGCAGGAGAGAGAGAGATTATTGAAACACACACGAGCTCTTTTAAACCACAGGAGGTGAGATATGTCTCCGGTATTGAATGTAGTTACTGTGATTTTTGTCAGCAGTGTACTGATGATGAATCCTTACAACACATTAGAGTGGAAGAGAAAGTCTAGCATGCTTATAGTTCCATGGTTAATGTATTTTGTGTATTAACCTATAATACAAACGTTTTTCTGTTTAGCTTATTAAACCTTATGAGAAAAGTAAAGGTTTAATAGACCCGTTCTATTGGACAGTTAGAATGAATCTGACAGTTAAAAACCAGGAATCGTTTTAAACATTATTTTCCCTTTTTTTTTTAAACCTGGTGTGATTAAACAGCTGTTAGCACGCTTGAAAGAGGCCCTTCCATTAAAAACGTTTTTTCTGAGGTTTCTGTTGAATATTTTAGCTCCACAGGTGGTCTTACCTTCATAGTGGGTGTGAAAACAGGTCAACAACTTCTCTTTCAGTTTTAATCTCTCAAACTACGCAGCTGGCGATAACACCCGAGTTCTGCCGAGTCCGAATGGCCTGTATCTGTTTCATCACAACTCCTTTGTTCGTTAGTATTCATCTGCTCCCGCAGTTGAAATCACACCTAGCATGCTGCTGGCTAAAAGCTGTAGCATAAGACATAGCAAACAGGAAGACACGACGTCTGACGTTGCCATGCACAGCTTGGCAGGAAACAGTATACCTTGCTCTCATAGGCTAGTTTGTTGGCCAATCTGAGTCCAGCAAAATTGAAAGGTCTGTTAATAAGTGTTTCCTGACGTTTTTTAGATATAAAATGTTTCATATTACTGGTTAATACTTAAGAAAGTTCTGAAATTTGTATGAAATGGCCTCTTTAAAAAACATCAGGTCATCTGTGTTACATACAGAGATGGACAAAAATGAAAAATACACAATAATCCCTGAAATTATTGAAAAAATGTATTTAAACTCAATGAGGTTTGATACCAATACAGGTATTGGGTATCGGTGCCGGGTACTCAAATCAGTATCAGTTAGTTAACACATACTATGAACCGATACTTAAAACGTAGAGAATCCGCAATAATTTCACAGGAAATGTTTATTTTTCACTTGAAATGTTAGTTTTTGTTATTTTTATTAATATATATATATATTGTCTAATTCACCATCATTTGTTGTAACAAGCAGAGAAGAAAATAAAACCTGTCTTCTAATTCTTTGCATTTTTTTTGTGTGGTAGAAGTATTAGCATCGGTACTCTGTATCGGCAAGTACTCAGATCCAAGTATCAGTTTGAAAAAAGTGGTATCGTTAAATCCCTAAAATCAACAAATAAAAATCTTCTGAATTGTGGTTGGACATAATAAATAAATATAAACTAATGAAAGTGACCTGGACAACAATGATTATAGATTAAAAAAAAAATCCTACAACAGGAAGATGTTAGACTTGGGCGTGGTCCGTAATTAATATCATATTTCTTCAAGTTTTTCATCAGTTGTTCAGATTATAATCAAATCTGAAGACTATAAAGACATTCTGGAGTGAATGTGCAGCTGGTGTCAGTCGCAGGTCATGGATCCAATATGATGATGAACCAAAACACATGAAAACAAACACAATGGATCATTGTACAAGTCTGAAACTGTAAATTCTAGAAGACTATTGTGGGTTTTCTTTCTTAAAAAGAAGATGCACAATATTTGATGGTGCACTGCCCTCGTGTGTGTTAGATATTGTGTATTTTATTTTGAAATGTGGGTCTGTGCTACATATCTGAAGCATATTGTGTTGCTGTCATGAGTGTTGTGTTGTGTTCTTACCTGTTACTTGGCTGCAGCTTGTCTGTGTCATTCCCAGATGAAGCCAAACATACCTCAGATATGAGTTCAATCCCTTTGTGATCCAATCTACGCGCACTTTACACACGAAAACGTCATTCTTGTTAAAAGAACAAAAATAAATGCAAAAACACTGAAACACATTCATTATTATTCTAATTATCTTTTTCTTATTATCCTTTTCATTCCCGTCATGGTTTTTGACTTGCTAATCTTGCAGCTTTGGAAAACCCCTTAAAAATACCAGACCATCAAAATGTGTGGCTTGACTGTGACTTTCAGTAGTGATACAAAGAATTTTTTTTTTTTTACAGTATTTAAACAGTTGGACTTTAATTTTTATATATTTTGAAGATTTTAGGAATGTTATCACGCCCTGTGAACCATTGGGATCAAGGTTTTCTCTGCCCTTTATATGCAGCATCTATATATCAGTGTGTTGGTGTTTATCATATCTTGGAGAAAGTTGTTTTGGAAAAGCTGCATCAGCTTCATTCAATAGTTCTTCAGAAATGTTCCAGATTTTTGCTGCTTTTTCAGTCAGCGGTGGAACAGTAAGACAAAGAGTGGGTCTGTAACTTGTTCTATGGGAACTTGTCTTCTCTTAACGTAAGACACAGTAACTTCATGTTCCAAACACACACACACACACAAGTTTGTTTTGTTGTCCTTATGGGGACCGTCCATTGACTTCCATTGATTTTAGTAACTAGATTTATACCTAACCCAAACCCTTTTACTAACCTTAACCATTACTGATCTATAACTAACCCTAAGACTAACTAAAACTCTATCCACACCATACCTATAAACCTAACCCCTAACCCTAAAAAGGGGGGTCCCCCTTATGGGGACCAGGCTTCGGTCCCCACAAGAGCCCTCGGACCCCAGAAAGATAGTAAAAGTCAGGAAACTGGTCCTCAGGAGGTCAGAAATACAAACCCACACACACACACACACACACACACACACACACACACACACACACACACACACACAGCGCAAAAGTCATTAGAACTGAAGAACGTCATGAAATTGGACTAATCACAAAATTTTACATGTTTTTCAAAATATGTATATTCAAAGAATACATTTTTATTTGTTTACTTTTTATTAATTTATTGCTTAAGGCACATCTAAATTACATAAAAATAACTGATTAATAGATCTTTAACAGCTTGTTTACTGATGAAACATTTCAGTTGTTTCAAGCTGTAAAAACATTCACCTCTGTATCTTCTTGTAGTTCTTCTTTCTCCAGTTTACATTGTGACAGTCAGTTCAGAGCTGCTGTGTCACTCAGCTGATTTATTAAAGCTGCAGGCAACTTGCTTCTTACATTTTTTTTTGGAATGTCAGTTTATTTAGATTTATATTTTTTAGTATTATTTAAATAGTAATTTTTATTCACTGTGCTAATCCCAATGCCTTACAATTATGTATAAGTTAGTTACGCTGGTGAAGAAACAAAAACATCCATTTATCTCTTCGTCTCCTGCAAAATATTTCAATACTGATCAATAATAGTAAAGATACACTGCATATTGTTTTATTTCTCTAATATATTCTGAGGTAAACTGCTTAAATATGAGTAAAAATAAGAAGAAGAAAAGAAGAGGGTGAAGAAGAAGAATAAACTCCTCCTTTTTATTCTCTCACGCTCCCCCTCACAGACAAGCTACACACACACACACACACACACACACACACACTGCTGCTGTCACTGTGGGCCAGTCATCCTGTAATGGCTGCCACTGCTCATTGTTCACATTCTCCTTTGTCTTCAGCGCCATTTTGACTGTGTAGGAGGAGCAGCAGCTAGTTAGCATCACATCCACTAATAGCATGGAGCTAGCCATTTCCCTACACAGACCACAAGCCTCACAGAAGAGAAAAAGGCACTCAAACCAGCTGCAGTCATCCGAACATCCAAAATAACATCCAAAACCCAGAGTGAGAAACAAGCAGCATGTGATCTAAACTCTGTTAGAGCTGCTCTGTCCTGCATAATGAGCTAACACACATCCAGAAAAACACAATAAACAAGATCTGGAAAACAGATCAGAGAATCAGGACCAAAGGAATCCAACTGCAACCTTATAGTATGTCAGAATTTATAAATTAAACTTAAATAAACAAATAAGAGCAATTATTGAAATTCCAAAGACTATAAAATGTTTTATCTATCTATCTATCTATCTATCTATCTATCTATCTATCTATCTATCTATCTATCTATCTATCTATCTATCTATCTATCTATCTATCTAGCTAGCTATTTCTGAGTTTTTGCTCTATATTTTAATTTCAATGAGAATATTATTACATAATTGTTCAGCGTTATATATATATAATATATATTTTTATATGTATATTGTAAGAATTATAAGATATAAATTAATATATATATGATTGTAAAAATTATATGTTTTTATTTAATGTGTTTATTTTTTAATATTTTACAAAATGTTTTTTTTAAGGCCTGAAAAAATCAAGGAAAACACTGTAATTTTTTGTGTTTTTTATTATCATTATCCCACTATGAAAATATATGTACAATAAATAATTTAGATTTTCACTATTAAAGAATCTGAATAAATAAACTAAGGTGTAAATCTCGGGTTATCAGCAGGGTTTCCTCGTCTTCCCATCTTCAGAGAAAACACTTTTTTTTTCGTCTCTCTCTTTCTCGGTTTAATTTTGTCGTCCTGCCAACCAAGAGTCCACCACCAAGAGTCCGTGACCAGTTCCTGAGAAGTTATTAAGGATCCATGAAGCTGCACTAAAAAAAGACTAGAGGAAACAAATCCACATAATGAATGAAGAGGAGAAGCGCGCTGGAGTTTTCAAAAAAAAAAAGAACAATTAGAAAAAAAATTAAATCATTGAGACGTAAAAAATATTTCCACCAGGTTTCGACAGATAACGTGATTTTTTTTTTCTTCACTTTCCATGATGGAGAGAAAAACCCTTTTAAATTTTTCAAAATAAACTATCTGCGTCCCTCGGTTACATTATAGTTTCAAAATAAATCCAGCATGAAGAAAAAATAAATAAATAAAGTTTTTAATCACAGAAATCCTTCAGGAATGTTTTTAAAAACAGTCCCCGCTGAGTGTTTTCCTGCTCGGTCGTTCACCCTCACCAGCCGAACCGTGCGCTCGTATCCTCATATTATTATTATCATTATTATTATCAATATTATTATCATTATTATTATTATTATTATCATTATAAGTTAACTTTTATTTTCTATTGTCTCTTTTTGCTGCCCTCAAAAGTTGAGGTGCTGCAGGTCTATAGTGCACAGTGTGCTCGTGAACAGGTCGAAGTCCTCCTCGGAGAAATCCACGGGACTGTCCAGGGAGCTCTGAAGGCTCGGTGACAAACAGGCGTCCTCCCCGAACAGGGTCAGGTCGGGCAGCGCGGATGATGGTAAGGCTGAGGTTCCGTGTGGTGCCGGATCAGATGGAGCGCTGGACTCCCGCAGCTCGGAGAACGAGGACTTGGACGCCGCAGCAGGCCCAGCCTCGCTGCGGTGGAGCAGACCGCTGTTCTCGGTGGAGTTTGTTGGTGTGAATGTCGGAGAGCGAGGAACCGCAGCAGAGTCCGGAGAGCCAGAGGTCCCTGGCAGCAGTGGGCGATCGTGAAGGCCCACGCTGACTGTTTCCTCCGGCGTGGGTTGTCTATTGTCTCCGCTCTCTGTAGCATGAGAAACAGCGGTAGGTGGTGCGGGACAGCCCCGCTGCTCGCTCTCCGTCTCCCCCGCGCCTGATGCCTCCAGCGGCTGGCTGGAGTACGGAGAAGAAGCGTCGGCGCCTTCAAGCGGCTCAAACCCGCTGGAAGACGGACTTCCTCCAGTCTCATCTCTGTGGTGCGTGGTCTGACGCTTGTGTTTCATCCTCCGGTTCTGGAACCAAACTTTGACCTGCCGCTCTGTCAGATCCAACAGAGCGGCGATCTCTACTCTCCTCGGCCGACACAAGTACTTGTTGAAGTGGAATTCCTTCTCCAGCTCCAGAAGCTGCGTGTTGGTGTAGGCGGTGCGCAGCCGGCGGGACCCCGCTCCTCCAGGGTCCAGACCCGCCTGGCTTGAGTCAGCTGGAAGGGGGACACAAAAAATACGAGACACGGGAGAAAATGAAAGTGTTGGTGGGTACTATTTCATTTTGCACTCCCCTTAACACACACACAAACACACACACGCATAAATTCTAGCTACGTTTATTACGACACAGTAAAATCTAAGAACATAAGGAGTTCACATTTCTCCACACGCTGCAGGACGGTGATAAAATCATTAAAAAATCGATAATAAAATGAATAAATCATAAATAATCTATGCTGTGACACAGAAGCGCATTCAGGTCGATCTGCAAGCAGCGAGGCAGCTGAGTGAGGCTACAGCTTGGGGATGTTCTAAATCCACAATGAACAGTGGAAAACAGGGAACTGAGTCAGATATGTGAAAAGGAAACGTGCATGTTGCTTTAAAACGAATTCACGTGCGCATTTCTTCATGCAATGACGCAAAAATAAAATAAATAATTTTAAAAATAGATTAAAAAAGAAGAAAAAACGTCACTGACAAAGATGGAAATGATCAGATTGTGTGCAGCGTGTGTGGCTACAGCATCTACAATCCCCCAACCCCCACCTCAACATAATTTGTCAGGTTTCCTGCCTTTTTATTTTCCTACCCCCATCCAAAATGGCACCCGTTCCAGTTCTGTAATGAATACTGATCTGATATCACAACATCCAAACAGAAAATGACGCCTGAAGCGTCTTTTAGCTGCAAGAAGACTCAGAGAAGTGAATCTCCCTCTCTTCCTGTCTCTTTTCCCCACAATCAGTAAAATAAAATCCACAAATGCATTTTTGGGAATCTATTTTGCACCGAGCAGCTGCGCAGAACTGAGATTGTGATGAAGAAGTGTGGAAATGTGCAAAGAAGCACTGCAGCATAATGCAGTGGTCTGGATATGGCTCCCTTGTTCACGCAAAATCACAGCCCTGCACAACACGCGCACGCACACGCGAACACGATGATCACATAACACAAGTGGGCAAGCATTGATGGACAAAACATGGTGATACGTGCAGTGAGTAAAAGCAAGAATGTATAAAGTCCTGATGCAAACACTGAACCCCCGCATGCTCCACCTTGCCACCCATCCATGTCCCAGCATACCGACCTGTGGGGGACTCGATGCCCGCTGACGCGAACCCAGAGGCGGTTGGCGAGGGGTAGGATGATGCCGGAGTGATGATGGATCCTCCAGGATTAGCGCTGCCTCCAGGCTTTGGGCACTTTTTAAAGGATTTTTTCTCTTTCATCCAGGGGAACTCGGGAGCCAGAGGACCAACTGTGGACGGGGAAGGGGCCTGGCCCGGCGGGCAGGGCTGCTGGACGGCACGGTGGTGCGTCTGGTGGCCATTAGAGGCAGAGGTTCTCCGGTTTTGCTGGCTCCCAGAAGCCGGTTTCGCCTGGCTCGCTGTGCAAGGGCTGAGGCTGGGGATGGTGTGCTCGAAGGGAGGCGGAATTACTGTCGACTCCTTGATTGATGAAGTTTGAAATGACTCCAGGACGGCAGGGAAGGACGTCAGGCACTCTGCTAGGGACGGCTGGCTGTTTATAAACCCGATCTCCCTCTCAAATTCAAAATTCATAGCTTCCTCAAACCAGTTCCAACCTGCAACGGCGAGACCCAGAACAATCCCTTCCCCAAAATAAAAGAGAAATAACAAAAAACACTCATATGCGCCCACGCGCACACGCACACCATCCAGTGAGACTTTACAGGAAAAAATAAAACGTTAAAAAAACGCAAACGCATATAAGCTCCTGGCCAAAATAGCGTAGGCTAAATGTGGAGGCTATATCATAATTGTGTAGGCCTATATTGGTTTTATTACTAGCGTATGGGGACCTGGGTAGGCTAAACTGAAGAACTATGGGGCGAAATTGCAGCCAATTCCTCGTCATGTGACCCTAGAACAGCCAATCGGTGCCCAGGGCCTAGCGGCTTCGGCTTCTGTGGGAAGCCTGATTATTTTTACCCCAAAAGCTGAGGCAAAAAAGAGGCTACCTGCTATTGTTCTGTCGTAACGGGGGGTGAATCCGGATGGAGAGAGAGGGGATGGCGGCCGGTGGCCATGTGCGCCGTGTGGGCGGCGGGTCGGCGCATCCCGGCCGGTGTGCGGCTCTGACTAACAATAGAGCGTTGCACATTTTCTCCAGGCTTCTGTGTGATGTAATGGCGGTTAACATTAGGTGAATGGAGCTGGTCAGCACCGCTTACAATATGTTTCCTACTGGAAAAAAAAATCCATGCTGTTTACAGCTCGTAGCTCATTAATCTTAGGAGTGACAAAGGCTGAAAATCCCCAGATTAGACGGAGAAAACTGCGCGAGGGTTTTAGATGGCGCAGCGGACTCTGGAGGAGAGAGTGAGGGAGATTTTTTCTCAACTGAATCTGTTTGGGCTTCTAACAGCTGAGAGACTGAGGCTTAGGTATGAAAACATGCAGAGAGGGGAGCCAGGTGACGTGTAAGTCTGTAATTTATCTATTTAATGTATTTAACACCAATTTTTGTCTGTATTTAAGGTGTGTGTGCGCGTGAGAGCCCAAATTATATTCTCACCCTAAGGTAGCCTCTTCTCACTGGCTCCAGATTACTACTCACGCGGCACCGCGGTTCCTCTGTCACCCTCGCGCTCGTGTGCGGTGTGTGTGTGTGTGTGTTCGTGCACAGAGAGTGAGTTCAAAGCGAGGTCGCTCCTGTTGCTGTGAGGAAAGAAGGATATACGGCACCTTTTCCTCATAAAACGGTGACAGCAGATTATATGAGGTGAAGTGCGCGTGAAGCGGCAGTCAGAACCACCGGGACGCACGTGCAGATTTTCAGAAAGATTCACGCGGGACTTTAGCACGATATTTTTGGGGTGAGCCATGATAGCCCAGGGTAGAAAAACAGAAGTGCGGTGATCAATCTTTCTGTTCCTCAGAGCCTGACAGCTGTTCTCTCCCCCCCCCCCCCCCCCCATCCTTACTCCCCGCTCTAAGTTTAGAACCACAATTTTCCTGGGTTATAAACTTTAATTCTTTTAAATAGCCTAATAATAATAATTCCCCCCAAAAGTTGAACGTGTTTGGAAATAACTCAGTCAACTCGGAGAAACGGGTTTGTTTTCCTCATGTGTTTCTCACGCCTCCCGGTAACGCAGGGGCAGAGTAGAGAAATGTGCGTGGGAGTGGGAGTGGGGGGGTCATTGAACGCAGCAGAAAGACAGTTTGTGAGTGGGACGAGCCTTGCACTCAGCGGCAGCACAAAGAGCAGCTAGTTTATTTTAGATTTATTTTTATTTTAAACTGTAAAACTAAAAACCAACAAACAGTTTTCATGACCATAAAATCCTTTATGGAACCCCCTACACCCCCATCCCCTATTTTGACCTACTCAAATTCTTCTTAATTATTTATCTATTTTATTATTATTAACCTATTATTATTATTATTAATAATAATAATAATAATAATAATAATAATAATAATAATATCACACTACTGGGACATGATGGTATTAAGTCAGCCACACAGAAACGCTCGTGCCCAAACAAGTTTTGAGAAACTCATAAGTCTTCGTGGTGACGAGCCACGTGCCCGTGTGTAACATTATTTTGCTGAAATCCAGTAGCCCGCAGTGCCCGCACGGATTAGTGTGCATGTTGCGCTGTGATGTCGCTCCTGAAGACCAGATCAGATGAAGACCAGCTCAGCTCTCCATCGGGTTTTACGAGGCAATAAATTAGAGCCAATCGCTGCTCATTGGTGTTTTTATTGTCTGTTAGTCCAGAGAAGATGTGCAGGGAAGTGTAGCCATTATTTACTGCGTCCTGATTTATGTCCTGAGTTTTATGCTGCTCTCGGGCTTCTGAGCACGTGAAACCACCAGAAAAATGAGGCCGAAGGAGGAGTGGGGTCAAAAATCACGTGGACGGGCCACAGCGCAGGCCCCAAAGGCGTTTCTTCCTAGTTTTGAGTGGGAGAGGCGGGAAACCGGGGAGGGAAGGTAAATTAGCACTATGTAAGAAAAAACTGAGAAGGCAGTAAAAGCTGCCTTAAATTCATAAATAAATTTGTTCCAACTGGAATTCTTAACTCAATTCTGTAAAAAGCTGCAATGTTCAGCTGAATGTGAATAAAAGGTTAGAAAAACAACAAAACAGATTTGCTTTAACAGCTGATACAATGAGCTGTAAAAATGTACGAAAAAGTAAAAAGTTTCACACTTCAGTATCTTCCAAACACTGACTATTGCTCTGAATAACGTAAAATTTTATTAAAGTATTGTTTGACAAACAACTCTCTCAACAATGAAATAAAAAGGGAACTACAAAGGACCAAAAAAAAGGAGGAAATTCTCCAAAAGACTTGTTCAGTTCTTCAGCTCTAATCTGTCTCTACATTCTGTCTGTGTGGGGAAATTACCAATCCCATCATCTGCCTTCTCCCTGCACAAGCCAAGACATTTATGTACAAGGGTCATAATAATAATAATAATAATAATAATAACAAAACTACATCTTTTCTTCTAAAATACAGGAACTAAAAATGTAACTTCAGTACATCTGACAAGAGGAAACACAATGTTTCTTTTTTCATAACAGGTAAATACTAAAAAAGTACAGTATTTTTCTTAATATAAATACATGAAGGATAAATAATATTATTACAAAACAGAAGTCTTTTTAAACTGGCTATAACAAATAAATATTTATATATGAATGTTCACTTGAACACACATTGACGAAAGACGCTTTGATTGGAAGGCCTCCCGTCTTCAAAATAAGACTTTATTTGTATTTTTATTTTTTTTTACCTTTAACCATCAAAATGTAAACTCTAAGTGCAACAATGATGCCCAGATGTAAAAAGCATTTGTGTAAAATATAAAGTTTTTAAAACAACTCCATGGTTTTACATCCTGAACGTCAGTGACTTATAGGGACGGAGCGCTGGCGACTTCCGGGAAGCGGACGCTGACGAGTCACAAGGGTCTGACACGCCCTCACTGACGCTTTGGACAAGTAAAGCCACGTGTTTTAAACATATGTTGTACACATCTGCTCAGATTACTGGGACATGCATTTTTGTTCAAAAATACCCTGTTTCCACGCTAAAAGTCAAGACAATGTGGGAACGAAACCAAACAATCAAAAGAATGTGGGTTTTTACACACTGGTGTCCTCCACACTTGGGGGGGGGGGGTATGAGTTAAGTTCATGACTTTTTCAAACATAAATAAATACTTCTCACAACTTTTATTATTTACCCTGTTTTCAATCATGTGCCAAAATAAGGACACTGAAATGTCTTTTCATGAGTTTGCTTGAACGAGTCAACAGCTAGCATATTCTATTTGTGGATTTTTGTCAGTGTGAGGAAGTTAGTGTTAGATCAGTGTTGCTGTGTGTGTATATGTGTGTGTGTATTTAGGCATAACTGAGTGATAAAGTCATTTTGAACTAATGTGTTCCTCTGAGAGCGTCTGAGCTCAGACGATCCTAAACCCTGTTGCTATGCGTGTGTGTGCGTGTGTGTGTGTGCGTGCTGGAGGCTGGGATGAGGGAACAGCAGAGATTGGGTTAGTAATGATTCAGTCCAGACAGACAGAGACGGTCACTGCAGGGAGCAGGAACAGACAGTTACTGAAAGGCCATCCAGTGGTTCTGATGTGCTGCATGAAACGGGGCACAGAGGAAGATTAGTGTTACCAGCGCCGGCCGTAAATTCTCTGGTCCCCTCTCGCTCAGCTGACGGAGAGGCCGAGCACGCCACATGGCTGAGCTCTGCTGACAGCAACATGTGCTGCCTGCAGGGGGAAAGAAGTCAGCATCATAAATCCAACCACCTTGTTAACTGCACATTAAAATCCCAACTAGCTCATGGAGCGGACAGGAGAGCTGTGTGTGTGTTTGTGTGTGTGTGTTAGTGGAAAATGCTGCTTTAAATTTAAAAATTAAACCAAAGTATCTATAAAAGGGCCATTAATAGTTTTTTTTAATTATTAATAGTAGGATTTTTGTTTGTTATTTAAACGACATGCAGCTAATTCACTCGCCTACAAAAATTGTTTACAAAAGTTCACCTAAGTCTTAAAAATCAAGGTTCAAATATGTCAATATTTACTGAATGAGACATTATTCTTTTATTTTAGATTTTCTTTTATTCTCTCGAATAGTCACGCTAAAAACTAACATTTTCTCTGAACGATGGTACTAACATAGCTGCCAATATGTCTTTGCACCAGGGCTAAAGACAGCTTCCTGATGTTGACTGCACCCAGTGAGGGAGGTGCAGGTCCACCGCACCTTCATCGCCTTCAGTAAGCTCTTTGAATGTGATGTTTTAGGTTAAAAACACGAGTAAAATGACTCTAGAGAGATAAAAGTGGGATGAAAAGTGAGCAATACTAAATGATATGATTTTATTGGTGATACTACTGATTTTGTGAAACTAGCAGCTCCTTCAAGGCAACAGTGAAAGCTCCAAACAGCACTTACAATGGCAGTGAAGAGGATAATGACCGGTGTTTGACTGAGACAAACCACTGGATGGCTCCTGTCTGTCCTGCTGTTTGTCCCTGCTGTCCCGTTGCAGCGATAGATTCCCACATTTCAGTGAGTCTGTTAGTGAGTCGTGTGACTCTTCCGGTTTGTTTGCACTATTTCCTACATTTGTTCCAAACCTGCTACAGGTGGGTGAGCTTGGGTGCTTCTTGGATTCTGCCCTGAGTCGAGGTGTGGTGTGCTGACAGCTCAGTGTAAGTTGGGTGTGTTGGAGGGTCACAGGGACCTGGAGGGCCCCCTCCACCCACGTGGTGCTGGTTGGTGGTTGACATAGGCCCTGCTCCATTATAGTCCATGGTTTGGTGATGGGGCGGTGTGGGGCCAAGGTGATTTAGCCCGTACATGGATGGACCCGAGCCAGGCATTGGTTCCACATAGCTGCCACCCCCAACGTAGACTGGACTGGCCTGCATGTTGGTTGGTGTCCCATAGCCAGCATTGTTGGACTGCACTAGGCTGTGGTGGGGGTCTCCATAATCTGGATCTGGGGCAGCATACTTCTGTGAGGGGCAGCCCTTCATTGGGACATTTGAATAGGCAGTGGACATAGAATAAGACACTCCCTGGTGGACCTTTCCAAAGGATGGTGGAGATGGGGTGTCATAGGCAGGGCCCCCTCCTCCGCCTCCCCCTCCCATGGGGTGCAACGAGTTCAGGAAGCTAGCAGAAGACTGCATGGGCAGCGGAGGGGAACCTGTCGGCGAGGGCCCTCCAGAGCTAGAGCTCAAGCCCTTTGACTTCTGGTCTTTCTTGTACTTCATGCGTCTGTTTTGGAACCAGATCTTGATCTGGCGTTCAGACAAGTTGAGCAGGTTGGCCATTTCCACACGCCGTGGGCGGCAAAGGTACCTGTTGAAGTGGAACTCCTTTTCCAGCTCTACCAGCTGAGCACTGGTGTACGCCGTACGAGCTCGCTTGGATGATGCAGACGATCCTCCTGTAGGACTCTTCTCTCCGCTGCTGCTGCTCTCAGTTCCTCCCGATGCTGAGCAGGAAAACGGAAAATATTAAGCTTTAAAACGGCTGGAATAAAAACTGAAAATTACAAAAATACATAAGAGCATAAAAGTCATGTGTAATAAGAAAGGTTTAACATTAATGAAATGGAAATATATCTTAAATTCAGAGGGAAAGATGATACAGTACAACTAGATTTCATGGTGGAGGAAACTGAAAGCATTCAGATTGTTAATAAAGCAGAGGGGGGTCTGGGCAAGCTGCCTAATTTATCCCTTGATATTAGTTGTCAACACTTCATAATGGCAGCAGTTATTAAGAGACAAAGACCCTGGTGCTGGAACACTTAAATTGCATCTTGGCTGGAGAGACAAGCCCCCTACAGCAACAGCTGCTGCACTAAAAGGAACTGAACTCAGTTCAATCAGCTCATCAAGAAAAGTCCAACTTCTCCTCGCACATGTTTCCCTGCTGATGCAGAACTTCAGCGTGTCTCTGAGGCACTTCAGGAACAGACAGTTCTAATAACCAGGTTCAACTGAGCTGACAGGTAAAGTCTGTAATCTGAATGGTTCATCTTAACGAAGGAAATGAGACCTATCTATCTATCTATCTATCTATCTATCTATCTATCTATCTATCTATCTATCTATCTATCTATCTATCTATCTATCTATCTATCTATCTATCTATCTATCTATCTATCTATCTATCTATTTCTGAGTTTTTGCTCTATATTTTAATTTCAATGAGAATATTATTACATAATAATCTATCTATCTATTCTCTATGCAACATTGTGATGAGATTTAAACCCACAGTAGGATTCAGTTTACTGACCCCTCATTATTTTCTAATGTCAGTGTCTATATTGCTGTTTATGTCTAAAGTTTGGGAGGACTTTGTTTTTTGTGTGTGTGTTTCAATTCCAAATATTTTTGAGAGACAGTTGTATTGGAGAGAAAGTCCACCCTGGTGGTTTTATGTCACAACCACATTCACTTTGCATTCTAAAAATTAATAGTGCTACGCTGCTGATCAGGGATGCTGCAGACTCTGAATATAAACAGATGTTTTACTGTTAACATGTTTTTCCTTCCTCCTCAGCCTCCCTCGTGGTGTGTCCCTCAAGGCTCTGTGTTTGGGTATGTACTGTTTTCATTATAAATGGCTGTGCTGGGTCTGTTTTAAAACAATATGACTTTTCCTTTTATTTCTCCATTAATTAAATTTTTTTTTCTTTAAAGATGATGAAAGGCGTCATTGCAGCCACTGTTCTCTGTCTGGGAGGCCTGAGATCATGACTGGAGCTTAACATCTTAAATTTCAATGAAAACAAAATGAATGTAAAGCTGTTTAGTGGCTCGTCTGTTTTTACTGAATCTGACCAGGATCTGATCCCAACTGGATCCTGACCTGAAGATGACTGGACCAGGATCTGATCCC
>SSNP01000029.1:1572083-1598363 GCA_006937955.1 Pachypanchax playfairii
AGATGTATCAGCGTCGGAATTAAACTGGACTCCAAACAGTCCGCCTCCTTATATTTTTTTCCTTCTCTTTGAATTCTTGCTTGTATGTTCTCTCAATGTAAGTCGCTTTGGATAAAAGCGTCTGCTAAATGACAGTAGTAGTAGTAGTAGTAGTAGTAGGTCAGTTAAACACGGTTTGACCCACAGGTTGTGGTTCTGGTGCAGTTCTGTACAGCCTCAGGTTTGTTGTTCTCTATCTCGTTTCTTCATTCTGGACCACCTGAAGACCCAAAGGTCACACGCCCTGCAGCATTGAGAACTTTCCTTCAGAACTAAAGTGGTTCTGGTGAGTTTCTGATGCTCAAATCAGCCCTGAAGTCATCAGTAAGATTATTCTGTCAGCTGTTCTGGGTTTCTTCACTTTACTTGGTGAAGACACACGAGGCACTGAAGCTGGATAAAAAACCAAAACCAAACCTGGAGACTCGTGTTTCAGAAAGCAGCTCCTCTCCTGGAGCGTCCAACACTCTGAACATGCCTGAACTGGATTGACTGCACCACTTCTCCTCATCTCTGTTCTTCACACTTCATGCACTGAACAGCATTTCAACATTTAACACATTTTATTCTCATTTAAAAAAATAATGGAAATTATCTCTCAAATAATATCGTAGATTTTGTGCAGGATGGGAACTTGTAAAATCCACGAGTCTAAAACAATCACAACAAAAGTCATGAACTACAAATGCTTTTTTTTAAAGCCACAACATCATTTAAAATGTGTGCCGAACCACATGAAGCATCATTTCACAGATTTTTACAACTTAATTATATGAAAATCGTCCAATAAGAAATTGTTTTTACTGTAATCCCAATCCCTGCTGCTGGATTAGGACTGGATCCCAAAATTCCCAAACTCCAACAATAAGAAGCAGTCTCTGCGGAACACTCAAAACAATGAGTCATTAGATGAACTTAAATTATTTGATAAAAAAATCTATAATGTGGCTGCTCACAAACTGTGTATATCCATGACATGTTATATATTATATATTTGTGTGCAGCCATATTGTATGTTTACCCAAATAATTTAAATTAATCTAATGGGTCATATTTTTGAGTGTACAAATCACAAAGTTTAAAGCCCCTTTTGGGGACTAAACTCAGATTGTGCTTAAGGTTAAATTTCATCAACAGTCTTTGAACAACAAGTAATTTACAAAATCTTGTTTCTTCCAATTCATATAAAAACAACTCGTATTTTTATTCTAGATGAGAAAACAATTTAAAAAGTTGCAAAATGACACAATACCAATTTATATTTGGTGGGTTTTTTTTTGTGAACATAACAAGTGACATAAGACTGAAAACTATGATCCTACAGAACAGAGTCAGCAGTTAGTCTGTTTAACTTATTAAAGATGGCCGACCAACAAACAACAGAATCAGATCATGTTTGACACTTTGTATTTATCACTATTCAAAACACTTTGTTTACTTTATACAGCAATATTAATCATTAACTGGTTGTTCTCTAAGGATAGATTCATATTCACAGTCTCACACTGTTAGTTGTTCTCATGAAGAAGAAACTGTAAAGTTGTGGTTTTTCAGACAGAACAGAAACAAAACATGTTCGTATATTTACTTGGACAGAAAGCAGTTTGCAAATTGCTTGTTGTGCACAGATTTATTTATTTATTTATTTATCTGTCTGTCTGTCTGTCTGTCTGTCTGTCTGTCTGTCTGTCTGTCTGTCTATCTATCTATCTATCTATCTATCTATCTATCTATCTATCTATCTATCTATCTATCTATCTATCTATCTATCTATCTATCTATCTATCTGTTTTTTTTGTTTGTTTGTTTATTTATTTTAAATTCAATTTCATTTCAGCTTAAACTGCATTTTTAAAGGACTGTCTTGTTTAAAGCGTGATAACATTTTACACACAAATGCAATACAGAAAAATAAATGTGTGTGTGTGTGTGTGTGTGTGTGTGTGTGTGTGTGTGTGTGTGTGGGTTTGTATTTCTGACCTCCTGAGGACCAGTTTCCTGACTTTTTCTATCTTTCTGGGGTCCGAGGGTTCTTGTGGGGACCGAAGCCTGGTCCCCACAAGGGACTCCCCTTTTTAGGGTTAGGGGTTAGGTTTATAGCTATGGTGTGAATAGAGTTTTAGTTAGTCTTAGGGTTAGTTATAGATCAGTAATGGTTAAGGTTAGGAAAAGGGTTTGGGTTAGGTATAAATCTAGTTACTAAAATCAATGGAAGTCAATGGACGGTCCCCATAAGGATAACAAAACAAACTTGTGTGTGTGTGTGTGTGTGTGTGTGTGTGTGTGTGTGTGTGGGTGGGTGTGGGTGTGTGGGGGGAGTTAATGGGTGAGGGGGGTGTTAGAGAGAAAAAGACAGCTTTCAGTGACAGTTCTAAATAAAAGAGGATTTGTTTTAACATTAAAATATGTTTCTAAACAAATTTTAGACGTTTCTGCATTTCAGTTCAAACTCCAAACATGAGAATGTGAGTCGCTCACGTGAAGCATAAAAACCCGAAGACCCCGTTCTGAACCACGACACAGAAGCTCTGGATTCGTGTCCCGACAACACGCAGCTCTCATGATGGAGATAAGAAGCCTGTGATTGTAATGTAATCACGTCTCCTATAGCCTGCAGCTAACAGGCCTGCTAAACCTGTTACAAAGCGTCTGTGTGGCTCTCTGCCAGATGTGTCAGCATCCCACGCTGCCACAGTGTTAGGTGTCCATGCCCCGCTAGTTTACTCTGATTGTGTTTTGCCTTTAGTTTGTCAGTGATGTATAAAAAAATCAATTAACATCAGAGATGCTGGAGATGCTTAAAGCGTTTAAAGTCTTTATGCGATGCTGAGAAAACCACTGAGGTCAAGCAGCTGCTGGATGAGTCAACCTCGAAGACACTGGATGTCTTAAACGTTTTCTTTCATTTTGTTTTAGTTTGATGTGTTCTTTAAAATCTCTGCGCTCGCCCTCTCTGATGTTCTCCTGCAGGAACACACCTGTCTGGTGACTGGAGCCTTTGAATCAGCCATCGTCGTGGAACATGCAGGTCAGTGTTGGAGGACTGGAAACACTGATTCAGAATCAGCGTGAGCTCCTTGTGGACGGGATGTTGGAAGCCATTTTGAAAGGGAATGAATTTCAGCTGCTTTTTGGACGTGTGTGTGTGTATGTGTGTATGTTGGGGGGGGGGGTGATGATGAAGTAAGTGAAAATAAAACCCTGGAAGCTGTTTTCATTGCTGTTTGACAGTAAATGAGCAGATGCAAATTATATTTCCACGGTGACTGAACTAAAACAGGCTCAGCTGTGTGACAGTAAACTGTCTCAATATCTAAATATTGTGCACAAACAACATTCAGACTCAACTAATCCAAAACACTTGAAGTCCTTGTTCTTTGAAGACGTCGAAGGTTCTTCTGTTTAATAATGAATGAAACAAACTAATTTGACTGTTTCAATTTTACATTCATGTTGAAAGAATTTGAAATCAGCAAACTGGCCTAATGCCACATCTGTCCAACCACCACAGCTCCAGCTGTTCTACGTTCCTACTGAAGCTCAAACCGGGTTTCAGAACAGTTTGAACATAGATGTTCCTAGATGGAAATCTATCAAATAGAGACAAACAACCCCAAAAGTCCAGCTTTGAACCATAAAACCTCTGAGCATTTGTTGTGTCTTGGAGCATGGGACAATTGGGGGAAAAAGGGGGTGGAGCTTCCCGAGAAAGAAATCTTTTCACACTACCATAAATCACATCTGGGCTGGCATGCGTGTCGATGCTTTACATCCAGTCATCAGGTGTCTATTCAACACGACTCAGTCAATGTTTCACAAACACACCTTACACCTTCCTGTCCAGAGCCTCCTTCCTGCTGCAGGTCACCTTTTTGAGCAAATAAAGATGGAGGCAGAGAGACTCTTTGTCTGTTAGAATCTCCGTTCTGAAGCATCTGTCCTCAGCTACTACACACACAGACTCACACAATCGCGCGCGCACACACACACACACATACTTAAGTGTTTGCATGCAGGGACACCCCACGGATGCCTGTAAGAGTGTGAGAGAGACCATATACAATCACACAACAGATAATTAATGACATGTCGCGCGGGGGAGCGTGGGAGCGCGAGATGGGAACGTCCCGCGTGCACACGGTGGGACATCCCGACACACCTTACCTGCTCTCCAGCTGGATCTCCTCCTGTTGTTTACTGCTGCCCACCGGACGCACCGTGTTCTGGATGTGGACCGATACCACGTGCTGCAGATGATTATTCCTGTTTTCTGGGACGTATTTTCGCGGTTTGCTGGTGCGTAATTACGCGCGGAACTTGATTTTTACCTTAACGTGTATTTGCATGAAACCAACATTTCACTATACATTTTTTCCCAGTAAAGTCGGACATGTAACCGGTTCCACTGCGCGGATCGGGGCTTTGATGCACCTTTACAACACAGCCGCAGCAAGTCGCGAGGTAGACGCAAAGTGTTCGCATGCAGCGCAATAAAACTCCAACACTGACGCTGAAATGCAGCGCACACGCTGACGGGAACTGGCTGCTCTGAGTCTTGTTGTATTACTTTACCTCTGAAGAAACACACACATACAAATACACACGGCACGCGGACTCGAGATCCCCACCCCCACCCGCCCGACTGTGCAGCAGAATGTCCCATATGGCGCTGGTCAGAACCACGTCCGGGACCAGACTTTTTTTTTTTTTACTTATTAAACCTCTTGACTTTAAGGTAGCTACTGTTCTGGACTTGAGCACCACAATAACCGGAACCAAGCGTCGTTAAAAGCAGACCGTGTTTCTTGGTTCCTCCTGATGGAAGATTCTTCTCCCTCTGCTATCAGAGCTGTGAAACACAGTCCGGTTCGGCCCTTTTGATCCATTTCCTTCCTTCCTTCCTGAATATTTACACTAATTCGCCATTTTTTCTATTGTTTTTTTTTATTTTTGACCTTTAAATTAACCAACACCAAGTACAAAACAAACTCGTTTCACGCGCGTTTTCTTGTTTAAATTCCATCTTGACTTTTACCTTGTTATCTTTGTTCCGTCCTCGCGGCTGCGCCACCAGTGGCTTGAATGCGTGAACTGTTTCTGAACCGAGATTTGGGCCAGAGGCTGAAAAGGGCCGCGGGGGCTGCGGAAGAGACAGAAGGGGGGCTGTGGAGATGCGCCAGCGGGGTTAGCAGGGTTCACAGTAACGTGTTTCTCCGTTACATGGTGTCAAACCGTGCGGGATCAGAGAGGGAGGCAGAACCTCCGCTGACGGGACTCGTGGGGACTCTGGTGGTTCAGTTTTAGCAGTTGGAATCAAGCTGGTCGACACGACCCACATGGTGAGCCCCATTTTAACCTGCAGAACTAAACCCGGATCTGCTGGACTGAAACTAGAGATCCGGTGACTCAAACAGGAGAAGCAGCTTTTTAAACCACAACACACACGCGCGTGTCCGTGGAGGCTTCTTAAGACCGTTTTAAAATGTATTTTATTTTGACACACCAGGTTCCACGTTTTTGCGTGATTACCGCCCCCCCTTTCTGTCCCACTGCATGTGAATTTGTACTATCTACCCACGCAACGCGTGTGGACATGCCCTCTACCACGAACAAAAACGCTCGCGCACACAGACACTGAACCCCCCCACGCACAGACTCTGAGGGTGATAAAGAGAGACAGAAGGTGACGGAAGAATCTCCAAGAGAAAGAGAGAAAAGAATGAAGAAAATAGAATCCTTTCTTCATGCCCGCCATATCTAAAGGACGAGCAGCGAGACCAAGACTTCCGTGATTCTCTCCCCCGTGGAAACATTTCCGACTGTAACACTCCAGCGCGTGCTTCCACTCGGCTCAAATGAAGAGGGATTTTTTTTAAAGGCGCTCTCACGCGGACTTTTGATCCCGTTTCAGTCACTCGTTTTTCAGCTTTGAGTCACAGCAGCCGTCAGCAAGTTTATAAATCAGCGGCGAGAAGCTTATTGATTTGTTTCCGACGGGATAATCATTTCCGCGCGCGAGGTGGTGGAGGACACGCGGGCGCACTGAACAGGACACCGCAAATCCGAAACACTGTAAGATAATAATAATAATAATAATAATAATAATAATAATAATAATAATAATAATAATAATAATAATAATAATAATAATAATAATACAAGTCTGATTTAATTTGATTATTTGTCTTAAATTAAAATAATTTTAACCCGAATGTTGTCAGAATTTGGATTTTATTTTTCTCTAAAAGAACTGTATTTTTTGGAACCCACAAAAAAGCTTCTATTGAAGGAAAGTACTAAATCGCTTGGCACCATTTTCTTGCCTGAAGCAGCTCGTGACTTCATCAAGTTTCCACATGACTGCACAGACACATTTATAAATCTCTAGATTTGTATTAATTTTCAGATCAAATAATTTCACATGTACTTGGTTGTTGTTTTGGTGTGTTTTATTTTATTTTCTACTAATTTTACACTTATACTTTTAAATTGTGCATTTAATTTGAAAACTGTTATATTTGCATTTTGCGTAAATTATACGTAAAACTTTTACCGTGAATTAAAGTCTGTAATTTAAATACTGTGGATTTTTTATATGAAGCTGTTTGTTTTTTGTTATTTTGCTGAACTTCCCGGGCGCGTTGCTGCGCTCAGAAGACCAATAAATCCAAACAGCAGCTTGAGCCTGAGTGTTGCGCCCTGTGGAAAGCTGTGCGCGTGTCTGCTTTCTATCACGCGTGTTTATCAGCTCTGACTCATACTTTTATCCCCTTTGAATTTATCTATGATATCTGTGGTGCAACTGGCTGCAGCCTTTTTTAAATGTTACATACATTTGGCGCACGGAAGGAAATGTACTTACAGGAAAACAACCAGCTCCCGCTGCCACTCTGATCACAGCAAACTGCTCCTGATCCTGGGAACATGTCGCTGTTTACTGATTTAACCGCAGCCAGGACGCCGCAGTGAAGGGAAGCGGAATTCATGCGCACACAACGAGCTTTTGCTGCAAATTCAATCCAGTTCGAACAACAACTAGAATCCTGTGAAATACCTTCACCCCTATGAGCCCCTGTTTCAGCAGTGAAAGTGACACAGCATCTAACGCGTTCCTGAAACTCCACGACCTAACCCTGACTTTAAAAAGGTAGATAAAATGTGCCGTTTCAGTCATAGTTAAAGGTGAGTTTATCAAGCCGCGTGCCAGATTATTCAGCCTTCAACCTCCAGCTTTCACCTGAATCTGGAGATGAAAACAATCCTGTTTCAGATTTCTGCTTTATTGTTAAAATGACCTGTTTAGCAGCGGGTGTATGTATATGATGAGTTTCCTGCTCCTCGCTTGACGGTCTCCTCACTAAAGGCCCAAAGGAAAGAGCCTGCGAGGTGTCCGCAGCTCGCGCACGGACACAATGTCCGGTTGAAAGGTGCCCCCCCCCCTCCCCCTTCCCCCAATCACACACACACTGGGGTTTATCTCTCCATCCACAGAAATGAGACGAAATATTGTTTCTGACACGACAGCGGTGAGCGCGCGCACACATACCGCTGTCGTTGGTATGAAACTGAATGACCCGCTCTAATCTGGTTATAGCTGAAGTTTAGTGTGATGGCTGCGACAGACCGGGTGCAGACTCATCCATCCATCCATCCATCCATCCATCCATCCATCCATCCATCCATCCATCCATCCATCCATCCATCCATCCATCCATCCATCCATCCATATTATTATTATTATTATTAGTAGTAGTAGTAGTATTGTTGTTGTTGTTGTTGTTATTTACCTCCACACTAACTCTGTTTTTTCTCTTTAAACATCTTTTTGAAGCTTTTCTCGTTTTCTTATGAAATAAATATCTTATGAAAAACCTCACAGACTCTCTGTTTTGTTTTTTCACGTTGCACATGCAGCTGATTTCACAACGACAACTCGAGCGTCTCCAACCTGAGTGAGGTCTCAGGTTAGCCGCGATAAATCACCGCAGTCACCACACATCTGGCTACTTACAGAGGCTAAAAATGGGATGAAATCACAAACATCTGCGAGAATGATGCATTTAACGTCTCAGTCACGAAGCACGCCGCATTACAGCCCAGATATTTGAATGTAAAGACCAAGGTAATGAGAGAAAAGCTTTCTGATTCGCGCGTTTGCAAAAGGAACAAAGACGCTCTGATTCACGGAGAGAGGTCTGAGTTAAAGCAGAGATGCTGAGTGCTGACATGAATAATAGCGACCAGTCTCATTCCAGCAGACGTTCAAAGATAAAATATTTTAGAGGAAAAAAGTACAGAGAGAGAGAAAGAACTTGATAATCTGGCGTCATGCATAAAGTTTAGAGATGTTCATTCTGATCTCTGAATAAAATGAGAGCTTGAAAAGTGAAGACTGAGAGATTCAAACCAGAGCTGATTATTTCCGGATGCGACCGCCCGCCCAACGCAGGAAGCAGTTTAATGTTGGAATTTCACCCAAATACCAGAGGCCCAGCCGCGCTTCATTGGCCAAGGAATTGAACCAGCGTCCCACACGTCTTCAGCCTTGCTAACTTGTCTGAGTTGCTCGGATTTATTCACCCTGTGAGCCGCCAGTAGGTCTGAGAGTTCATGGCAGCAGCGGAATTCCCGGTGCGCCAAATTTAAACAGCTCTCCCATTTCAAAAGTCCTTATTCAAGACCGGGAGCTGGTTTCACGGCAGAATAAGAGCACGGTGCGCGTGATGAGGCTAAGGGTCTGCGTTGGTGGACAACAAGACACAGACAACAAAACTGTAAAAGAAAGAGGTGAGAGAAAATGCCAGTGGCCTGATCTCTTCCGCTCCTTCCACCTCGGTGGTGTCTCACCCGTCCATCCACCGTGTTTCACCCCACCGTCTCCCCACAGCGCTGGAACACATGATTTATCACAGCCAGTGCCATAAACAACAGCACTCACTCCACAAATACACAATGGCAGCCGCGGCCGCACGCTGACACCTTGGCTCACTATAAATCAAGAGAAGTAGGTGGCTGAGAGGGAAAAAGAGAGAGAGAGAGGGGGAGAGAGAGAGCGGGAGAGGGAGGGATGGACAGAGTCAGACAGAGAGAGAGATGTACAGGCACACAGGAGGTGATGGGAGAAAGATGGAGACGAACCTACAAGTTCTTCATAAAATCTAAACAGCCACCGGCCACGTCGCGCGGCTCCCTCCCGCTGCAGCGCTCCAACCTATAAACATCGGTTGATGATGTGGGGTGGGTGGGGGGGTAGTGGGGGGGCGGGTGGTGTGTAAACAACACGACAGCCACATGCACCATGAGAAAACACGGCGAAAGATGAGCATTTGGGTGTATATTTACCACGGTGTTAAAACAGCCTGTGATTCACTGAGTGGGAAGAGGGTGACGGCGGCGCAGCGGCGTAGAAGAAGAAGAGGAAGTAGTGCTCTTTCCTTCCATGCAGCTCCCTCCTTTCGCAATACTCACGGTGTCCACAGCGACCCGCAAGACGCGCACCCGTCGAAATTTGTTTTATTGCAGCCTCCTTGTCTCTCCTCTCGTCCCCCTTCTCTCTCTCTCTCTTTCTCTCTCTCTCTCTGTTGGCGTTTCCCTGTGTCTTCTCTTCTCACCTCCCTTCCTCTCTCTCTCTCTTCTTTCCTCTCTCCCACCCCCCCCCCTCTCCGCTGCTACAGGGGGGTTTAGAATTTTTTAAAGGACAGTTGAAATTTCCATGTCAAGCGCACACACGCACGCAGGAGCCGCGCAGTGTCTGGCCATTATATTCCTGACGAGCGCACGTCTTCTGCAAAATCTGCATTAATTATTTAATGAATCACGTGGTGTGTTGGTGGTGGCGGGAGTGTGTGTATGTGAGTGTTTTCTTTTTTTTTTTTTTTTTGAGGGGGGCAATAGCAGTTAAGGACAAAACAGTCGATAAAATAAAACAAAACTGAAAACAAATAAGCGAAAATTTTATTTGAATTTTACCGCTTTCATTTTGGATGAGAGGCGCGTGAGTTACCTTGACTTACTGTAAGTTCTAAGGCAAACCGGAGCCGGTTTGAGTCAGATACGGGAATAAATGAATGATAAAAAACGATTGTTAGTTACTTAAACCGGGAAGACTTTTACTGTCCAGTTAAAGTATTAATTTGATCGTTTTGTCTCCAACAAGAGCAAATATTGGACACAAAGAATCATTAAACTATTTCACCAGACAGACGCATCAAATGTAGAAAAACTGAGGTAAAACAAAAATATCAAACACAGACAAAAGATGAAATAAAATTAAAAAAAATAATAATAAATAATAATATTAATAATATCTAGCAAAATACACAAAATAAAATAAAATAAAATAAAATAAAATAAAATAAAATAAAATAAAATAAAATAAAATAAAATAAAATAAAATAAAATAAAATAAATCTGGTCATTTAAAATCTGCCATCAAACTTATTACAAATGAAAACCTGAAGCGCCTGACAGGCCGGACTCGTGTCCCACTTTTATATAACAATGTAAAATATATTTTGTTTGAAGAGAAATACCACGACCCTTTTGTGTTTGGCAATACAACTCGGTCGGTTGGCAAAGGCCGCGGGCCTAATGGAAACAGAGACCTTGACTGAAAGTCCGAGAAGGAGCCCATGGAGAAACGGCCTGAGCGCTTTGAAGAAACATGTCAGAATAAGACAGAGAGAAGGACACGAGGAGGTAAAGCAAGAGAGGATCAAACAACGGAGGACAAAACCTTCATCATGAAGCTGTGCAGAGCTGCAACAATGGACCCCCAACCCCTCCACCCCCCGGCTGCTGAGAAAAGAACAATAGAGAAGGAGGCTTGAAGAAGGTGGAGGCTAACCAAGCTGATGGGTGGAGAACAAAAACATCTCAAGGTCAGAGAAGGCGGGGAGTGGGATGGGTGGTGGAAAATACACTTCAAAAATCTGCCACAACCAGAAACAGCGCCACGTGCGTCTCCTTCTCCCAGGTGCGCTCGTCATCAGGTGTGACATCTCACAAAGATCTGGGACAATCAAACAGTGAGAAAGTCTGATGTCGACTCCTAGCAGCGAGGATTCAAACACCCGGATGTCTGCTGGGATTCAAGAAAACCAAACCAAACCTGAAGTCCGTGCAGCTGAAGATTTTTACTCAAGAGATTAAAATCAAACATTTCTCGACGGTGATGATGCTGCGTTTAATGACGGTCATAAATTAGAGCTTTCCCAGTGTGAAACAACAGCAGAGATTAGGAGCAGAGAGCCAGAGCAGCATTAAGAATGTGCACAAACAGTCACTCATTCAACCGCTCACACACACACACACACACACACACACACACACACGCACGCACAGGGAAATTAAACACATACATAAACACACTGCTGTTTCTTATTCAGATTCTATTTACATCGCAACTTTCAAGTTTTTACTGTAAATATGGGCGCTCAGGGCGTTGTGTGTCTGTGAGTGTGAATGTGAGGGGGGGGCTTGGCCGTGATGAATCGTGACAGGTAGAGTCTCCTTCCGTCAGCCACGGTAATGATTAACAGCCAGAAAGGGAAAGTGTCTCTTTGTTAACATAATGAATGGCCGCAAAATTCAAGTCGTCCAAGAGGTGATTAAATGAGCTCACACAGATTATTATTATTATTATTATTATTATTATTATTATTATTATTATTATTATTATTATTATTATTATTATTATTATTATTGTAGAACGACTCTGAGCCAGTAAATCTCAACATCTTCATTTTATTGCTGCTCGTAAATCTGTCGCAGAACGGAAGCATTTTAAAAATGTGGATGTGCGTGTGTAGGGAGGGGGGCTCTTCTTTGGTAGTCCGGCCCGGACCGGCGCATCCCGTCCCTGTTTGTTGTCTGTTGTTTTTTTATTTAGGGTTGAAGAAGGAACCAGTCCACCAGCCATGTCATGTGTTCTGGGTTTATACTGTCAGATCCAGTTCTGATGATCAAACGTCTGCACAGGAGAACTTTCTCAGAACCTTCTGAGTTACTCTCTAAACTGATCAGCTGCGCGTGCTGTTTACTTTCTGTACATATACACGTTCTAACAGAACGACGAGGTTCCATGTCCGTGTCTGATGTGGATATTGAATGAACCCATTTATTTTATTTCTCCGTAAAATTAACATTATGTTGGTTAAAAGCTCGCGTGACTGAGTTCAATGCGGTTCTTCTCTGAGTTCTTCACTCTAGTGTTGGACGAGGCTCAGACTCAAGTCACGAGTGTTTGTTCACGAGTCCGATTCATGACCTGATCTGTAATTTCATCTACGTGACGTGTTTCAGACGTTCGTTATTTTAAGAACCAAACCAGGAAAAAAAAATCACAATCCATGAAGATCTTGATCCAAAAAACATCCCGAATCATCAAACAGTTAATTATCTGGATTCAGAATGTTCTTTAAACCATTTGTGAGGATTCAATTCAATGTTAGATTTTGTTTCTCTGGTCAGAGTAAATCCGGATTAAATCCAGTTCTGCATGTGAGTAAATAACCCTGTAACATCATGTCAAAACCGAACTCCGCTTCATTAGGACTCCATCTATCGCTCATATGTCACAGATATGTAACGCACAGTGATGATGGCGTCTCAGAATTCAAACCCGCACGTGCTGTGTGACAGGATACATCAAATATGGAATCTACATGCCTTTATAAAGTCACACTGACTTGATTTAGTATGAGGTGCAAAGCTCTGCTGTGATTGGTGGATGTGGAAGGTGTTACGGGTCAGACAGCGCTGGTAAAATAAAGAAACGAATAAATAATCAAGCAAGAGATTTACATGATTGTTTGTTTCACTGCTGGACGGACTGAGTTCATATTAATTACTAATTATCTCACTGTCCAAAAGGACTAATAGGCCGCGCACACACGCTGAAGGGCTCTGCGTTCCTGCGCGTGTGGCAACTTGGCAGCCATTATTTGGCTCGTGCTTTTTAATACTTTATACACGTCTACTTTTAAATGGCTCGCAGCGTTCCCCAAACATACACACATACACACGCACACGCACACACCCGAGCCTCCTCCGGAGCCGCTCTTGTAACCATATATCAGACTAACCCTCCTCTTGCAGCGCGCGCGCCTGGACCGTGGCCTCCTCAGCACCTCGCGCTCCTCAGAATAATAAATACACTGATACACTGAGCCAAAGGAAAGAAAAAAAAAGAAGCGATTTGTCCGGTAATTAGCAAATTAACACGAGGCAAATTTGGCTGGAGAGAGACATGTGTGTGCACGCGCATGTGCAGCCTTCTTTGTCTATCAAAACATGTTGAAAGATGGCTGCCATCAGCTGGTAAAGACACTGACAAGACAGTGCAGCAGAAATCAGGTCATGCATAACGCACGCGCGTCCATCTCATGGTTATATATATCACAGATAATCTCACTGACATTACACAAGTCTCTCTCTCTCTGGGTGTAGAGAGGTGCACGTGAGATAAAACTGTGAAGACAAATCAATGGAAACTCAGAGAACCAAACATGTGGACGGACCAATCAGAACTTTTAGACGGGAGTCAGTGAAAGAGTTTCAAACATTTCCACCTTGTCATCAGCTGTGACGTCATGCTCTGACTCCAACAGGTGGAAGAATCACTGATGTCTGAATCCAAGTTAAAAACTAATAATAACACAGTTCAGAAATCCTGATCTGCAGTTGCGAGTTGAAATCCTTTGACTTTATTCTAAGAAAGATTATCAAACATATGTTTCATATGTTCTGCTCACTGTGAGTGTGGAACGTTCTACCTGCTCACAGACTTGACAAAACTAAACCCGACAAGAGAGAAGTTCAAGTTTTCACAAACCAAAACTGATTGATGAGACAACAGAAGCCGTGAGGTTGTATTTGTGTGTGTGTGTGTGTGTGTGATTATTAAAAAAAAACAAAACTGATGGTTTAATGAAACATGCAGGTTAAAAATATAGATCATTTGTGATTTCTCCACACATAGACACACACACACACACACACACACACACACACACACACACACACACACACACGCCGGTCCTCTAAAATGGAGGTTAGGACACGGACTGGAAGACTGAGCAGCATCCTGAATGAGACAAAATCCCTTTTAGAGTCAAATTATCATAATTCTGTTGATCTGGTCATCCATCACTGGTTTTGTCTTGTCAGAATTGTTTCTTTATATGACATTGTGTTACAGCGTCATCTTTAACACACTGTAACAAGACCTGAGACCTGGGAGCTAATGCTACTCAGGGAAGTGACTCTCGTGGTGCAGCATGTTCTCTGTGTTTTAGCTAGTTTGAGCCGTTCGTCCCATCCAGCTGGATTTTCAGGTCCGGTTCCACAAACCTGGGTTTACACTTTCACACAGAACACCGTTCTTCAACAAAACCTGTCATACGTTCCCTTCTCAAATAAAACTGGGACATGTCGAGGTGTGGGGCTGGTTTGTCTGCCTGTCTGTGGGTGTGGGAGAACAAAGATGGCTCCTTGCATGTCTGACTGTCTTTCTATGTTTGTCTTTCTGCCTGCATGTCTGTTTGACTGTCAGTCTTTCTACCTGGCTATTGGTCTGTCTTTCTGTTTTCCCACTTATCTGTCAGTCTTTCTGTGTGTCTGTCTGCCTGCCTCCTTGTCTGTCTGTCTGTCTCCCTGCCTATATGTGCCTGACTTTCTGCGAGCATGTCTGTCTGTTGGTCAACCTGTCTGACTGTCTATCAATCTACCTGTTCGTCTTTCTGCCCGTCTCTCAGTCTGTCTGTGTATGTTTGACTGTCAGTCTTTCTACCTGTCTATTGGTCTATCTTTCTGTTTTCCTGCTTATCTGTCTGTCTTTTTGTGTGTGTGTCTGCCTGCCTCCTTGTCTTTCTGCCTGTCTGTCTCTCAGTCTGTCTTCCTTGCTTGGTTACAGTGCCCTGAACTGGCTTGTTATGACAAAGTGCCCTGAGGGCGCAGGAGGTCTGGGAACGTCCGAAGGAGCAGTGGGTCTAGCAGCCCTGTGAGGTCAAGGGGGACCAGGAGCAGAGGGGGTGGGTGTAGTGTGTGTGTGAGTGAGGGGTGGGACCAGGGGTCAGCCTCTGTCTTCAGAGTCAGTGGACCTCATCGGTCAGAAAAACGTGTCCCCTGGTTGAACCCTCTCCGGCCTCCTCTGCTGTTCCTGCATGAACATTGATTTTTCTTCCTTCACCTCTTCTTCTCTTCTCTCCTGTTCGTCAATACCTGCCGCTTGTATTTCAGTCAGCTGTTTCTCTTCTCTCTGCCAGCCACGCGATGACCTGCACTCTCACGAGAGGGAGGAGCCAATTCAGCAGATTCACGGTGGTTTCAGCACGGACCTTCCCGGGACCTGATCGGTAGCGAGGCCTTCTTCTAACTTTGCTGTTTCGACTTTGTACCGCGGGCTGTTGTTCACAAGGCTCATTTGAACCCGACAACCACAAACACACGCATGTGCACACGCACACACGCACAAGTCACAGGGGGATCTAATTACATGGAGCTCCAAGGTCCAAACCAGAACCTTGACTTTCTAAAAGCACAACAGGTTCTGTAAGAGATATTCACGAAACAGTATAGTTTTAAACAGCGTTTAAAAGTGAAGAAAAAAAGAATCTAGAAGTTAGAAGAATTTCTGTTCATTCACAGTATAATTCAGCATTTGAGATAAATTTAAAATAAGCGAGTGTCTCAGAAAACATCCCGTTCACCATGTAAGGAACACGCACTACGTGGAAAACCTCGCGAGCTGAAGTGACACGAGCAAAGTGAAGGCTGACGGAAACACGTGAACAAACTGATTAAAAACCCTAAAACAGCGCAACGTGCAAACACTGCAAACACCCGCCAAACGCGCGCGGGAACACAGAACCATGAAACCCACCCGAGCCGGCTGACTGAGACCTTTAAGAACCCAGTAGCGACCACATCGAACCCCAGGCCTCTTACCTTAGACGCAGATCCTGGTCTCAGAGCCATCTTCACGCGCGCTGCCTGGACCTCCTGACTGGCTGCTCGGACTTTCTTTGAAGGGCTTTTATTCTGTAGAACAAAACAAAACTGTTTTCTTCTTGTGGTTGGACACTTTGGGATATCAAAATAGCTTGTTGGCAGCTGGAAAGGGGAGGTGAGAGTGCAAATATATGTGTGGATGCGTATGTGTGTGCACGCGCCTGTAGTTGCAATGTTTTTTATCTCTTGGTGGGGGTGTGTGAGGTGGGAAGGTAGGGGGGGGGGGGGGGTTTTTCCAAGACGTCTTCTTTTTCTTCCCCTCTGTCTGTCTGTTCCTCACCCTCCCTCTTCCCTGGCATAAGGAGTCCTGTGTGTGGCTGCCAAGTGACAATAGATGAAGAAGAAGAAGGAGAAGAGGCGTTTAAAGAAAACAAGTGATTAATGTTTTTTTCTTGTATAATTCTCACATTTTTCTTGAAGTGCTGTCCCCTCTGTTCTGTTCAGAAAATAAAAGCATTGAAAAGAGGGTGAGGGGGAGGGATAGGTATCTCCATAAAAAGTCTGCTTTCATTCAGATATTCACAGAAGGAACAGAAGGTCCGCCATCTTACCAATATATGTATATATATATATATATATATATATATATATATATATATATATATATATACATATATATATATATATATATATACATTTTTTATGTGTGTGTGTAGATAAATGGGCAGATGGAGTCTGTGTGGCACGAGGCCCGAGGAGAAATCAAGCAGGCAGTAATAGGGAATCTTCTTCGGGCCGCGGAATGCGCGCGGACCAATTTGGGGGGCACATTTTTTTGTTTAAAGTTCATCGAGAAGAATTCTTTTCATTTTTTTCTCCCCTCGCTCCATATTTTTCGATACCTGCTCTTAGAAAAGAAAATGAAAATTAATACGAGAGCCGCGCCTCACAAAAGAAGCCATTCGTCTTGTTGATTATCTATTTGGTTGTCAAAGTTTGAGCTATTGCGCCGGCCCGCTCCCCCTTTTTGTAATGTGTAGAAGAAGAAAAAAAAGGAATGAAAAGAAGAAAAAAAACCCAGAAAGAAATACACGCGCTCGTGGTCCAATACAGAGCGATGGAACAAAAACACCAGGCGTAAAATTCACATTCTTTAAAGCATAACAAGATTTAAAAAATATATATTCCTTTCTTTTTCACGGTCATGGGAATAAAGGGTCGAGGAGGCGGGGCCGCTCCATTCTCAGTGTCAGGCCGGTGCAAGAGGATCCGAGCAGCCGTTAAATTAACGGGAGAACGGGAGTGAAACGGAGGGACGGTTTGTGATTTAAAACGAGATTACAGGAAGTAATGTACCAAGATCAGTCATGGCCGGGGCAGATTAATCATCTCAGGCTCGTGATGATTTCAGACACCTCGATGTGCCTTTAAACCCACTTAAATCACGAGGAATGATTTGTTGTTTGTGGAAGTGAGCAGATTGTTGCTTTTATTCCGTCCGACGCTCTTAAATCTGATTGGAGGAGAAGCGTTAAAGTTTCAAAACAAGCAACATTTTCTGCTGAACATCGTGTCACTTTCATATTATTAAAAATACAGTTTGAAAAATAACATGAGCGTGACGTTATAAGCACCGGAAGCAAGTCATTTAGAAAGAGGAAAATAAGGAAAATATTTATTTTCAGTCATTTATTTGTATTTACAAATAACAGGAGTGTAACACTGCAGAGAAAGGAGAAGCTTACACAACACAGTGGAATGACGTGAAAAGTGAAGCGGATATTTTTAGAATGTAAATAAATCCGCATCAGACCAGAATCAAAAGGCAAACAGAGGAAATTTAAAAAAATAAAAATAAATAAAGACGCACACTGATTTCAAAATGAAATGCACGTGCATGCGCTTATTTAACTAGTAGAAAAAGCAGAAGAAGGAAGGAATCATCTAAAAGAATAATAAACCTAAAGGATCTGTTTGTTCCTAATGTTCCTTAATGTTAAAAATTAAATGACCGTTTGATGTTTTCTATTTTTTTTTTGCTTTTCACACACCAGAAACGAGTTTTTTCTTTGCAGTTGCTTCTAAACAATCACATAATGGTAATCAAAATACACTGAAAAGCTGTCACTTCATTGGACAAACAAATAGGACATGAGACATATAATATATCTTTATATATTTACAGCTGAGGTAACAGATAATACATTATATAGTGCTGTATCGTGGACTATTTGGTGATTATTCATGTTCTCTGGTGCATCGTGGGTCCAAAGTGGTTCTGTAGAAGAACTTTATTTGGGTGTCATCCTGACTGAGAGCACCGTCAGCGCCATAACAGTCAATACTGAATTAAAAAATAATATTTAGAAAAATTTCCAAAGCTATGTGGACGCAAAATCAGACTGCCCCCGTGGAGAAGTGCTTTTGGATCAGCTGGACCGAGACTGGACTGCAGCAAGGCCGCGAGGACAGAAGCTTTTTCTTTTGTTTTTTTTGGTCTGTGTGTGTGTGTGTGTGTTGGGGGTGGTAGTGAGCAAGAAGTTCCATTTATTACACGTGAGTGAGGGGGAAGTGATTTTTTTTTCTCATTTCTTTGGGGGTGGGGGTTCGTTAATGGGCAAAGCCTTGCGGTTCACCCCTCTGCTTTGTACCCCGCACGGTAAACATGATAAATGGAGCCTGAGCTTGGACTGATTAGACATGTAAAGGAGAATCCATCTCCTCCAAATGAAAAAAAAACAAAAAAATAAAAAAATAAAATAAAATAAAATAAAATAAAATAAAATAAAATAAAATAAAATAAAATAAAATCGAGATGAGGTGAAGAGAAGGTAGGAAAGCTCCACACACACAGGAAAAGACCGAATTCAACCTACCATGTTCTGCTCGGTCAGATCAAAGAAGAACCGGATGGAAAAGAAATAAATAAAAAGACAGAAAGATAGAGAGTGAGTGAAAAGACACGAGCAGCAGTATTTACTCAGTTCGGTCTCCTTTCTTAGTTCTGTTCATCTGATACTTTATTTTTGGGAGCTCTCCACTGCACGTGAGGGCGCAGATCATGTGTTATCAGTACCGTGTCTCCACAGCTTCAGAAAGGCCTCATTCCGGTCCAAAGTGCAGTTTCCGGTGGTTATAGTTACGCGATCAGTGTTTAGGAGTCAGCTTAGTGGTTCTATAAGGGTCCGGAAGAGCCGTTCTGGGAACCGGCCACAGTCTGGGGACCTGCGGTGCTAGTCGTCCCGGACCGGACCTTGGTGTTGGGTAGCTTATGATCTTTCTTCCATTTCATCCTCCGGTTCTGGAACCAGATCTTAATTTGGCGCTCTGACAAGCAGAGAGTGTGCGCGATCTCCACCCTGCGCCTGCGCGTCAGGTATCGGTTGTAATGAAACTCCTTCTCCAGTTCCAGAACCTGCTGGCGCGTGTAGGCCGTCCGCGAGCGTTTGGGCTCTCCACCTGAGTAACTGGAATTCACTGCAGGAGAACAAAAGCAACAAGCATCAGCAAGTCAGAGGCCAAACTGCACGTGCAGAAATGAGGACATAATAAAATCTGCCCAGCCAGAACAGCCGATTCGCCCTCAAAAACAAACCCAAAATGGTTCTGCTGCAACACAAACAAGCTGATGTCAAAAAGGTTCTGTAGGCCTCGCGGGGTATAACGTACATATTCCCTCCCGCGTTCATATCCAGACCTTCGTGTATTAATGTGTAGCAGAGGGTTCGGTTCTGTTGGCAGGTTACACGGAGGCCCACTGGCATCGTGAGCCTGTCGGGCGTGTCACGTCGCGCTGGACGCGCTGATCGGGCGCGCGGCCGACGTAGAAAGCTGCAAAATGTTTTTTTATATGAATATAACAGATACATATTTATAAATGTAACGCTGTCAAAGCAGAAATATGTGCGTGGGGAGGTGGAGTGGGGAGGTGGAAGGAGGTGGGGGGATTACTCAACAACTCACCCAAACTGCTTTAGTTTGGACCGTTTTAAGGCGCAAACGTGAAGCATCCCGAATCCAGTGAAATTCCGCGTGTGTTTGAAGCTGTTGCAGCGTGTCGGTGAGATTTTGTTGCTGCGCTTCTTATTTGGACACTTTCAAGGCTGAAAGCCTGTTAGAACATGATGGCAGCAGCCACAACAGACCCGAGTTACTCGCTTTCATATTAGTGTTTTACGACCGCCTCTATAAAAATGAACATTCCATCTGCCATAAACTTCCTTTCCTTGGAACAACGAGTGGGGATAGAAGGCTCGAGTCCACCGTTTATACAACCCGACCACTTAAAATCAAATTACCAAAGCATAAAAACTAACTTATGGGCTCAGGCTGAGTTGTCATAAGGCGAGGAATTACAGCAGAGCAGCCCGAGATCCGACTTCAAAAGACACCACAGCAGAGAGGTGTAATAAAAATTTATGGAGGGTGTAATTATATTGACCTTGCAAACAGACGACCGTAAATCTGAAGCCAGGGGCTGCTCTGCTCCTTCCTCCTCTCCTCTGCTCTCACGGAACACGGAGAGGGGAAGCCGTGGGCTTTGACGGTGCACACGCAGCTGCTAACGAACTGCTCTCGGTTGCGCTCACTGTGGGGGGAAGAGAGGGAGGTGAAGTTTTAGCACGCAGCACTTACCGATGTTTACATGCACCTTCTTCATCCACGGGTATACCACCGGGTCTTTGCGATCGCTCGTGGGGGAAGAAGCGCCCTGGGTGCGCTGCGTTTGACCGCAAGACGGAGGTGGAGGCGGGCTCGGTGTGACCGAGTCGCAGCGGTGGATCTTCTCCGACAAAGGGGCGCTCTGCAGCCCCGTCGGCACGGGAACATGATCCCGCGGGGAGGTCACTACTGAGACGGGTTGGGCAGGGCGCTGGCACGGGGAGTATGGCGGCTCTGTTCGGTGCTGGTGATGAGCCTGGCGGGCTGGGTGAAGGTGATGGTGATGGTGGTAGACGGGGTCCGGCTGGAAGGCACTGGGCTCCTGCCTCTGGGAGCTGTAATAGTCCGGAGAGTGGCTGGGCAGATAGTCGCTCTGTGAGTACTCCTCGCAGGGTGGGAACTTCGGATCCACATAGTTGGAGTTGATCAAAAACGAGCTCATGGCCATTAATTTCAGTCTTTTTGAGAAAATTGCACCTACTGGAAAATATAATACTAAAATTTATATCCCATCCCTTTTACTCTTCGGTTATTTCTGTTCCGCTGAACCCTCCTACTTTTCTGTCAAGTGAACAAAGTTAAGATTCCACGTGACTGCAGCTGGCCAATGGCACGCGTCCTGAACGAGCCCCGGATAAGGAAATGAGATTAAACATACACGGCTCCCATACGCGCGTGATCATATGACCTGAGTTTAGATTTCAGCCTGTCACTGCCATCCTGATGTGTCAGTGTGTGTCCGCCACATGCTCACGCGCTTTGAGGAGAAGATCAAGACAAACACAAAACGTCTTTTTACAGTTTAAACACAGACATGTTCCACGTACCTGATCAGTGAAAACTTTTGGAATATAAAACCAGAACACCTGCACCACCCCTGTGTATGCGCGCGCGCGCACACACACACACACAGCCTCAAAAACCTTTACCACTCTTTTTTCAATAACTATGGGTGGAGATTGAACGTTCTCTGACCGCCTGCCGTACCGCCACCCAGCTGCGCGTGTCAGAGATGAATCTGGCTTGTTTAGGATCAATAAAAAATTCATCAAGTAATTCAGGTGGCACGGCCTCCTGAATCATCAGCGAAGTACTGCATATAGAAGGAGGGCGTCTCCAGCGGAGACCCATTCGAAATGTAAATATCCTCCTAGAGCTTCAGACTGGCTCCGATTCCCGTCAGACCTGAACATCAGCGGTCCAGAAGGTCCAGAAGCAGAGCTCACCGTCAGTCTTCCTGCACAGGCTGCCAAAAATCAGAAAACTCCAGCTAAGTCAGTGTCAAGGTCTGACAGGGAGCGCGTGCCACTTTGTACCACACTGATTGCATGTTGCACTGTGCAGAGAAAATGCGCACAGAGCGCACCCCAACAATAGTGATGAAGATTGTTTCATAGAATAGAATAGAATAGAATAGAATAGAATAGAATAGAATAGAATAGAATAGAATAGAATAGAATTATTGAACCTTATGGGAAATAAATGTCCCTAACACTGAAACGTGTAATACAAAAATCTTTCTTTTTGTTCCAACAAAAAATCTCAGAACCTTGGTATTATTTTTATTATTATTTTTATTATTATTATTATTATTATTATTATTATTATTATTATTATTATTATTATTTAAAAAATAAAACGATGAGGTAAAAGTGCCCGAAACTGAACTGAATGTTGTAGAATAATTCTGTCAAAATTATTTGGGAAAAGTGTAATCAAAAATAATTCTATAGGCCTACTACCAATTATGTGACAATCATGTAACAATTCTATAATATTTGTGCACAGGCGGTGAAAAGACACCAAGTGTTGTTTTCATTTCTAAACGAATATCAGCGTGTTGGGCCTTTAGCTGTCCAGCAGCTGTTGGATCCATCGCTGCCGCTGTGTGTAAATCCACTATATACTCCCCTAGAAGCGAATTTGTGATACTTTCAGTCATTTTTACACAAATCCGGATCTACAGGGTAGATATAGAAGACATCGAGTCTCCGAAGACGCTCGTTGTAATCGTCGCACTGGCTTTTATTGGGCTCATAAACTCAATATTTCCATTCGTCAATACTGTCCGTGACCCCTGACCCCCCCCTCCCACACACAGACACGCACACACACACACAATGCTGTGGGGGTCTGAGAGATGAAGTTATTCTGCTGTTACGCTTCCTGTAGCTGCAGGGCGTCCATTAAAAAGCTCCCAACCGAATTAAACGTGCGTGTGAAACCAAGACGCTCGTTCTGTTTCAGGAATGCGGAGGAGAGCAGGAAGGGATTAAATCCCAAACAGTCCACGCAGTGACTTCACATGTCATTTTCTCTTTCATTAAGTGCAACGATCGTCCATGTGTTCGCTCCCTCCTGATGGAGGAAACCTCGAGCTGATTCTGAACCGTATTTCCACTTTCCGGCTGGGATCGACATGATGCCGGTAGTTTCATGTGACTGGGACTTGGAGGGACTTCAGGCCTCCACAGTGACGCCTGATATTTTCTTACTTCGTTTCAATTTCTGTTTACAACGACTCATAAAAGAACAAAAAGACAACAGAGCGCGTGATTTTATTAGTGCGACATTTGTAATTATTCAACAATTTGTAATAGAAAAAAATCTTGGCCGCTCGAACCGAACCGTTATAAAGAAATTGAGCCAGTTTAATGAAAAAAAAAGACAAATTGGCTCAAAGAAACACAGTCCTATCAAAAGCAGTTCTAAATGATGTGATGGAGGGATGAATGGAGCAGCGAATAGAAGATAAAACTCCCCATCAGCGAGCTAAATGAATGGAAGTCTGCAAGCTCTGATGTAACCGAATTAAAAAGTCATCTGAGCAGCGCGCGCTCAAAAAGACCTTCAATACATTATGTCTTCTTTCTGTCTGTCTTTGAATTAGAAGGACCGACATGTCGATGCTTCATTAAAAATGATATCAGTCAAAGTTCGTTTAAACGGGATTTTTAGTTGTGATTAGAAAGTATCCATCCACTTGATTAGGTAACTTTTAGGATAGCAACACACCCTGATATACTATATACTAATACACTATACCATGCAATACACCATATGATAGCTACAATATCATACACTATGCAATATACTGTTTAATACACCAAGTAATATTTCTACTATATTATACACTATTGATATATGTAATACATCATATAGCCTACTATATTATAGACTGTGCAGTATATCTATATGCTATGTAATATACTAAACAATACACTATGCAATATACTATTTAACACTCCATATAGTGTATTATATAATACACAGTATAAACCATAGTAGCTATATAATACACTATGCAATATACTATCTAATACCTCATGTGGTATATTGTATAATAGCTACACAAAACATACTATAATAAACCATAGTATCTTATATAATACACTATCGATCACACCATGCAATATAGTACTATACATAGCATTCAATACTATAGGCCTACACCATGGAGTACACCTCATACTATAGGACATATAGCTAGTAAATTATATGATTTAATGCGTCGTATGAAACACTTTGATATTACAGGTGTTTCACTTTCAACACTCTCTATATGTTCTTTATAATTAACATCTGCTCTCAAATCTTTCCTGATAGATTTTGTGACATTCGCAGTTGCTTCCGGCTGCGTGCGATATTTTAGCTCTCCGTTTCCTCCATAAGTTGCTCATTTATCACCTAAGCAGACCAGCGCGAGCTGGAAGGAGAAGAACACTTTCAAGATTTTATTTTATTTTATTTTATTTTATTTTATTTTATTTTATTTTATTTTATTTTATTTTATTTTATTTTATTTTATTTTATTTTATTTTATATTTTATTTTATTTTATTTTACTCCGTGCGGTCATATTTCACCTTGACCTTCCGCTCTGCTAAGCGTCAGCTCAGGTATCCATCCAGGTGTGAGTCTGGCTTCTATTGTTTGTCACGTGCTTCAGCAGAAGCCTTTCAGGAAGCTTATTGTTTGACAAGCCAACACTTATATCCAGATTCAGGACGTGCAGGATTCTTAAAATACCGGAATATTCGCGAAAATACTCGTTTTTAATTGAAACCTGTTTCTGCTTTATAAATGCTAATTTGTGGGATTTTAAAGAACGGGACTATTCGGTCCAGGTTTCAGAACCAACTCAGGGTTTTAGCCCAATAAGGAGCCTCGCTTTCAGTCAGCTGTCTTTGACGTTAATAGATTAATGAATAAATAAACAACCCATCAGTTTTTTCTCCCGCTTCCCGTTTGGAGTCGCTGCGAGTCGGAACCGATTTCCAGGTTAAAATGATACTTTTTGAGACAAAAGATTGAACTTTGTCAAAATGTGTCAGCGAGCTCAACATTTAAACTGGGTCCAGTTTGAAGACGTTTTGAAGCACGAGGAATTTTTTTTTAAAAAAAAGAAAAAGAGTCAGTAAATTATAAACAGAAAAATGGAGCGCGGGGTCTAAATCCCCCGGAACGGCTACCGGAACTCTCCCGACACAGTCAGAAGCTGGATAACAAACCAGCCGCTTCATAGAAAAAAAATCCCAGAAATGAAATATTTATCGTTTCTAAAACGTCACGCATTTATTTTAATTGTTTTTATTTTATAATCTCTTTAGCAGCACTTTTAAATGGTTTGAACTCAGAACGAAGGGCTGAGCTGCTCTTTTCTCTTCAGCAGCCGCGGCCTTGTCAAGATTCTGAAATATTACGAAGGAAAAAGCCACAGAGACAATGACCAAGAAAAAAAACGGGTTTCTCCTCTTTTGTGCGGTTTGAAAAATAAATCTAGCTTCGTCCTTTTGTTATTGTCATGCAAAGTAACGCTGAGAAAATAAAAAATGAAGCGCTGCAGGGCCCTGCCTCCTTCTACAGCCGCTCTTATTCGGTGAAATGTGGAAGGCTTCATTTTATTAAGGCGGCAACAGCAGCACGAGGGCTTCAGCTTGATTTATAAAGCGCCGAATCACAACAAAAATCCTTTCAAGGCACTTTTTAAAAATAACAATTCACATCAAGAGTCCAGATACAGTTGAATCGATTGTAAATCATCAGCTTCAATGAGTTATGAAATGTTTATTGAAACCCAAAGCAGGAGCTCTGTGTCAAATAGGAGCTTCTTTCAGTGCCAGTGTTAAATCAGAGCAACAACAGAAGAAGAAAACAGCTGAAACACGCTGCTGCGGCGAGGCGCGCGCGTCCCAACCGACCGCAGGACTCTCAAACAGCGGACAGACAAGGACAATATGTTTATACTTCTGAGCTACGGACACACCTGCTTTCTGCAGATCAGCTGGAGCCGCAGCAGCCTGTTGCCTTCATAAATAAGTGAGTCACGTGATTGAAGGATGAAAGTTGTCCCGCGTGACCTTTAACCTTTAATAATTTTTAACCAACTCCATTCATCTCCATTTAAGCAACGACCAAAACTGCCAATAAATAAATGAAGAGCTGCTGCTGAAGTCACGTGATCAGACAAAAACCGGGTCGACACCCGCGAGGAAGACTAAGTTCGGGGTCCATCAAATCCAGGGGTGGGTGTGTTGGGGGCTCACACACGTGATGCTCCCCTTCCTCGCAGTATGAGCAGAGCACCTGCCCCACACACATAGCCCCCCCCCCCCCCCCCCCCCCCCCC
>SSNP01000029.1:1604184-1849514 GCA_006937955.1 Pachypanchax playfairii
CCCCAACCAGCTTCCCCTCCTCGTCTGTTTTTTTCTCTTGACATACAACAGTTGGTGTTGACTGGAGTGACTGAGGATATGCGAGGGCGGAACTCACGCATGACGGTGAACTCTTGACCTTTCAACTCCACGACCCTTCTGCTGTAGCTTTACTAGAACATCCATCCAGTCATGTTGTTCCCTTTATAATAGCTCTCCTCCTCCGGGCCTCCGGCAGGAAGAAGGGGAAGAAAAGGAGGACATAACGATAGTTTATGGCAGCCTGACTTATTTGCTCGAAGGCTTTTGGTCTGCTCTTGTGTGTGCCTGAAGATCCTTCACAGGTTTAAAGAACTGCTTTTTATTTGAACTTTGGAATAAACTTCAAACCAGTCATCAGTCCAGTAAAACCTTATTTTTGATTTTAAATTGTTTCTTTTTTTAAAGAAAGTTTGTTTGAACAAACAGACAGAGTTGAGATGAACAGAGGGGGGCTGGAGGGTGAGGGGTGGGTCTGCAAGTTGACGCTGGTTCGGGTATGAACGCTCTAATGACGGTGAACGCGCAGGGCGGGGCTTGCGCGGCCTCCCCAGCTGCTTTTTACCGTCCTCCTGGTCTGAAGCGAGCTCTAGTGGAGATACAAAGGAACTGCATTCTGTAAGAAAACAGCCGCTTTCTGATGTAATAAAACACACAAGGACTCAGAGTAAATCCAACTTTAGTTTTCTAATTTACGACGCTTGTTCAGACACACGGATAGAAAGTGGGCTGAAGATTTTCTTTGATGTCAAACGCTTTGATCTGATCCAGCTTGACTGAATAAAGTTTGATTCCAGTTCAATAAAGCAACAAGTTATTCCGTTAAATTTAGCTCTAAAGAAAAAAAACTCTGACGTAACAACAGCATTTTTACATGGTTACAGACTTGATTTATCATATTTTATGAAAATTGAAGTTTTTGTTGATAATAACAATGAATTAATGTTCTATCTATTTGATTTATTCTCAAAGTGATGGTTCAAATCTTCCTAAGTGAGTTGAGTTTCTGTGGAAAAGTTGTGAACAATTATCTTCCCTGCTGGAAAGAAACTGAACAAACTCAGATTGAAGCAATACGATTAGCAATATACTCAACAGAGTCAATTCCATATTACTGCCATTTTAAAATATTGCTAATTGCACCAATTTATGTAAATATTATTTTATAAACTTCTACGCACCCATTAATTATAAATTATAGTGTTAATTTTTCTGGAATTCTGTGGGAATTTAAAGCAGAATTTGGCTCAGAACTAGCTAATTGTAGCACTTGTGACTTCATGTAAAAATGTTATGACCTTTCCTCCGAAATAATAATTTAATGCAAAAAGGATGCAGTTGTTTTACAATGTGTTAAAATAAATAATTACTAGCATTAGCTTGTTTATCTAACCAATCTTTATTTCTCCAAACTGAGGTCACTCATCTATAACATTGAAGATACCAGCGGTTCATATTCTTAAACCCTCTTAAAAAGGTCTGAACTGTTCCGTTAACACAACTACAACCTCAAAACTATCTTTAACTGTTCCTATAATAATGTTTTTAATATTTGAGAAAAAAAATCAAATCATAAACAGCCATCTACACGGCAGCAAAAAAGTCATTTATTTTCACCAAGTGATAAAAGTAAAAAAAAAAATCAATCGGCCTGAAGAAGGTGATAATGATGATTAATATTTATCATGTTTATTAAGAGTAATTCTACGCACAGCTTGTTTGAGATTCTGCTTTTGTTTGTTTGTTTTTTCTTGTTTGATATTTTCCTCTCAGCCAGACCGGAATGGGTGGACGTGCACTTCGAAGAGCGACCAACTGTTAATTCCTTTCCTCTGTGTTGGTAGCATAAACAAATCCCTGTGCAAGTGCGGGTTGCTTTCCATTCGTGCGCATGCGCAGAAGCCTTGCTGGGCAGTGCGCGGCTTGAGCTTGTCTGCTGACCTCGCGGTGACTCCAGTTCGTTCATTATTCATGAGACTTGGCCGAGCCGTTCAGCCCTGTCAGTCCAAAAGCCATCATGCTTGACGTATTGGTCAATACGCACGCGGACTGTGACATCATAACCTTGGCAAATGCTCTGTTAAATGTTAGCCTAAAGCAAAGAAAGAGACGATGGAACTGCAGAGACTTGTTCATGTGGGAGTTTTCGCTCTCTCCTTTTTCTTTCTGCGTTGTCAGGGATTAGTCTGCACCATAGCTGTAACGCGCGCGAGGACTGGGCCTCTGTGTGCAAACCAAACCTCCCCAAACTTAGAACAAATAACTCCAGTAGTTTGTTTAAAAAACACACACAAGTTCTTCTCGTGTTCTGGTCAGTCACTTTTCTGTTTCACCTCTTATTTCCCGCCACCAAACACACACTCCCACATAGGCCACATTTCTCACGCGCAGGCAGATATAAAGCTTTAGAAATGCGCGGCAATAAAAGGTCAGTTTGATGACTTACTCACCCCCACTCACCATCACCAACACACACGCTGTAAAGACAAACTGCGCCGTCTGAGCCCCAACAAGCCCGCGCGCATTAAGCAGCTGCATAATGAGGAGAGACGCGGCTCTACAGAGCGGAAATACACTGACTACGCACACACACACACACACACACACACACATCAACACACAACTACTGCCTGTTCAGGTCACGGCGTCTCTCGCTCCTCCAGACAGGAACGCGGAAAACATGTTAGTCAGGGGCCCGTGAGTGGGCCTCGTGAGGCTCGGGGACGCGCTTCTGTACTATCTCCTATAAAGCAGGAAGAGGATGAAAAATGAAATGGGAAGGGTTTTTCTCTTCCTGTTTACTGAACTGGAGTTTTCTCAAGGACTCAGCTCGTTCCCGAAACGCACATGGAACAAAGGCCTGTGTGATCTGGGCTAAGTTAGTCCGGATCACAGTCTCAGTTCAGCGTAAAGTCAAACACCAGTCCACAAAACTGCTTCCTAAAATGTATCTTTTATGTATTTCATTAAACATGTTAATTAAAATAACGTATTAAATTTTAGGGCCGCAGCAGCCGAACAGGCTTCGGACCCTCTTAGAGTGTCAGTGGGTCGAAACCTGCCTGTTGAAAATCTCACTACAATCAGTAACAAAAATAATAAAACTTACAGAGTTCTGGTAGCAGACTAGAGGGAAGGACACACAGACACACGCACATAGACACACACACACACACAAACACACACTCCCACACACTTACAAATTAAAGTTTTGTTGTTCAATAAAAAAAAACATTTTTTAAATGTTAAAAACAGTTAAAATCCTCTGACTGGCAGCGCTCTGACGTCTAACACGGTGCGCGTGAGGGTGGTGAATTGAAAACATCTACACAGGCCCTGATCTCCAACACACACCTCGCGAATGGGGCCACAGAACATAATGAGAGCAAAATCTGCATTAACACTTACTTAAAAATAAATCAATTAATTAACTAAAGCGCTTTATCTGGATCTCATAATCACATTTGATCAGTTCCATGTTGTTTTATATCGCGAGGATTAAAAGTTATTTCCTATTTACCAAAACTCATAATCTATTCTTTCCTGCTTAATGTTGCAGATATTTCATTATTTGTAAAAAAGAGAAAATGTATTACCTAGAAAACATTAAATTGTTAAAATAATAATAATAATAATAATAATAATAATAATAATAATAATAATAATAAATTACATAATGAGAAGACAAAAAATTGCTTATGTTTTCTTTTTCATTTTTTTGCTTCAGTCCTGTTTGTTTCATGAAAACATGAGAAAAACATTTTTACTATTCTAAAAACAGTTTTTTGAGATAGTAAAACTTAACTCATATCAAATTTGGTGAATTTAAAACAAATTTTGTTGTGTCTAATTTTGTCAGGGAGTTTTTTATTATTATTTACAGTCTTTGGACTGAAGACATTCTCCTAATGTCTCGTGCAGTTACTCTGATAATCCACCTTGACTTGGTTCCGCGGGGCGGATGTGGACCTACAGGGGATTTAATTAACGTTGATATTATGAAGATAAACATTTCTGCGGCTCGTTATTTTTTTCGGAAGATCCGGTAAGTCACGGAAATTTGACAGGGCCATGAAGAAATACAGCAGTGGGAACCGTTTACTTCACGAGCGGAATTCAAAAAAAGATTCGAGGAAAATGTAAAAGGTTCAATAATTGGGTAAATAAACTTAAACGTGAAAATTATTAGCTTAAAATGTAGCTGAACATTTACATCTGAATAAAATTGGCTATTTGAAATTTGATAATAATCAAAAACGAGAGACGAGGAAGCGCATAATGTGTGTGTGTGTGTGAGAGAGACAGAGAGAGAGAGAGAGACAGAGAGAGAGTATTGTTCCTGAAAATCCTACACTGCTGTGTCCCAGTGTGTTCTCTTTGTTTGCATGTTTGTTTGTTTGTATACAACACCCACCCAACACAGTGACGTCAACAGCAAGATTTACTGTGCGCGTGGACACACGTGTATATAACATGAGCATTTTTCCAACTTCTCACACTAACAGAAACCGTCTGACGCACACGAGCGTAAAACCTGCATATATACGGTCCAGATGAAAAATCAGAGCTGTTTGTTTGTTTGTTTGTTTGCTTGCTTGTTTGTTTTGTCTGTCCTTTCTCCAGCTTGATCTCACAGTAGAACCGATGGCAACGTTACAAACAAACGAATGAACACCGGAAACAGCGGGAATCACAGACCTCAGAGATTACCGCAACCGTACACACACACACACACACACACACACACACACACACACACACACACACACACAAGTGTGTTTTGTTATCCTTATGGGGACCGTCCATTGACTTCCATTGATTTTAGTAACTAGATTTATACCTAACCCAAACCCTTTTCCTAACCTTAACCATTACTGATCTATAACTAACCCTAAGACTAACTAAAACTCTATTCACACCATACCTATAAACCTAACCCCTAACCCTAAAAAGGGGAGTCCCCCTCATGGGGACCAGGCTTCGGTCCCCAAAAGAACCCTCGGACCCCAGAAAGATAGTAAAAGTCAGGAAACTGGTCCTCAGGAGGTCAGAAATACAACCCCCCCCCCCCCCCCCCCCCCCCCCCCCCCCCCCCCCCTTCCTGCTTGTCAAAGCGCCAATATTACGCACACACACTGAAATGACGTACAGGAAGTTGGACCTATACGGACAAGTTGATTCTCGCGCTGTGTGTGACCTCGCGCCGTCATCAGGCCCGCAGCCACAACAGCGAGGATCCGAACCCCGGCGGGACGGGAGGCGCTCTCACACGGGAGCCCTGAACACGGCGAGTGAGTGACACGGTAATTACACAACCCCGCTCTCCCACTTAACCAGCCCCACCCCTCTCTCTCTACTTAGCTCCCACTTACAGCCAGCCATCACACTCCACTTACTGTGCGTCCCGGCTCTTCCTCACCACGAGGTTTCCCAGAGTCCAGAGCGTAACAGACCCCGGAGATCGCCGGGCTCCAAGTGTGAACCGGAGCAAGAACAGCTGCCGGTAATAGCTTCCTCTTCTCTCTCTCCCCCCTCTCTCTCTCTCTCTCTCACACACACACACACAGGCACACACACTCCTGCTCTGTCTCTACTTTACTGACCCCTTTAGGATCCTCACAAAGCCGTTAAACCGTCACTTGCTTTCTAGAATGTGAAATATATAGTACATTGTCAACTCCCCTTAACCATAAAACTAACTTTATGGACCCCACGTGACCACAGGAGAGCCAGTGAGAGGGGTCTGTCTGAGGCTAGGCCCGATCTTTACGAGCTAACTTGGAAATAAAACCCTTCATCTGTTTGACAAGTAAATGTCAGATCAGCCTCCGTTTTTATAGTTTGTCTCAAAGCAGAAGGGGGTTTGGTTTTTTAAAAAACACCACAGTACGTTTACACTCAGAGAAGAGCTGGAGAGCGGGTCCAGATGAAGCTCAAAGAAGGACCACTGCGTCTCCTGAGAGATGAACAGAGAAACCTTTGCGTCACAAGTCGGTGAGTTGAAAAGTTCATTGGTTTGTTTACATGTGGAGACCGGGAGACGGTCATTCAACCGTCCGGGCGGCCCGGTTTGAAGACCGCTGACGGTCCGGTGTTGGTCAGCAGGGTCCAGTGTATTCTTTAGTGCGTGCAACTTGCAGGTGGAATGTGCTCACGCACAGACTGTTTTAGTAACAGAGATTTTTGATTTTATAAATATAGGTACAATTCGGAGTTCAAGTGCGTGTGTTAGAGAAAAGGCCTCTGCGTGTTTCATCCAGCGCGGGAAGCTAAAACCTGCTTCCGGTGAAACGACGTCACACTAACAGACAGAACGAACCCAAATTTCACCCCTGGACCCAATCAAACAGCTTTTATCACAAACAGGTAGAGTTTAGTGCGTCGTAGACAAGGCGACCCACAAGAGACGCTGCGTGATCACGTGATCCCAGAAAACTCCCAGTCCATTCAGTCCTCGTGATCACGTGAAACTTTATTTTGACTTTTGTTTTACTCCAAGTTACAAACAATTACAAAAAACTCTCTGACAGAGGTCTGACACACACACACACACGCACACACACACGCGCGCGCGACAGCCACAAACAGCGAAGTGGTGACATTTAAAACTGTTAATCCATGACTATATACATCACCTGTAAAACACCGATCCAACATTTCAAACAACAAGAAAACACAGATTAATCTTTTAGATAAAACAACTTTACACAACATGGATTCATAGAAGCAGAAGGCCGGAGTGATTTGGGGGCACGTGCACTGCTCCTCGTGCACTGTGAGTTTGGGAGCGAGGTTTTATTATAGCAGGTAGGATCGATTGAACAGCTGGTTGCCTGATGTGGAAAACCTTCACTTGACTAGTTAAAACTCAGACTTAAGTCTGATTTAAGGTCGCGCGTGAGTGTTTTCATCCTTTATTTTTCTCCACCGGGCAGCTCAAACATGATACATTTATTGTTATCATGTGTGTGTGTGTGTTTTTTCATTTTTTTTCTTTTGGGGGGGCAAGAGCACACAGACATTTTGTGTTGACCCGAAACACCAAAGACAAACACGTCAAACAAATAAAAAGTGCTGCGCAGTTCTGTCCGTTATGAGAACATGTTTGAAAATCTAGATCTGGAACAGTTTTCTTTTCTTCATCACCGTGGTCTCACTCAGTTCCCGCTGCCCTCTTCAATTGTTTCCTGCGTTTCTTCAAGTTTTCTTCATTGATTTCTTTCCGTTTCCGAATCTCGCAGGTTTCCTACACGGTTAAAAAAAACAAACAACAACAACAAAATAAGCAAATTGGGGGAGTCGTTCAGAACGTGGTCGCGCCGATGCTCATGCTTTTCAGCTTGTTGTCTTTCTTCCACTTCATCCTCCGGTTCTGGAACCAGATCTTGATCTGCCGTTCCGTGAGACAGAGCGTGTGTGCGATCTCGATCCGCCGTCGCCGCGTGAGGTACCGGTTGAAGTGGAACTCCTTCTCCAGCTCGAGCGTCTGGTAACGGGTGTACGCCGTCCGCGCCCGTTTCCCGTCGGGGCCCGTCATATCTGAAGGGTTGGGAGCGAAGACAACTACGTTAAGAAGCAGGAGGGTAACGCGTTACTCCTAACAACCACCGTATCAGACACCCCATGACGTCACATCATAAAGTCTCTAAAACTATTTCAGGGATTCTTGTACATTCAAGCTACAGGTGTTTACGTCACTGTGCCTTAAACACACATAACATAAAGAATCCGAACAGTCCGGTTCTTCTACAACCGACACATTTTATTTCTCACTGTCCTGCAGCTGCTCCTGAAAGAGTCGCTCGATTTGTCACGTTTCTGTTTTCGTCTTGAAGCCTCCCCATCACCCTCCACGTCGCTGCCTTTCACTCCCTTCAGGGTTTTATTACCTCGTCCTCTGCCTCACCTCTCTAATAAAGTTCCCACACGCAATAAAGCTTCACTTTTCAAAGGAGCTGCAGCCTCAGAAGCCTTCATGGCCTCCTTTTCCCTCCCTCCTTTCTCTTTTTCCTCTCGGCCCTGTCTGCGCTCTCCAGCCGGTGGGGCTTTGCGGGTCCGGTTTGCCTCCTGGCAGATTTATAACGCTCCTTGCAGGATTTTAAAAATATAAGAGTAAGTAGAAAGAAAAGACAGAGAGGACCCTTGTCTGGGGTTTAGGAATCCCACGTTCTGACACAATTGGCAACTGGAATAATAAAATGTACAAAGAAATCGCTATTTATTCAGATTTACTAATTACTGGGGAAATGGTGACGTGTGAGCGCAATGTTTGATTTTCTGTAGGAGATGTAAAAGTTAAATATCACATAAAAATAGATTCACGTGATATAAATAGTATGTTGGGGAAAACAAAGCGACAGCTACAGATTTATGTCTGTCAGCTCAGTTTATAACAGGAAAAATAAAAGAACCACGTCGTTTTTAAATCCTTTGTGTTTATGTCTATAAAGAAGCAGAAAAACCTCCGTCTTCCCAAAACTCCCCAACAAGCGCGCTAAGCCACCAGCTCCATGTATCCAGCAACCCCCCCCCTACACATACCCCCGTCTATCTAGGAACCTCTGACTTAATAAAGTGTCAAACTGTAAAGTTAAGAGCAGCATAGCTATACCATGGTTTATGTGCAGCTTTCTCATCCAGGGGAAAATCTGTGGAGCGTCGCTGCACGCGGATGATCCCGCGGGGCCGCTCTCCTGCTTTCGAACCGCGTGCGGGTGTGCGGTAGCGGGCGGCGGGTTACTCCCATGACTGGCCCGGTTGTGTTGCAGCTCGTCCGTGTCGGCTGAGGCGTCGTCCAGCTCTGTGAAGCGCTGCATGGCGGCTGATGATGAAGATGACGAGGACAGGTTTGGAGAGCTGAGGTTGCTGTTTCCTGGTTTCTCCGAGTGAGGAGACGAGCTTTGCGCGCTCAGCTTGCTGCTCTGACCCGCTGATTGGAGCGAGTCCGCTGTAGAGGTGAGGGAGCAACTGACCGGCTGTCCGAAACCAAAACCCCGGGAGCCCTCGACGACTGAGCCGCTGCCGAAGTGTCCTCCGGTGTCTGCTGCTCTGTTGCACCCCCCTCTTCGGCTGGTCACGGTCAGATCCATGCCATTGTAGCTGTAGCCATAAGAGCCCGTCGCATGGTGCATGGTGGCGGAAGAAGAGTCCCTGTACGTCCCGCTGTTCATTGCGCCACTGCTGCCTCCATAATTTAGCAGCTGATAGTCGGGGCCATTTGGGTAGCGCCCCGAGAACGAGTTTACAAAGTAAGAGCTCATTTAGTTGTTTTAGAGTTGCAAGCTAACAGCTGAGCAGGAAGGGGCACCTGATTTGTTAGATTTGTCTCGGTCGTTATAACACGAGTACTTTCAACGATTTATGATGTATTAGTGAATTATGGCGTTGCACTGTACTTCGTTTTCAGCTATGTATGCGCCGTCCAAATATGGGGGTGGGGTGGCAAACGTGTGTGTATGTGTGAGAGAGAGAGAGATGGGGAAGAGAGGGGTGAGGTGAGGGAGGAGAGAGAGAAAGACACACAGAAGGAGGGGGGGTGCGGTCACGTGCTTTTATAGACCAGTCGTAAATTCTCACCGATGACTTCGGAGAGGTAATTCATGTTCTGAGGTTTCTAATGATAAAAAAAAGGTTGGGCGGGGGGAATTCACTCTTTCTCTCTGTGACGTGCGAGAGTCTTTTTTTAATTTGGTGGTGTTGCTGGGAGTGATTTAAGAGCGCCACCTACTGCTCATATAATTTATTGCATATTTTGGAGGGCAGGAAAAGGGGATGGGGGTGGGGGGGACAAAGAAACATCAGAGAGGGGTTATAAAACAGACCCCCACCCCTTTCCATCAGCTCCCTTCCTCCGTGCACGCGCGTGCGCGTGCTTTGCATCACTCAGATCTGTTAATTGATCCTGGCTGCACGAAGCCATAAAGTGACCGATGAACAGATAAACCCAGGCGAGTTACCCTCCACAATGAGCTGAAAAATCCACAAAGACAAGTGTTACATCCACAAGGACGAAGACGCGCGCGCGCGCACACACACACACACAGAGAGAGAGAGAGAGAGAGAGAGAGAATATATGTCTCTGTGTGTGTTTTTCACATTACAAAGCCCATATCCCACAAATCTAGGCTATGATCAGAGTATCTTTCTTTCTTTCTTTCTTTCTTTCTTTCTTTCTTTCTTTCTTTCTTTCTTTCTTTCTTTCTTTCTTTCTTTCTTTCTTTCTCCTTTACTTCCCCCCTTCCCTCCACTTCCCCTGGCCTCCCCTCCAGCTGCGAATGAAGAATGTTGAACCTGATCTGTGGCATCCACACGGGATAGAAATCTGCTGATTTATGATTTGTTGATTCCCGGGTCGGGATGCATTTCAGCCAGGGTGCCTCTGTTGGCCTCAGCGTGCACTCCAGTGTGCACATTTTTTTTGTTTGAACTTCAACACACTGGTTAGAACAGAGGACAGATGAAGTATTCCAGAATTGTAAGAGAAGTGAAACAAATGAATGTGCTGTGTGGAAGGGGGGCGAATGTTCCACGTCTCAGTTGCTTTCACACCAAATAAACACAGTTAAAATATAAATACTGCACAAATACTTTTAGAGGAAGATAAAATGATACAAATTTAAAGCAAATAAAGGACTGAAATAACATAAAGCCAGTGAGTTTGTGGTGCTATTCATTAGCTCCATAGATGGACCCAAAACCAAAAAGCCCAGAAAATGTGTGGAATGATCTAAAAACCAGGAACCGGCACAAGAAGAGGCAAACATCTTTAATAATTCCTAATCCCATTTTATCTGCTTGATGCTGTCAGTCTGGTTTCTTCCTCCATCATTCAAGATAACAGGACACATCTGACTCTGATTTGACTTCAACCTTTTTTTTTTCTTGATTTCTTTTTTCTTTTTACTGTTACTATCTTCTCTTCTTCACATGTTGATATTTCACATCGACATGTGATGATAAATAAACAAATCTGAGTTTGATTAAAAGATGATTTAAAGGTTTTTGACAGAAACTGTTCACTGGTGATATTTTGGTACAAAATAACAGATACAAATAGTTTATATGGGAGTGTTCTGTTTGTTTTTTAATGATTCAAATTATTTCCATGATATCATCATGATGCTTTTAGAGTTCCGGTGCAAATGAACCATGATATTTGTATCTGTGGTTTAGATTACGTATCATAAACTGTAATCTGGACCTATTATAAACAAAGCAGAGTGTAGGGTTTCTTCTATGCTCGGGACAGTGTTTAATCTGGCCTCAGAAAACCAGAAAAGGTTTTGTCTGTTCTGCCCACATTTACTACAACTTAAAGATTGATGTTGAAAAAAAAACAACCAATATAACTATAAGAAAAGTTTAACCAAGTTAAATACAGTCATAAGCACTATATGCAGAAAAACTTCTTCGAAATACGTCTTCAGATATATACTAAAATTAGGTTGTTGTGCTGATTGTTGAATTAATTTTCCTATTTTTTTAGTACATTACCAGGTTTTTTGTAAAAACAACCCACACCTTTGGTTTTTGACAATAAATGTTACAACTGAGAATATTGGTGAAAACCTTAAGATGATGGTACCAGTCCGAGTGTGATGTTATCAACCAGAGAATGACTCTAACAGCCTCAGAATAGTAACAACCCAAGGATTATCATAACCAATTAGGAATGATGATAACTCCCTGAGCATGATGGTAAAATCCAGGGACGACGGTAACAAAGTAAGAATCAGAAAATGACTGTAGCAACCAATCGAAGATGAGAACCTGAGGATGATAGTAACACCCTTAGGATGATGAGAATGAATCTAACAAACTCAACTGTAAAAACCCATGGATGATAATGATCATTGTGATGATAGAGCTAGTAACAGCCCGAAGTTAACGGTAAGAACCTGAGGTTAACGGTAACAACATGAACAACCGGACAATGTTGGGAACAACCTGAGGTTAGCGGTAACAACCTGAGGTTAGCTGCAACAACCTGAGGTTAGCTGTAACAACCTGAGGTTAGCTGTAACAGCCTGAACAACCTGACAATGTTGGTAACAACCTGAGGTTAGCGGTAACAGTCTGAGGTTAGCTGTAACAGCCTGAACAACCTGACAATGTTGGTAACAACCTGAGGTTAGCGGTAACAGTCTGAGGTTAGCGGTAACAACCTGAGGTTAGCTGTAACAACCTGAACAACTGGACAATGTTGGTAACAACCTGAGGTTAGCGGTAACAGTCTGAGGTTAGCGGTAACAACCTGAGGTTAGCTGTAACAACCTGAACAACTGGACAATGTTGGTAACAACCTGAGGTTAGCTGTAACAACCTGAGGTTAGCGGTAACAAACTGAGGTTAGCGGTAACAACCTGAGATTAGCTGTAACAGCCTGAACAACCTGACAATGTTGGTAACAACCTGAGGTTAGCGGTAACAGTCTGAGGTTAGCGGTAACAACCTGAGGTTAGCTGTAACAACCTGAAAAACTGGACAATGTTGGTAACAACCTGAGGTTAGCTGTAACAACCTGAGGTTAGCGGTAACAACCTGAGGTTAGCGGTAACAAACTGAGGTTAGCGGTAACAGCCTGAGGTTAGCTGTAACAACCTGAACAACTGGACAATGTTGGTAACAACCTGAGGTTAGCTGTAACAACCTGAGGTTAGCGGTAACAACCTGAGGTTAGCGGTAACAAACTGAGGTTAGCAGTAACAACCTGAGGTTAGTGGTAACAACCTGAGGTTAGTGGTAACAACCTGAACAACCGGAAGATATTGGTAACAACCTAAGGTTAGCGGTAACAACCTGAACAACTGGAAGGTGTTGGTAACAACCTGAGGTTAGCGGTAACAACCTGACAATGTTGGGAACAACCTGAGGTTAGCGGTAACAACCTGAGGTTAGCGGTAACAACCTGAGGTTAGCAGTAACAACCTGAGGTTAGCGGTAACAACCTGAGGTTAGCGGTAACAACCTGAGGTTAGCTGTAACAACCTGAACAACCTGACAATGTTGGTAACAACCTGAGGTTAGCGGTAACAACCTGAGGTTAGCAGTAACAACCTGAGGTTAGCAGTAACAACCTGAGGTTAGCGGCCACAACCTGAACAACTGGAAGGTGTTGGTAACAACCTGAGGTTAGCGGTAACAACCTGACAATGTTGGGAACAACCTGAGGTTAGCGGTAACAACCTGAGGTTAGCAGTAACAAACTGAGGTTAGCAGCCACAACCTGAACAACTGGACAATGTTGGTAACAACCTGAGGTTAGCGGTCACAACCTGAGGATGGTGGCAGCAACTGGATAATAATTGTATGTTTTTTTTTTTTTTAATATCTGTTCCACTAAAACCAGCGCTGCATTATACATTTTTGTTAACGTTAGTACGTTACAAAGTGAATAGCCACAATCAGGAAATGCTGGTAGTGTGATTATAATCTTGTCAAAAAAAGCTTAAAAATACCTTAAAATCATGACTTATTTTGCCCAAATCCTGGATAAAATTGTGCTTCTATTCGCTGATAATAAAAATAGAAAACATACATTTTTGTTCTCATCTGGAGTCGTGCACGAGATAAGAGAAGCAGAATGCGCCTTGTTCTGCTGCATGTGAGTGGATGAGTGAAATCAGGCCGCAGGTCACTCCGGGGACAAGCAGAGTTCAAAGGGTCACAAGGACTTTGTCCACTTTGTCTGGATAAAGTGTGTGTGTGTGTGTCTGCCTGCTCGGCTCGAGAACAGGTCAACTTTCTCTCCCCTGGTCTGGTCATCAATTAGTCCAGCCCTCAGTCCGCGGCAGCTTGAGCCGCTTGTCGCCTCACCTCCGAGCGTCACGCGAGCATAACCAGTGTTTCTTCGCGTGCATTAAACATGCGCCGCATGTTTCATACTTCACTGTAAAATGCTAAAAGGTTTATGAGTCTCCAGGCGCAAATGAGGGCGCTACTAAATTCTAAAATAAATCCGATTCAGATCCACAGATGACAAGGTTATTGTTTCGTTATTTAGAAACAACCCTACCAATACCACCACCCCCCTCGCGCGCGCACACACACATACAGACACACACCTCACTCCCCCACAACCCTCTCAGTCCCACCCCCCTCCAAAAACATACAATATTTCAGAACATATTTCTTTATATTTTATTGAACATGTCTGATAGGTAGTATACTTGACAAAACACTAATATAAACAACACATTTCAAAACGCATAACTTGTACACTTCCTGGACTTCAGTTCACAATTACATCAGCAGGTTAACACCTCCACGCGCCTGATTCATAATCGGAAGAAAAAATAAGAACTAGGAACATCTGGAAACGAGCAGAGTGAATTGTTTGTGTTTGTTTGTTTGTTTCAGCGCCAGTGCTCATGACATGGACACACATTTTCCTCTCCGTGCGGTTTTGTGTGAGAACAAACCCGGATGGTAATAAATCCAATGGATATAGCTACACAAAAAAATAACAAAAACGATAAGAATTAATAAAAATTATAGGGAAATTAACCAAATGCCAAAATAAGAGCCTCTGAGATACAAAACAATCCTGAAAACTCGGTTTAGACTAAGAACGTAGGTAGTTTCATTGGAATGTGTTTTTATTTAGCTAGTTGATTTCTCCACCTTACAGGTGTAACAGTGCGTGTTTTCTTCTTTTAAATCGGATGTAGTTTTAAAAATGAGTTCACACAATTATTTTTGTTGTGTCTCCAAAAATTGTTTTTCTCACTATGTACAAAATAATAAGAATCTAACAGAATCAATAAAAAAGTATTTTACATTTCTGGGAAAACCAAAAATCTACGTGCAACGTTCCTTATAGTCATGCATGGAATGCAATGTTTACCTGTTGCACGTTCAGACTCACGTTCATCAGCACGTGAGCACATATCAGGGGTGGAACGGCATGGATTCTGATACCTGTCAATGTTACTTAAATCTTTAAATCCACGTACACAACACGTCATCTGGGTTAGTTTTCAAAATAAAATAAAATACCAGCTTACGGATAGAAATGAAATGCCCCTTTAGGGTGGAAGTGCGGGGGGTTGGGGGGTCCCAAACGTACAAATTGCACGAATATTCCTGAATCTATATGTCAAGTGGCAACTCTTTTCATTGAGACTGAAATCCAGCCAGTCTTCCTGGTGCTGCGGTGAGGTTTGACGGACCGGAGCGGCGGTTCGGCTGGAGGTCCACTCATCTGCGGGGTATTTCCTCCCTTCACCTCCTTTTTTTAACGAGTCACATCACTTTTTCGTTACTCCGTCCGTTTCTCCTCTTCATCTGCCCCGTTCACAGTGGACGAAGAGGAAGATGACGATGAAGAGGAGTTCATCAGCTTGTTCTCCTTCTTCCACTTCATCCTGCGGTTCTGGAACCAGATCTTGATTTGCCGCTCCGTCAGGCAGAGCACGTGCGCAATCTCGATGCGTCGCCGCCGCGTGAGGTACCGGTTGAAGTGGAACTCCTTTTCAAGCTCGAGCGTTTGGTAGCGCGTGTATGTCTGTCGCCCGCGTCTCCCGGGGCTGCCGAAAGTCCCTAAGGTGGAAAAAAGAAAGGGACACGTGAGCATTTTGACTGAAGGGGCTGTTGGTGTTGACGTGGTGCGCTTCACTTCCACAACATCATGCGGCATCATTTCTGACCTGCTGGGGTTCTATACGTAATAATAATAATAATAATAATAATAATAATCAGTTTCAGTTTGTGGATGGACGATGGGAAATCGCTCTTTCTTTTATCTACTGTCTGTTTACATCTCTGGTTGAACATCCGGTCTAGCTGTTTATTTGTTTGTGTTTCTCTCTTTTATTCGACGCAGCACTCTAACTTTCTTAACTCTGTTTTCTTTCCTGTATGATGGACACGGACCCTTCAGCTGGCAGGTAACTGTCTTGTTAAGTCACGATAAAGCTGGTTTTCTCACCGAGAGGCTGCTTTCTGTATTTTAAGGAGGATAAAAAGCCCAAACGTGCTTTAATTCGATCTAAAAATAGGCCACGTGTCCTACTGTGGACCAAATCTGACGGGTCATTGTGCCTCATTCATAAATGAATGGTAGATAACAGTTCAGATTAATTTTATATTATTTATTTAAAGGTAAGTATTTTTTAAGAAAATATTGTTGCTTGAAAGAGACGAAAACTCAAAGACTCAATTTTCAAATGAATACACAAGTAACAAAAAATATTTCAATTATAGCTTTTATTTTTGTACTTTATTTTACTTTATTTTATAATTTGTTACACTATTTTATTATTAAATTGAATTTTATTATTATTATTATCTTCATTGTTTTTTGTTTATTTCCCCGTTTATTTGAATTAATTCTTCTTTATTTTCACTCATTGTGTTTGATTTTATCCTATAAATTGACTGATTTGATGGTTCTGATTGGGGTTTTATTTGGACCCGTCTCGTCTCCTGTTCGGTGGTGGCGTCCCTCAGCAGGTCACAAAGTCACGGCAGCTTCAAGTCAAACAAACCCGGTTTATGACGGACAATAAAACATCCAGCCCATGGCTGACTGACAAGCCAACAAACGGGTGTCATAAAACAGCTCCATAGACAGGAGGAGGGAAGAGGAGACGGCAGCGAGGCTTAAAGAGGAAGCGTCAGTTTTATGAAGGGGTCGTAAAATGCGCGAGACGGAGAGGAAGAAGAGCACACTCACCGTTAAACGCGTTCATTCTCTGCATCCACGGATAAACTGGGGCTGACGCCGCTTGCTTCTCATCCATCGTTTCTACAAACAGCCCCTTCCCTCCGAGCCCCGCACACTCCACTTTCCGGTGCACGCCGTCCTGGCTCAGAACAAGCGGCTGATCGTCAACGATGCACGGGTGCTCCTTGTCCCGGTAGAAATTCGTGGCTGCTGCAGCTGCAGCCGTGGCGTAATCACAAGCGCCGGAGGCGCTGCCGACCCCCACGCCAGAGGCCCGGTGCCCGCTGTACCCCCCGTTCGCAGCCTGGTGGTAGTAAGCGGAACCGGGGTAAGCTTTCTCCTGGTGCACGGCAGCTCCGTTAGCGCTGTAAGCCACGGCCGCAGCGGTCACGGCTGCTGCTCCCGGGTAGTGTCTGAGGGGATGGTCGGTGTATCCGGATGAATAAAGCGAGATCTGACCCAGGAACGGTTCTGCCGCCGCCGCCTGGCCGCCGCCGCCAGTTCCCGGTATCACCGGAAAAGAGGAGTTTACAAAATATGAACTCATTGGCAAAAAGGGAAAAGGGAGAAGAAGGAGGAGAAAAGAAGAAGAGAAGAGGGGAGGACAGGAGGACACGTAACAAACACAACAACAACGTTTCGCGATAAAGAAGAAGGAGGAGTAAACGGAGGCTAACGGCTCTCGGTTCTTCCTCCCGTCCTCCTTCCTCCGTTTCCCCTGCCTGCACTTTTTGATTTGTTGTGTTTTATAGCCGACAGTCCGACGGGCTGCTGCTATCACTGAGTTTATCGCAGATTGGGAGGAGGGGTGAGGAGGGTGAGGTGGGGGGCTATCGGTGAAGCTGAGTGCCAGTGTGGGACGTGGGGGTGGGTGGAGGGGTGAGAGAGGCTCTGTGTGTGTATGTCAGAGGAATGGGGTGAGGAGGAGTAGAGGGGGGCGCACAGACCAGCTGACCTCTAACTGACCAATAGGAAGCCTCCATGCCTGGCATCAGTTCGCTGCTCCTTTCCTTTCGTTGGTGAGAGGAAGAGGAGGGCGTCTGGGAACCACCGTACCCCCCATTCCGCTCCGAAACCTGCCTCCACCCCCTCCTCCGACACGCACACGCGCACACACGCACACCACCTAACTTATTTCACTTCTATAATTGTCATCCAGTTTCTTTTTTTTCTAATCTTCCTCCGGCCCGGCGAGATTACACAATCACACCGGAATCCTCCGCGCGTTAAATTGATTGTGTCTCTTCTTGTGTGTCGTCCTTCATCTGGTGTCGAACCCATCAGCAGCTTACAAAGGCACGAGCGCGTTCCCTGCGTGTGTGTGCTTGTGCGCGTGCGGTGCGGAGGGCTGGTGCTGTTTTCCTGCTGCTTGTAGATAATGGCCTACTGATCACATTAAAATGAATTTGTGGAGTGTGTGCAACATGCGGGTGCGACTCGTGCTGCATGCAGTTTGATTGGATGGTTTTGAGTGTGCGTGTGCGCGTGCTGAGGAAATGTGAGTTAACTAACGGTACAGTGCGGACTCCGCTCTCCTCCTTTAATTTAGTAATTTAGTGTATGTTTGCAACTGGAAGGGCCCTAATTGGTCGGTGGGTTGATTTACCTCCATCTTACTCTCCATTTTGTGTTTGTGCATGTGCATGTGCATGTATATGTATATGTGTGTGGGGGGGGTCTGTGATTGTGTTATCTCCTGTTGTCTCCATGAAAAGCGGATGTATGAGGAACCTTCTGATTGCGTTCGAGCCTCCGTGTTGCGCGCTAAGGATTTGTTTGGGTTGATCAACGTGCGCCGTGAAGGATTTTCGTGCGCAATGACACTGATTAGGATGAAATGCAAAAGGAAAAGAAGAAATGCGACATTCCCAAAGGTTTCCCGGTTTTCCTGCTCTCCCTGATTAGGCCTAAATAGTCTCAACCGAGACCCCCCTGAACACACACGCACTTTACATGGAGGCCATTTATTTAATGAACTATAATCATACAGCTGGAACTGAGTCGCGGGTTTGGATCAATAACACTAAATGACTTTTAGAAATCCAGAAGTCCTAAATCTAAATTTTAAAAAGTGGAATTTTGGTGAAACAAGGGGTCCAAAAGTATTTTTATTAAATGTGAAGTTTTATTTTTATATACTACTTTTACTTGGTACTTAAATAGAATCGCATTTATAGTTGGAATAAAATTCCACTTAAGCCTCAAATTATGACCACTTCACTCTGCCTTCCTTCAGTGTAACGATGCTCTCGAGGTCATAAATTCCAAAGTAATAAAACCAAAATTTAGATAACACACTTAAATGAAAGGAGAAATTTCATGCACGCACACATGCGCGCGCACACAAACACAAGCTTTGTTTTTACTGTCTCTCTATATATTTCCCATATATTTAGATATTTGGTCATGTATTGTAAAAAAGACAGAAAAACTTTCTGCTTTTGTACAAACGGAATTTGTGTCACTGAGGCACACACACACACACACACACACACACACACACACACACACACACACACACACACACACATGTCCGCATATACAGACAGTCCGTCTGATAAATCGGCACAAAGACTCTATTTTTACTTTTCCTCACCCCCCCACCACCACCACCACCCCCACCCACACACACATTCCCAATCAGTCGATCTCAGCTTTGTTTTTTTAAGCTGCTTCTGAGCGAATCTGCGCGATTAAATCTGGATTCATGGAAAACCAAAAGTTTGTAGGTTGCTTTTCTAACAGTGTATTGGATTTTTTTGTCCCCCCACTCCCCCCCCCCCCTGCTCTTCTTAGCCGACAGGAGACTCCGTTTCCTCTTCTCTGTGTGGGAACGGGAAGCAGCCGTATAGTTTGGAATCTGGTAGAGGTTTAATCATTGATGAGCACCAACAACTGGGAGAAGACAGGCCTCCACACCGGGACACACACCGGGACACACGCTGCACGGTACTGTACACGCGGGCCGTGGATATTGGCTGCAGTTTTAGCTCAGCAGCAGCTCGAACCCTAAAAATGACTCCCTGACTGTTCGGATTTGATGCTGTTGCAGACGAACTTTGGAGCATCTTTACAGCTCCTATATCGACTGTAACAAGCATCAGAGTCAAAGTGTTCAAATCCAGCGACATGAAATTTATAAATCAGACACGAGTCTTTACTTTCAAGAAGAAATAAAAATCTAAATGATGACGGAACCGCTAGTTTAATGTTAACTGATCTCAAGGCTGAAATGAACTTAGATTAAATATTAACTGCTTTAGTTTGGGGTTTGAAGACTGTTTCATTCAGAAGAGGAAACAGTGTGAGACCACCGCTGCGACACGGTCACGAGACCCGGAGGAGATTCAAGTAGTTTCAGATGATAATGTGCGTCTGTCGTTGCAGGTTTGCGGCTGTTCGGGACCGCGCGGGGGTCAGAGACGCCAAAGAGGCAAGAACAAAAGGGAAGACCTGAGACCAGGAGGGTCTCACACACACACCGAGGACAAAGAAACAGAAAGGACAAATATTCTGAAGCGAGGAGACAAACCTCAGCTGCACGCGACGCTCATCAGGAACATGGATGGATGGATGGATGGATGGATGGATGGATGGATGGATGGATGGATGGATGGATGGATGGATGGTGGATGGATGGATGGTGCCGCGCGCTCAAAATGTTTCCTACCGGTTCATTTGGTTTTACTTTGGCGTTTTGCTCATGCAGAAATTGAACATCGCCTATTTAAATATTTCCTTCGTCACCTTGATGTACTAATAAGAATTATTTTTGTTGTTGTTATAGAATGAAGACGAAAATTTGCTCAAACGATAAAGTTTTTATTTTAAAGGAAAAAGTAATTTACCACATAATTCTATTTTATTTATTACCAAAAGATTTATAATGTTATCGTTCTTCTTCTTATTATTATTATTATTATTTTAAATAAACAATTAAAATGACAACAATAATAATATAACAACAACAACAATAATAATAATAATAATAATAATAATAATAATAATAATAATAATAATAATAATAATAATAATAATAGCAGACAGTAAGTATTAGAAGTATTATTAATTAAAATAATGGGTATGGCTCACCCCCGATCTTTATAAGTCTTTCCCCAAAAACCTCGAGCTGTGTAGTGTGAAACCTGATGCTATACAAAAGAAAACGTGAAGCACCAAGTTTTTGGAGAATGCAGAGTTCCGAATGGATCAGAATCCCGATCCCTTTCCTTTCCGGACCTGCTACATGTTGTTTTATTAGAGAACAGGAAATATTTTCTGTTTCATTCCTCTCCGCCTGTAGAATTAAACTTTTTTTTTTTTTTTTTTTTTTTTTTTGCACCTTGGACTGATACTTCAGCGCGTCACCGTGGTGGTCTCTCCCACGACTTCCAAAGATGATAATTAGCTCACACTCCTCAGATTTCCATACGGATGTGCGCGTTAAGCTGGCGGTATTCCCGCACAGTAAATCAGGCCTCGGTGGCAGTAAGTCAGCAGCAGAGTTAAACCCTGAAGGAACCGCAGCAAGGTGAGAAACTTCAGAGATTAGCGACAGGGAAAACTCAACGAGTCGGACCTCTACTTTATGGCTTTATGGCTCTTTCTGTGTGTGTGTGTGTGTGTGTGTGCGAGACAGTGAAATGCAGTCTTTTATGGCTTTATGACTCTTTATGACTCCTTGTAAAGTCGAGAAATGGCCACAGAGTGAAAACAGACCCGCCGCAAACAGCAAATGGACGATTGTTCTGAGCTGCACACGAGGAATGTGCACAGGCTGGTGCGCACTGCGCAGCTTCACGCGACTCACAAATAAATTCCAACAACAAGCCAAGTGAAATAATCCTATTTAAAGACCTCCAACATCCAGATTTAATCTTCTTTTAAACTCACGTTTCCGTTATAAGCAAATTTTACATTTTCAGTCAAATTCATTCAGTTGCAGCGTTTAACATGATGAAAGGAATTAACACATAAATAAGAAGCCCATTATTTTTTTCCATGGTCAGTTCTCGGGTTAAAGTGTAGGCCTGCGAGTAATGTGTGTGTGTGTGTGTGTGTGTGTGTGTGTGTGTGTGTGTGTGTGTGTGTGTGTAATTCTATGAGGCGCCTTCTTATTGACCAAAGTTAATAAGAAACTCGCAGGAACGGTCCAACTTGTCCTTTTTGCTTAATGCATCAATGTTTCCAGGCAGCACGAGGCGGCTGAGCGCCTTCTCAGTGCACCCTGTGCCCGCGCTTCGGGTCACATCACCGGACGATCACTGGCTGGAGCGATCCACCGGCTTCAGAAAGGTCCCGGTAGTTAAAGGTTAACGGACTCCGCTCGGAGGAGCGTTTGTTTTTCTCAGAAACTCTACTTAACAGTAGAAAGCCAGCGGGCACGCGCATGCAAAACACCATCTAGTAAAAAATATAGAACACCAGCAATAATAATATTATTAATATAATAATAATAATATTAATATAATTATTATCAATAATAATATGGTCCTTGTGCAGTATCTTAGTGTTTGTGCGCGTGCGTGAGTGTGTAAATGAATGTATTTGAGACACGTGGATGTGATATAAGAAGCCCTATGAATAAATTTATTTTCTTTATGTAATTATGTATCTAAATGTAATTAGAAACAGTTATTATGGTTAACGGCAGATCAAAGGCAAACGCCGCTAATAAATTAAATATCACACCGTCCTCCTCCTCCCTATTACACGCGCTCACATCCGTGCATGTGATAGGGCTGCATGCCGCCTTGCTTTACCCTGGTCCTCACTCTAAATATACTTCAGTACTGTAAAGCCACTGGAACACACGCGCGTGGACCAGCGACTTTACGCGACATGGTCAAACTAGCGTGGTCGCGCAGGCGCAGAGCACATCCCGGTGTTCAAGGCTACTGCCGTTACACCAAAACCAAGCAACACTTCACCTCAAAACTAGAGTTCCCTTTGGAATGACACGAGCTCGCGCACACACTTTAGTGGTGTATTTGGCGCGCGCACAGCTTTTTTCTCCACGACAACTGAAGCAGCGCGGGAGGAAGGGTGAAACAACGACCCAGAAACAAAGAGCAACTCGTCTCTCTCTGTGTTTCACCCCTCCCGGCCTTTCCTGTACTCTCGTGAGCGCATGAACGCGACACCTCAGAACAAAGAGTGCTGACTGGTTGCGTCACTGCGGCAGTCGCGTCGCTAGATGGCGCCACACGCTAACGATAGGAAACTGTTGAAGGCGCGTCACCGCCAGCTTCTGCCGCTTCTCTGTTCACGGAGCTGCACGTGAGCGAGAGGAATGTGATGATTACGTTTTTCCGCTTAACGCCACCGTCACAACCAGGTGTAGAAAAGAAGAATGAAGGTGTCCCGAAAAGGGTCTTTTACAGTAGCAAATTGTTTTATTTCGGTCTAAAATAATGAATGAATGTCAAAAAAACAACAAACAAACAAACAAACAAACAAACAAATTCCTAAATAAATAATAGCTACTGTATATTAATGTCAAAATGAATAAACTTGCCAGCAAAAATAAAAAATAAATAAAAATGTTTGAATAATCATTTTTCAGCGAGGTGTGTTCTTTGTTCCAGCGCAGAACAATGTGGAACTTTTAGTCCCTGTTTGCGGGTTCTGCGGGTTCTTTCTAAAGGTCTGATTTCTTCATTTGGGTACAAGTGATGAATAAAAGTATTATAAATAAATAAATAAAAGTATTGTCCTTTGTTTTAATAGAAATTTTTTTTCTTTGGTTGTGTCTGGGTTCCGTTGAAGTAACCATATATTAAAGATGATCCACTTAGTAGCTACAGATCGGGATTTCTCGTCACGAGTGGAACAATGTCTCATTTAAAGTCAGCTGAGCTGAAAAAACAAAACAAAACAGAAAGACTTGGAGCTGAAAAAAAAGTTGGAAACAAAACAGAATGGCAGTTCTGCAGATGTGTTGGTGCATGAGGGCGGGAAAGAGGTGCCCGGTGTGTCTGTGTGTGCGTGTGTGTTTGTGTGTGTGTGTGTGTGTGTGTGTGTGTGCGGAGGGGTTGGGGGGACTTGGTTCTAACCGCAAAACCTTCAGAGAAAAAACATAAAAAATACAGGCCGGTCGGCCACCCCCTGAGAGGAAATGAGAGGGGAAACCAAGTCATAAAAGTGAACGAACAGACAGAGCAACATTCCTGTGTCCACACACACACACACACACACACACACACCCACACCCACACACACACACACACACACACACACAGGATGTCAATCAGCTGTAAGAACCTGCATCTTTACTCTGAGATATGGAAGTTGAAAAAAAAACACAAAATCCTGTGAACGAGATCTGATCAGGTGGAGAGAAGGAAACACACACACACAGAGACACACACACAGGCACAAACACGCACACACGGAGAGCAGCCTCCATCTGCAGTGGCTCGTCTTGCAGACTCCAAACAAATGTAGGTAACTTGTTTTCTGTTGAGACATTTCTCAGAGTGGAACATCAAAGCATCAGAACACTCTCAGCATCACGTCCAGATTCAAACCGGCAGCTTTCAAACAGCTGATTTCCTCCATCTCATCCCTTGATCTGGATGATACATAAAGGAACCCCATCCAACAGCCACAGACACCGATTACTGACGAGTTCTACCGGGTTCTAACAGCAGCGGGTGAAAGCATCTTACCGTTTAGCTGATAATCCACCTCCAGACAAACACACCTGCCGCTCAGCTCGCGCACCGGATGCAAGCGTCACACACACCTCAGACAGACACGAGGCGGCACTTCATAGCGGCTCCATGAAGCTCGAGGAGGAATCGGATATTCCCTGTTGTCACCAAGTTGTTGAAACACTTCTGTCATCTTCATCCCCACCTCAGCTGTTATCCTCCTCTTCCTCCTTCTCACCAAATTTAAAGGCAAGCTGAAATGAAAACTAATGATGCATTTTTTTCTTCCCCGGGTGGGGCCTGGACCCCCCCCTCATCCACCACCCCCTTCACCCCACCCCACCCCCTCTCGCCTCGTCACACCGCAGCGGTCCCCTCACGAGCCTGCCGTTTGAGGGCAGACAGCGGCGCAGGAGCGAGGAGCCATTAGCGGAGGAAGAAGAGGAGGAGGAAGGCGGGTTGTTGTCAACGTCCCTTCCTGTCGGCGTCCACAGTCCAAACTGCTTTTGTTATGAGGCGGCTCCTTTCATTAAAAAGCGCATGTTCATCCGGTGGTCGCGGACGCGCTGCGACTCACGAGCCTCGTCGAGCAGGAGAGTCGAGCGGCTGTTCGGCCGGAGAGGCTGCCGCAATATACCCACATGGGAAATCATAAAAAGTTCATGTTCACGTTAAGCGCGTCCACATGACCAGCCCGCCGTCCAATCCCCGTCCACGGACACTCATAAACTTGTATCACAAAGTTGTAAATTTTCATAAAAAACAACGAGGAATTTATTGCAGCCTCTGCACGGAGTGTCGTTAGAGGGGAGCTGCTTTTTCCTCCGCCGCCATTTTCTTCTCTTGACTGTCCCTCATTTGAAAGCATTTGACACTAAAGTCAGAGAAACAGAGTCCTTCATTAGCTCCGAGACGGAGCTCGCGCCACGGGGACGGAACATAATCAGCTGATCATGGAAAAAGTCTCAAAGTCTCACACAGTGATTCAAAGTTTAATTTCACCAGGATTAAAGACGCTGTTGATAGATAGATAGATAGATAGATAGATAGATAGATAGATAGATAGATAGATAGATAGATAGATAGATAGATAGATAGATAGATAGATAGATAGATAGATAGATAGATAGATAGATAGATAGATTGATTGATTGATTGATTGATTGATTGATTGATTGATAGATAGATGTGGAACTTTCAGAAAAGTGTCAGTTTGTTCTGGGGAACAAAGAGAACCGGCTGAGCTTCGTGCTGCAGGGTTAAATCCACGTGCGCACAAACCGCTTTCGCAATGCGACAAGCATCACCATTTTATTTCAGACCTGGAGCCTGCAGGAGAAACATGATTTATTGTTATTATCTATTTTGTTTTTTGTTTTGTTTTTTAATAAAAAAATCAGAGATTCAGTCGGAAATGAAACACTCATTGATGACAAGAAGCTTCCCGAGAAGTTCTATTTATTTATTTATTTGCTGCAGGCCACTCTGAGTGGCACAGGTGTGTGTGGGCCCGTTGACACTTCGCTTCTCACCTCTGTTCCTTTGTCTGCAGAATGACGCAGTCCTACGGAAACGCGTCCACGCAGAGATTGAGGAAGTATCACACCTAGCAGGGTTGCAGTGGGATTCCTGTGGGTCGCTATAGTGAAACACGCTCACGCGCACACTTTTAATCATATAAACTGAGCTGTTGCACCCAAACTGCATCCGATTCGAAAACGTTTAACTCTCCACTGACCCTCGCGTGACCCTTTCGTACCCGTCTGGTTCAAGGAACCGTTTCCTCTCTTTAAATAGTGCAGGTTAAAAATTAACTGAAATAAAAAGAAGCAGCTCCGACACGCGGATACAAACAATGAGCTGAGCTCTTTGTGCGCGTGATGTCTTTCCACGCGGTTTCCGGCCTCAGATCTATCTATCTATCTATCTATCTATCTATCTATCTATCTATCTATCTATCTATCTATCTATCTATCTATCTATCTATCTATCTATCTATCTATCTATCTATCTATCTATCTATCTGAAAATCAATTATTTTATTTTATTGAAAGTTGCTGTAATATGACGTCATGTTGCTGGTGTATGGATTAATATGTTTCTGAGTTTAAATTCCCACCTTGTTCACCAGGTTTGAGCCTTCCGGGCCACCGTGCATCAAATGTTCTACTTTAATATGTCCAAATATTTGGTTCAAACATGGAATTTAACACGAGCGGATTTTATTGGTCATTTCGATACTTTTAAGTCCTCCTCAACACAACATATTTAAAACATCTGATTTAAAAAAATAAGCACGTGATGTGGTATTAAACAATAAATGTCTTCACTTGGTGTTTTTTTTTTATTTTAACTCATGAATTATCATCATATATTGGAGGTTGTAATACAGTTTTTTTTTTACTTTTGAAAATCCGAAAACTGCAACGTGTTCAAGGAACATGTTCACGTTTTTCTGAGACTTTTTGAAGAAAGATTTTCTTCAAGTCTTTTTAAAAACCCAGCATTTTATTGGTTATTATTAATATTGTTATATTTACGCGTGAAATTAAAAAAAAAAAAATCAACATTTTCTTCTGAACATCAAAAACACTCTGAGTTTTCCATCTAGACAAACCCGATATTTGGCAGTAAACAGATCGGTGTTTGGATTTTAAGAGCCCGTAACAAGACAAACGGAGCTCTTTGTCTCGCTTTGTCTAAAAATACCCTCAATTTAAATCCACGTCTTTTAGGGCCTCGCGCCTGGCGGACTGCGTGAGCTCTGATTGGTCAGCTGGACGGCAGCTGCTTGTTTGTGCTGTAGGTGAAACAACATTATACATACGGCCTCTTCATGGTGACGGTGTTTATTAGTGAAATGATAAACTCTGAGAGAGTAACATACAGCAAAAACACACACAAATAAAAGATTAGGTGACCTCTTGACCCTTCAAAATACAAGTTCGATTCACATGTGAAAACAAACATTTATTGAGTACGTGCACTATGAAGGAAAACTAAAAAAAAACCATATAACAATAAAAAAAAATAGGATACGAATAAAATTTAAACCTTTAGGCTAAACCTCTTCTTCTTCTTCTTCTTCTTCTTCTTCTTCTTATTATTCTTATTATTATTATTATTATTATTATTTCCTAATGTTGACCATAAAGGGATAAAAAATAAGCTCGTATTTATTGTTGTTTTCCTCCTGTATTTTATTCAGTATTAATTTAAGTTTTTAAGAGAAAAGCAACTACAACAAACAAAGAAAAGCAATATTCAAATAACAAGTACAATCCACTTCATGTTTTTAGAGATGATGCTGGGAAGCGTTTTATTTTATGCCTCCAAAAGAAAAAAAAATGTGAAAAAAAAAGAACAAATATTTTTGTAGAATCACCTAAAGTATTTTTTTGTTATTTATTTATTTTTTTTAAAAATGTGTCAGTGTTTCAGTGAGTATAAGTCAGTTTGTTAAGTTCACAGTCACCACCTGAGTTTAAAATGAAAGAGGTGATATTCAACCCCAGAACAGCGAGAGAACCCAGCAGGAGCGTTGGAGCGGGTTATCAGTGTGACGTCTGCAGACCATGTAGACATGTTGTTGTCTTTTAGTTTAGGATCTTAGTGTCTGTGCAGCCTCTGATTTAATATTTCACACAGCTGTGTTGAGAATCATAATCAGACCTGGACCAGTATCAGTCTGGGCTTAAAATTCCTCCGTCACATCTTGTTTCTGGAATCTAAGCAGTTACCTTTAGAAGACTAAACAGTCACCCCCCCCCCACCCATAAATCACCATGGTGGTGGGGGTGGCGTGAAGTGGCGGGGTGCTTTCAGGACTCAAAGGCTGTTATCTTGACCATTTTTACCCCAACAGGATCTGATGATGTCCCAACCCTGCAGGCGCAGAGGCCTGTTAGAAAAAATACTAATGCTTAGATGAAGGACGTATCAGTTCATTTCAAGAAACACAATCCACCAAGTGACAAGACATGCAGTAAAGTTCTGGATCAGCTGCTCACTCAAGAAGAGCTGAGGTGGGAAACTGGTGCAAGGAACCAAACATACAAGATACAGGAGGTCAGTGTTATCCTCTCTGTTGGACGCTGGTATTGGAGGAGAGGTGTCCTCTGGACCTTCTCAGGCTTTGTCGCTATAGAATCCTCTAGAATCCTCTCTGAAACAGGAACTGGGCAAAGTGGCCTCGCCAGAGATGAACACTCGTCACCTTCTTGATGACCAGAACAGGAACTCGGTGTTGCGTTGGAGAACAGTTCTTTCTGACCCTCTTGACAGCCAGATAAGAACATGCAGTGGAATCAGTGGAAACATGAACACCTGAGATTTACCCAGTCTGTGGCTGAGGGATATCTGCCTGTGGCAGCTGAGTGAAGGGTGCTGGACGCAGCTCTGAACCAGAAGACATCTTTCAGGACAGACCAGCTCCAGCAAAAATTTTCACATGTAGAAATTTGATTGCAAATGTGGTGAACTCTTCATGACCCAAGCCAAAGTAATTACCAATAGAACGAATCCACGAGTAAACGAGCTCTTAGCCAATCAAATTAATTTCCTTTGAGCTCATGCTACCTTTAGCTAGGGGTACATTTCCTAACGGTTAGCTGGTTGTTGTGTCTTAGTGACGTCAAGGTTTTTCTCTTAAACAAAGATTGTTACTGAACTCAAAGTACTAACTGACATCCGTTTATTTTTTTATTTCTTTAACTGCTTGAACTGAGTGAAATATTTGACTGATGACAACTACTGCGCCTCCGCTGGAGTTGTTCTATTGCTGATTGCTTTGGCTTGGGTCATAAAGAGTTCACCACATTTTCAGGTGAATTTTGGCAGCCAAGTTTCTGCTGTTGAAATAAGGAGTCTGGGTTTAAAGAAGCAAACCAGAGGAGCACTGAGCGACAGAAGGTGAGCTCAAAACGAGAGACTGAGAGGACACAGGTGGAAAGTGAGCAGGGAGGTAAAGGTCTAGGTGAGTATTGAGGCTCAGTGATAGTTCTCCAGAGCTGCCTATAGACTGAGGTTAATGCTAGCAGCATCACAAGGAGCATCAATCATAATGAGTTGATACAGTTGTTTAGTTAGTTTCATGTTATTTTATTTTTGTTGCAGCTTTTGCGTGATACATTTGCCATAACTGCCTGTAAACACAACACGCTGATATGTTTTTCTTCCAGACCAATTAGAGTTACTCTTTGCCCCCCACACCGCCCCCCCCCCACTCATCTCTTCTGTGTCACACACTGCTATTTAATGAGTTTTTACAAGGATTTAGATTAAGGTGTCACTGAGCAAACAGATCCAGGCAGAAAAAGAGAAAATAGACTTTGCCTCCACATTCATCCTTTGAGATTTTGTTTTTAATCAGCTATTAGTCAGTGTTCATGTATCTACAGCCAGCATTTACTCAGTGCATCCAGTACCTGGCTTGGGAACCACTGAAACCCTGAAGACGAGCTGAGGCAAACTGAGCAGGGTGAAGCCCAGAGGTGAGACCTCAGTGACTTCATAACTTGGTCTGGGCGTGGCCTTCATGTGACTTAAAAGGAAACCAGGACAAGGTGACAGAGACAGCAGGGACTCTGCAGTGAATCTGGTTGATGTGTAATAAAAATGACAAAAATAGTTTGTCTACTGTGTTTTACTGCAGGTATAACAATACACAATGAGTGACTGCTTTGTGACTCAAATTAAAAGACCGACATCCAAGATTTAACAAAAAGTCTGCACACACACCTGTAACAGCTCCGGATATGATCACTACTCAACAACCAGTTACATCCGTTTGAATCGTCCTGATGGGGTTTAAAACAGAGAAAGACAAGGAAGAAAATGAAAACGGGGTGTTTCTCAATGTCAAGGAACGTCGCCATGATGCCTTGGTCCTACCCCGGTTGCCTAGGAGATACGTCATCAGGAACCACCATTTGCCTGCTGTTTAGCTAACTTTACAAGGATACATGGGACGTGCCTTGATGTCTTCCCTTGTTCAAAAATTTCCCAGAATACATTGTGGTATTTTCAAAAAATGGGAGCCCGCAACAGCTACTTCAAAGGCAAATTTCCAGTTTAAGTTAAAATTGTAGCTATCGGGCATATCGGGATAAATAGCGTTTTTTAGTTCCAAAGTAGTTATGTCTGGTTAGTTGCTTTGTAGTTGGTGGCTAGCAGGTACTAACTCGCTTGCACATTTATTTTATTTTTGTTAACATTTTCAGTTCCACGGCTGAAGGAATGCTGCTACGCTACCATGCTACTACGATGGGCGGGACGAGTAAACAGTGCGTGTAAGCGGACAGCCGCGGTCACGTGAGTTAACTCTGTTTCAGTGTCCTGGTAAGCAAGACACCTCGTCTACCAAGGCAATGCCTCGGTAAGCAAGACGCCTTGAACTTGAGAAACACCCTGGAACTTTCACATGTTGTTTATTGTTTTCTTTCTGTGTAACAGCAAATTTAGTCCCAGGAACTCACCCTGGTTCTGCTGGAGGTTTCCTCCTTTTAAAGGGGAGTGGTCTCCAGTCTGTGACGCTCGTGGAGGATAGTGTTGAAATAAAGAATCAACACAGTCTGATGGTTCTTTAGATAGAAAACTTTTTACTAATTAGTACTTTTACTTTACAGATAAAGAATTTTTGCTGTAGGTAAATTAAATTAATTGAACTGCATAGAATTCAATTTCACACATGCTCAGGTTTAAAGGTACAGTATGTAATAATGTTACAGTGAAATACTCACACAACAGTCTAATGTCCCACCGATGTTGAAAATAATGTCTCATTGTAACAGATCTCGATCTCAGTCAGCTGGGTGGTCGCTAGTTTCTGTCATTTTAAAAACGCTGGACCCAATCGGAATCATTATTTACACGTCCAGACTTCCTGGTTCCATAACGAATCACATGTGAGTCTGCAAGGCTGCCAAGTCTTCAACACAAGCAGCTGTAATTCCACAACGAGCAGCAGCAAAAAGTAAGAAACCACCACATCCTTCCAACTGATCAGCCGAGCTGCACATGATGGGGCGTTCAAACTTAGGAAAACTCAACGCTGAACAAATAGGCCTTCAGACTTTCCCAAATATAGAACAAATACAAGAGAAACAAAACGAGGATCAACATCAGATTTGGCAACCCAACAGAAAAATCAGGGAGGGGAGGGGGTGAGTGACAGAACAGATTTTCTACATGAACTCTGACTCTGACTTGACAACAAGGTCTAAGTCTTATATACTGTACCTTTAAATCTTTATTATTTATTGCTTATTACTAAAAGGAATCAGGATAAACTTGTGCAGAATAAAGGAATCAACGGAAATAAACACACAGGAAACAAAATGAACAAAGGACACACGGGAATGCTGTTCAGTTCAGGTAACTGATTAACATTTGTTCAGATGGTTTGTGGTTTCTTGTTTTCTCCTTGGGTTCCAGTAGCTGTAAGTTTTAATTCCATTTGTCATTAAAACATCTGACATGACATCCTAACCTGCATTCAGGACCAATTTAAATACCACACCGTGACAGAAGACCCTAACAATGGACTTATCTCTGGAGGAGTTCCTGTTTTGGGGTTTTCTCTTAATAAGTTTAGTTTCAGGTTCCTTTAATTCAGTGTATTTAAAGTTACTTTTTTTTTCATTCTAGTCTTTTGTTTATTGTAGTTACTTGGTTCTTTCTCAGGATCCGGGCGATGGGGATTTCCAGTGCACTGCTCTGCTGGCAGCCCAGACTCTCCATACTGGGATCCAACCCATTGGAATTTTTGTCTTTAAAAGTATAGTACATGTGACCAAATTGTTCTGCTTTGTTTATTGCAGCTCATGACTGAGTGTTTAGTGTGGTACCAAGTGATGAGAGGTTGCAACTCCTCCTTGTGGTCCTGCTCCTGGCCAGCAGTCTACTCTTCACAGATCACCAACAGTGAGTGGAGGTTTGACACTGACACATTTAGAGGAAACTCTTCTGAACCACTGGATTAAACCTGATTTCATATCAATCTATTTGATGACACTCAAGATTTTCCAATTAAAGGCAGAGGAGAAGAGGGGAGTCAGCTAGCAGGCCTCCTATTGTGTAAATATTGTGCAATATCAGACCCCTGGAAAATAAAATCAAGGAACTCCAAATCAGTGCAAAATATTATAAAATATTAATTTTGGCAGGCACGACGTTAGCATTTTATTTACATCTGCCAGCCAATAGCTGGCAGAGCAGCGGGCAATATTTTGGGTTGCCCGATACCGTAAATAGTCCAGCACAGTGAGGCTGGTACTGTGGAGTCTGCAGGTCAAGCAGCTGGAAGCCCCGGGGATATGTGGTGATGATATACCTTATTTAGTTGTGATAGGGGGTTTCCTAACATGTGACGAGCAGATTTGTATGAAAACATTTTTATTAGCATGGCATGCTAACACGTAGCTGCATATGTGCCATATCCCACCTTTAACACCTTTTTATCCAACCAGAGAATTTCAGAATATTATCCATTCGTGTAACCCTGTGCCTCCCAGTACCAGCATTACTCCAGTCACAGGATTTCTAACTGATCATGAACACAAGCAACAGCAACTCATATCAAGAGCGTCAGTCTTACTTCTAGTGGTTTTTACCCCTGCAAGCTATAAGTGTCTTCATGTACAGGGTTCCACATTTAATAACATCTATAATGAGTGTTATGGAAATGTTTAAATGGGGCCTCCTATGGCAGTACAGTACTTATAGGAGGGTTTTTAAAAAAGATGTGAGCCCAGAAACAGAGGTTATTGCCATGTGGTCACATGACACAGTGGAATCCCTTAATGGTTGTTTTTAGGTGCTGATTAAAGTGTCTTTCAATGTTAAGATCTAGAACTGAACAGCTACATAGTCAGAAATTATATTCACTTCTCCACACACAATGTGAAAAGGAAGTTGTTCTCTATCCAAATTACAAATAATGCAGATTAAAACTGCATTAAGAGTAAGATTTGTTTGGCACTTAGAGCCGCGCAGAAGAAACTGAATCAGCATTCTGGCATTTCTTAGAAACGATAAGGAGGCCTTAAACATTGGAGGAAAGTGTTAATCATTCTAATTCTGACAGACTTTGGGATACTTTTAGGAATATAACAAACATGAAATCTAGTGTCTAATCTAATGTGTCTAATCACTTCGGACCTAAAATGGTAGCTACATGATTTGAACAAGTTTTATGTAAAGCTATGGTTATAAAAGTTCTTGTAAAACATGGGTTTATATGAGTCTTGCAGTTCTGAGACATTTGTGGCGGCGGGTATGGTTTCCTATAGTTATTTTAGAGAGTTGGTAAAAGCTACTTGATGCATCCTTAAAGAGGCCATTTCACAAAGATTTCATGACTTTGTGGTTATTTCTTAAGTATTAACCTGTAATATGAAACATTTAAATCTAAAAAACGTCAGGAAACACTTATTAACAGACCTTTCAATCTGTCTGCGTTAAAATTCAGCTGGCTTCATCCAGCTACAGGCTGCAACTCATTAATATTCATTATTCGAATTTTCTGGACTCAGATTGGCTAACAAACTAGCCTATGAGAGCACAGCATACTGTTTCCTGCCCCACTGCGCATGGCAACTGCACACGTAGCCTCTTCCCTGTCTTATGCTACAGCTTTTAGCCAGCAGCATGCTAGGCGTGGTTTCAACTGCGGGAGCTGTCAAATACTAACGGGCAAAGGAGATGTGATGAAACAGATACAGGTCGTTCGAACCCGGGTGTTATCGCCACCTGCGTAGTTTGAGAGATAAAACTGAAAGAGAAGTTGTTGACCTGTTTTCACACCCACTACAAAGGTAAGAACACCTGGGTTAGGGTTAGGGAGCTAAAGTATTCAACTGAAACCTCAGAAAAACAGTTTTTAATGGAATGGCTTCTTTAAGAAATTATGTGATTTTGGTTGTAGCACTCTTAATATCCCATTACCATACCATACCCCAGTGTGCAACTAGCAGCAATCTCAAGTCTTTGGCAGGAAGATCCTTCAGCTTTCGACACATTTTGTTGGGGTATATAAGTAGCGGCCATCCAATAACTCAAGAATTCAGTGTCTTTATCGCCACGTCTGCTAAAAAAATGTGATGAAAAGTTTATAATTTTCAAGATGGTAGGTAACAATGCTGAGAGACTCCAGCTGGACCCTCTGCAGCTCCAGGAAGAAGATCTAGCTATTGCAGCCACTGTTGTTGATCTGAAGCAGGAAGACCTGAGGGGGGGGGGGTTGTCCATGATTACAGTCGGCACCTCTATGACCAGAGTCTCTGTTCCATTAGCTGGTTATGTGACTATGCGAAACACTATATATGGTATTCTGGAATGGTCTCCTGACCCTAAATAATCCACCAACATTGTGTGTTGTTCTTGGGTTGTTCTAGCAAATACGTACCTGTATAGATGAATTTCATGGAGCGTTTGAAGAAAATCTAGGACAAGACCATCGACCTAGCCAAGAACTTACAAACAGGCTACGAAAGTTGGATTCTTATAAGGCTTCCTTAAAGAGACTGGAGGAAATGGACCAAACACAGTCGTTTGTATGGGTCACTGTAACTGTAGCTTTAGAATTAATTGAAAATGTTTTTCTGCAACCTGTCCCATTAAATTGGATTGTTTGCTGTTCTCAGTCAGTAATCACACCCCTACTACATTCATGATCCTATGAAAAAGTAATTGCCCCCTCAAACAATTTTACAGTTTTTACTTTTGTGTCACATTTAACATTTAAAGGAGTCATAAACTGTTAATACCGTGGAGACCCACACACTATAATAGTTCGACAGGCTTTAAAAAATTGAAAAAAAAAATGGAAAAACAAACCTTCATAACCCTTTTTTATAAACACATTATTGTCTCATGAGAGATTTTGCTAGATTTTGGGTGAAGTGCACGGTCATTATAATAATGCAAATCTGGGGCGGGGGGGTTGTCACTTAGGCTGTATTTCCAACATGGGGCTCGCCGTCCCACAATATTATACAATATTAAGATCACATCCATACCGTCTGAATTGCAGGCAAGTCTCTGATTGTTGGAATAATGTCGGTGAACCTCGGTGTTGACGAGTCCTGAGGGGTGACGCGATCCACCAACAGATGAGCGTGAGCCGGGCTTGGGAAGCCGCTAGCAGTAAGTGCTACATGTAGGAGGCTGGTTCAGAGCGGATGAATGCCGCTCGGCAGAGCTGGTCAGGACTCGGTAGTGCGACTGGTGATTAAGAATCGGTCCAAACAAAAAGTTAATACTTATTTTAGGCGCTGTAAGTACTTTGATGCAGCTCATGAAAAACTCTTGTAGCAAGCTCACTCGAGCACGTAGCTGTTGTTCACTGTGTAGATACAGTACATAAGCTCTCAGCTAGCTTTGCCAGTTAACTCTGTCATTGGACTGAATAAGTGAGGGAGAGGGGTGTTGTGGGCTTGCAGCAGGTAATATGTGGTGTGGTGATATAATAATTTCAATCACCAATGAAAACATCCTTTTATATTTATTCACTTTTTCTTTGTCTGATATTAAATATTTGTTTGATCATCTGAAAGATTTAACTCCTGGCCAGATGTTGCATGCTGTTGTTCCTCTCAGCTTGTCAAAACAGCAGGCAATTTTAGTTTCATTTATTGTAACCTCTTACGTGACCTCTCCAAGTCTCTGATGTAAACACCAAACCAAGATCATTTATAAAGATTACTCAAAAAAAGGTGTTAATGATTAACAAGCAACAGGTGAATGGTTTGATTCTTACTTATTTCATAGAAAACCGAGTATTTCCTGAACCATCATTAATCATTGACTGGTTAATAAATTGGACTTCATCATTAGGTTAACTAACCATCATAACAGGCCTCCTAATAGATTAGGACTTTATCATTATATAATAGCAAGCTGTAACTCGTTGCTTTGTTCCTCCCTCCTTTCATTAGTGGGCAACAATAAACTACGGTAACTATAACTAGAAAAGCTCATTGAGCTCAGACGTCCACCGAGCACCTCAGTTTCCTCCATATTGGGATTAACACCAAAAATAAGAGTCTCACCTTTATTGTATCGACATTTTCAGATTCATGGACCATGAAAACACCTTTACTAATTTGATTAATATTGATTCATTATTAGTTCAGTAGTTTTCTTCTGGATGGAGCTCCAGAGTTTTTGAAGGAACATCAAATCTGTTACTTCTAATTCCAGTGTCTCCACTATCTTTAGGTGTTTGTTGCAGGTTTATAATATTATTTGTTCTTTCAGTAATTTAAATTCCCAAGGTTCTCTATTTTTTTCTTCTCCGAAATCATAGTATTTGGAATTTTGAAACGATCCAGATCAATCCTTGAATCTGTTGGGAACCATGTACTTTTTTTATCAAGCACCCGGATCATTTGAAGGTACAATATGGAATGTTTTCAAAAACCTAATACCTCCACGGGGTGTTTAGAGGGGTGCAGAATGAAAATACAGTATTCCCTTTAAAAATTATATTTGAAGTAAAATATAATAAAATATTTATTCTGACAAACATAACGTTTGCTTTGTGTTTACATCTACCAGCCAATAGCTTGTGGGTTGCCTAATACGGTGAATAGTCCGTAATAGCGAGGCTGGTACTGTGGAGGATGGGGAAGTCTGCGGGTCAAGAAGCTGCTTCACAGTGCGGGATTTTGTTGTCCTACTCAGGGGAGGAGCAACCAGAGAGGCTTGGGGACCAGAGGAGGTTTGGGTGGGGGAGTTTTTTTGGCATTGGAGCACATGTGGGGGGTCGTGAGTATTGCGCCCCGATGGCTGGAGGCCTTGTTCTGTTGTTGTGGCTCCGGCATCTGAGCACCGTGGTGTTCATGTTCCACACCTTTAATGTAGAGTTACATGCAGATGTGTTAAAACAGCTGATAAATAATCCTTAAACATAATTCCTGGATCCAGACGGTGATCTGGATCACCCCCATAGTCTACCTTTATTGAAAATTTCATCAAAATCCATCTATAACTGTTTGAGTTATCTTACTGACTAACAAACCCTGAAACACAATGTCCTGGCAGAGGTAAATACATTTCCTAATAATTGGCCTCTTAACACAAAGTGATCTGTGGATCATATTTAGTTTTGATATTACAGATTATAGATCATATTATATTACGGTGTTGTGTTTATTACACCTCTGAATATGATAGAAAAACCAGTAATCAATCATAAAAACACTTCACAATAAATGTTATGTTTTTTACACAAATATGTAATTAATGTGCAGCAATATTAAACGGACTGTTATGAGTTTTTACTACTCTAGCTTATGTTAAATCACTTCAGTAAAATTTGATGAGCTTCTTTTTGAGCAGGCATGTGGATTTGTCTTAACCATTAAGTTTTCAAGCCATCTGAGATGCATGAAAAGAAGTTTTACAACAATTTATAATAAACTGTTTAGAAAGCAGTGTGTTATAAATGGGGAATATAAATCAGAAGTTGCTTTGAATCCTGAGGAATAGTTTTGCTGGCATATGTGTCTCTCTCCAATATGGCCGACTCATTGGCATGTCAAACTCATTCACTGGGCCAGACTCACATTATCTCTGAATCCCCTGCAGCTTGCAGTCAGACTCACATCAGCACACACTCACTCTTAAGATCAATTATTTATCTGCAGTTAAGCCGACGTGCACGTGTTGAGGGGAAGGAGCTGGAGTCTCCAGAGGATGAGCTCCCAGTCATAACCAGCAAACCCAAACTCGACTCCAGCTTCTGTAAAAATGACCTGCGGATAAAGCAGCTGTCGGTGTCGGCAGCGACCCAACAGACTGAGCTGACGATGGTCTCATGCTGTTTGGAGTGAAGACTCATGGAAGACTCGTCCAACACTTGTGAACTGTGACTGTTAGTGTGTTTGAATGGATTCAATAAGCAGTGACTAACAGAATCAATGAGTGTCTGTTTATATTTTGTAAGTCTGACTCAGTAGGACTTGGTGACTCACCAGCCATCACAGTTTCCTGCTGATCCAATTGTTCCCTGAAAAACCTTTACAGATTAAAAGATAATTGTATAGGAGCTAAAGATGGCCACCACAGTGACAAACTGATTGGAGCTAGCTGTTACCACTGAGGACAGGGTAATTTTTTCAAACATACATTTTAGATTGTTTTTGCTTAAATCTTTTTTTTTAAACTGCACCTGCATTTATATTGTTGCACTCTGTTTTTTAAAGAGGCTATTCCATTAAAAATGCTTTTTCTGAGGTTTCTGTTGAATATTTTAGCTCTACAGGCACGACGAAAAGTTGATGGAAAATTTGCTTTAAGGAAGTAGACAGGAAGTAGTATATTGTGCACGCGTATGCATTCGTGTCATTTATGCTGAGGCGCAATGTCTTGTTTCCACAATGATTTTCTACGACAAAACATTTGGTCATATGATCCTTGTTCATACACAAACTCAAATTTGGTGCCAAGCTTGCAAGATCAAAGAAAAAAACATGCAAAATGTTCATGTTTCTTCATATTTTGTCAGTTTTTAGTATGAGCTAAATAACCTTCATGCATGTCATTATGATTTTTAAAATCTGTGAGGAATTCTGGATTTTAAAAAAATGCCACTACAACCATGAACGTTAGTTAGCTCGATGTGAAAATTAAGCAAAATGGTAACAAGTTGAACAGAATTTTTTCTTCTGACAGGAAGTGGGCCGCTTTACCGCGATGTACATGTGTGTTAGCAGCATGTAGCTGCTAAGTGGGATAACACCTTGTTTTAACCGAATTTCAGCAACATCTTGTTTTTAATACTGTCGGAACCTTTTGGTCATATCATCCTTGTTAAAACACAAACCAAAAATCTGTGGTATGCTTTGTTATACTTGCACGATCAATAAAAAAAAAGCAAAACTAACTATGTTGTTCATATATTACTATTTTTTAGTTTTATCTACATAAACTTCACAGATGTCAGTATCTTTTTAAGAATCTGTGATGAATTCCAGACCAGAAAAATACTATTTTAACAGTGAACATTGTTTAAAACCATGTGTAAATTTTAGTAAAATGGTAAAGTCCTGCAGTCTCCGTTGTCATAAACGTAAACAAAGGTGACGTTGTTTTTCTAAATCTAGCAAGATCTCACAAAGTCTCGTGAGAAAAGTGAACTTAAAATGGCTGGCAAAAATTCTCCGGTAGATGCATCTGTTTTAATGAAGAAAATACCATTTATTATTGGATGCTGAGGAGTTATAGCCCCAAAAATGGCATCGGTAATTGTGAAATATAGTTCCCAATAAGGCACAAGAGGTGGATTGCTACTGAGTTTATTGGTATTTTTTTTTAAATCCTTCGGAAGTAAAGGACTCCAAGAACTTGCACTTTTCATAGTGACATGTGTTCTTACCTTCATAGTGGGTGTGAAAACAGGTCAACAACTTCTCTTTCAGTTTTTATTTCTCAAACTACGCAGGTGGCGATAAAACCCGAGTTCTCCCGAGTCCGAACGGCCTGTATCTGTTCATCACAACTCCTTTGTTCGTTAGTATTCGGCAGCTCCCACAGTTGAAACCATGCCTAGCATGCTGCTGGCTAAAAGCTGTTAACATAAAGACATAGCAAACCAGAAGAGACTACGGGTCTGATTTATCAACATTCCAAGTAAAGAGCGCAAAATTGCACCAAGGGCATGTTCCAGATTTGCGGGTGATCTACTAAGACTGATTGCGCAATTGTTTACTGGCGCAAAAAGCAATCTTTAAATGAGGAGTTTGACGGCGCTTTTCTCTTGCGATTGCAAGAAAGGCGCAAACGGAAAATTAAATTTGAGCCATTGGAGCTTTAAATACGCGTGGATGAGGCAAAAAATATATTGTTGAGCTGCAGATAAGACATCTTCAGGCTCCACTCTGTGATGTTGTGAATGTTGTGCAACACAAAGCAAACAAAAAGGCAACCTGGTGCGTAAAGTGTCCTCCAATGTGGTCCAAACACTAACACCTCAGGATGCAATGCTCTGCACAATGTTTCTAGTGCCAATGTTGCTCCTGAGCAGTCGGGTTGAGCCCAGGGGGTAAAGGGGGTCTGCGCCATCACCATAAGAATAATGATGAGCTGCTGTGTGGAATGATATTTGCAGCACGAATAACGTAACATCTCTCTACCTCGTAAATATAACACTGTTCCTCAGAATGAAAGAATCATAAGCCTGGAAAATTTGCAACGTTTGCATCACAAGTGTTTGGAAAATTAAAAACCTGTGACACACTAGACAATCTACCCTGGGAAGACGCAGAACTAACTGCTGGAATGATCCACACGTCTGTCCATTTCCTTCTCCTCTCAACAATCATTTTTACGCCGAGTTAAGACATGCTTTTCAAAGGCGGTAAAAATATGCGCAAATTTAGAAGCTGCAAACAGTTTCAGGTTTGATAAATCCCTCTGCGCCTGGAACGCCCACTTATTTACATGTTCTACTCCCAATATGTTGCACCGTCTGACAGAAACGCCCACATTGCATATTCATAAAGGAGAAAATCGCTAAAATGACTCTGCGTGTCTAGCGGCAGGTTTAACAGACGCAGTTTTGCCTGCGTGTCGTTAGTAAATCACCTGCTGCTTGTTTTTGCGCCCGCTGAGCGGTTTGCGCCTGTTTTAACAACCACAAACCTGATACATCGGGCCCATAGTGTGATGTTACCATGCGCAGCGGGGCAGGAAACAGTCTACCTTGCTCTCATAGGCTAGTTTGTTGCCCAATCTGAGTCCAGTAAAATTTGCATAATGAATATTAATGAGTTGCTGCCCGTAGCCTGACGAATCTTGACGCAGACAGATTGAAAGGTCTGTTAATCAGTGTTTCTTGTTTTTTAGCTATAAAATGTTTCATATTGCAGGTTAATACTTCAGAAATAACCTCAAAGTCATGTCATTTGTGTGAAACGGCCTTTTTAAGATGGATTTTAACAATCCGTCTGCATTCTTTGCATGATAGTGATTCTCCTGCACATGTGCAATGTGAAAAACTTTGACATTAGGAGCTTTAGCCTTCGAACAAAACCAAAATATACAATAAAATCTACAAGACTCTAACTGTAGCAAGTTCTTTTAGTCCACTTCAACCCCTAGATGAAACTCTGCTGTCTCAGATCTGTTTTTCCTCAAGGTCAGTAAAATCAACCATATAAGATAACAAATCATTTAAGAGGGAAAAAAACTGACCAGATGAAACTGCTGTATTGTGTCTTTTAATTTGAACTGTAAACATGTAAATTCAGTGAGTTGATCCACCCACATGGAAACCATTTGAAATCTGACCTTAAATAATGGGGATAGTGATGGAAGGGATTTAAATTGGGAATGTGGAGGCCTGTAATAATCTGAGTGGAGGTGGAGAACAGGCCCATAAATAAAGTTCTGTTTGGATAAAAGTGAAGTGTGAAGCAGGCGGGGCAGGAGAAAAACAGAGTCTTACAGTCATGTTAGATCCAAACGGAACTGGATGGATTTAACATGATTTTACTAAATCATAAAGGAGGGCGAACTCAATACAGACTCTGCATTTTGAAAGAGTATATTGAACATGGGCCTGCCTATAGGGTGAAGGACATCAAACCTGGCATTTAATATACATACATACATAAAACGGTTATTCTGACAACTAATAAAGAAAGTGACCCAGTCACACCAGCTGCTATTAGTAACAAACACTCAATGAGAGATTTTTGGCCCAGTTCTTAGGGCTTTATCAAGACCGTGAAGACCAGAGACCCTTGAGGGAGAAACAAAAAGACATGTGACAGTGATGCAGGCTCATCTCTGCTCATGGAGGGTGAAACGATCAAAACTTGAAAGATGAGACAGGTTCAAAATACCTAACAGGTGTGAACTGGTGTGGCAGTGAGTGATTCACCAGTCGCCTGAATCTTTTTCTTATATTTATCTCGGTTTACGCTATTTTTTGTTCTGTCCTTTAACCCCGCCCCCTTTTAAACAAGGCTCATGGGATTCAACTCAAACCAGAACCAGAACTCAATCAATCCATGAAGGGAAAAACAGATAGAAAACGATTATCTAACTCAAAATGAGACAATAAGCTTCATCATTTACTGAATATCCAATTGAAATTAGAACCATTAAGATGTCAAAACTCTTTTTTTTTTTTTTTACAATTCTCTTTATTTTTATGAATGTTCTCTTATTAATCTGCACAGTGCACATGCTTTTCTAACCCTTTTTCTGAAAAATATACAACAGAAAACAAACATCATTGACATAAACGTCCAAAAAACCAACTAGAATGACAGTGCGTGTAAAAAAGAGACCCGACCTACTAAACGGCATAAATAGGCAGTTTCATGTTGTTGGAAATTTCATTAATCGCTACGTCATCATCTTCAACATTATCAATTAATCATAGCCATAACAACAAGAACACCGAAGTGAGAATTACAGTAAAAAGTGCACCATCATCATCATCATTTTAACTTAAAAACTATACAGCTGCCAAAGATGAAACTGTTAATGATAAACTTCTAACAATATAGAAATGTTCCACAATACTTGTTCCACAAAGAAATGAAGCTATCATGTTTTTTCTTCTCTTTTCGTTTTCCTTTTTTAATTTTTTTTATTATTATTATTTTTGTTTGTTTGTCTGGAGAGGAGCGACTGGGAGGGGAAACACATTTGAGTTCGATTTAAAAGCCCCGACCGAAGTTTATTCTAATTTTCTGAGGGGGTCCTGGTTCTTCAGTCCGGGTCTAACTCACAGCTTGAAGACTCATCTGATGAGTCTTCCGGGGGACCGGGACAGTCCAGAAACAAAACAAAACAAATAAACACCATCAACTGGACTAGGTTTTAGGCTACACATCCCCAAATCGCAGCTCTAGATTATTCTCTACATTTGTTTGTGAGGTTTTTCGCAGCAGTCCTCGTTCACTGAGCCCTGTGAGGCCGCCGTGGACGCCACCGTGCCGTCTCCTCCGCCTCCATCTCCGCCACCTCCGCCGCTGCCTCCACTGGCCTCACGCAGCTCCTTCTCCCTCCTCTCCCTCTCCACCGCCTCCTGCTCGCTCTTGCTGCTGGGGAATTTGTCCTTGTTGTTCTCCTTTTTCCATTTCATCCTCCGGTTCTGGAACCAGATCTTCACCTGACGTTCTGTCAACGCCAAGGCGTGCGACACCTCAATGCGGCGCTTTCGCGTCAGGTAGGGGTTGAACAGGAACTCCTTCTCCAGCTCCAGGGTCTGGTAGCGACTGTAAGTCTGTCGGCCTCGTCTCCGGCCCGCAGCTACTGGGAAGGCGGGAGAGGAAGGAAAGAGACACATGAAGGGCGTTAATAAGAAAAACACACCCGAATATTCACTTAATGAGCAACATCCAAAATCAGTCCGGTGTTTAATCTGATTATCCTTGAACAGAATCTGTGTAAAAGCTGTTTTTAAATTATAGTAGAACATAATAATAATAATAATAATAATAATAATAATAATAATTTTCTCTGATTAAATCGGAATAAATTCACGCGCTTCTCTCCACACACAGACAGAACTCAGTCCAAGACGTTTGGAACAACAAGACCTTTCGGACTGGTTGTAAAAACTCGGAGCTTCAGTCTTGATCAAATCAAACCAGATGTTTCAACACCTGCTCCGGTGCTTCGTTTGACGCTTCGAAACGACTGAAAACAGACAGAAATAAAGTTTATGAACCCTAATAAACCCGCAAATAATCGTTTCAGGTTACTAAGAGGAGATGTCTGACTGGGAGACACTGTCAGTAAAGAGCGCACATCCAAACTGTCCGGCCTCCGTGACAGAATTTGACACACGGAGTCCACGGACAGACATTTACACGCACGATTTAGGGTGAGACTCTCAGAACCAGGTGCGGTTTAATACCAACATGTGAACACAACAGGACACTGATTCGGTTTCTACATGGCCGCAGAATTAAATTCACTAATAATTCACATCATCCACGTTAAGGGAACACAAAGTTTTTAGAAGCTGAAAGGTCACGTGGTTCCAAACAAAAGAAAATTCTTTATTTTTACCTCCAAGCGTTTATTTTCCAACGACTTACGGGTTATTTGAGTCTCTGTGTGGTCCGCGCGCACATCCACACACGCACACACCTTTACAGAAACTCATGCCTCCTTTCAGGTGAGCACAGTGATTTTTACTGAATGTGTGTCCGTTACCTGCACCGATACATTGACGCCGTGCAGTTAAAGACCGAGTATTTCCGTATGATGAGGTTGTGTTTTTATTTCAGGATCTCAGTGAAAATGTTGCTGTTTCATTTGGATTTTGAAAATAAAATGTGCACAAAGACAAAAATATATGGAGAATCGCAGCAAGGAGAACGACTTTCCGCTTTGACCTCAGATTTAATCAATAACTTAGTTCTCAGACTTCAAATAATTGCGTGTTTAAAGATCGAACATTTCCAAGAAAAGAGTTACTCGAGTCAAGACTTGAAATGGGAAAGTGGAATAAGGAAGTTAAAAAAAAATTAACCGCCGGTTATGTTTCTTTTTTTGTGCTTTTAATGTGAAATGCGTTTAAATTTTGTGAAAGAATTTATTTTTGGGGGAAAAACGTGGACCTCCCATGACGCTGAGTTCAATCCGTCCGAGTGACGTGACGCACAAAAAATGCTTTTGATCTCGCCCATAACTCCCCACCAATATATCCACGTTTATTTACCTATTTATGTCATAAAAACGTGGGAGTTATACGCTGAGATCCCACTAAGGCGAGAACCATTTGTTAATACGTGTAGACGAGACAATCCCTGATTTCAGCGGCGCGTTAGTGCACAGAAACACACGGACACGCAAGTCATTTCCTGTTCTGCCTTAACTTTTAATCTGCGGGATGATGAAAACTCCATGCACCGTCCCTGTAATCTGTCTGCAAGCGATCAATCATCAGAATAATTACTGTCGGGTTGTGTTAAAAAAGAGGGCCGAAGCCTTTAAAGGTCTCCGGCTGATTTAAAGCTGGACGGAGCTGAAGACACGCGGGAAGGAGGACAAAGTCTCGGAACCAGCAGAATGTGTCAGCTATTTACAAAACAACAGCGTTCACAGTGAAGCTGAGTATACATGGAAAGGTTTTACAAATTAAAAGCATAAAATATATATTTTCCTTATTTCTAAACTCTATAATAATCATAAATCTGACAGAAAAAAGCAACGGAGTCGGATTCCTTTAAAGCAGCTGAAATACAACAAAATCGCCTTCTATGCACTGCTCCGTGTGTGTGGGAGAGTGTGTGTCTGTGTGTGTGAATGTGTGACACACACACACACACAAAAACAGCCTCACAAACGGCAATGCAGAAGAATTATGGGCTCAAACAAAATAGGCTGCTACAGATGCCAAACCTTTCACCGCTCCTTCTCGCTCCTCCTTCTGTCTGTGTGGCTCCACAGCACACACACACACACACACACACACACATGCAAGCGCGCGCACACTCATTGTATCACACACATTCATGCGAGTGCTTGTAGCCTATAGCATGGATACATAAACACACTTTATATCCAAAAATATAGAACACGATAGCAACTGAGTCTTATTAAATGTGTGTGTGTGCATGCGTGTGTGTGTGTGTGTGTGTGTGTGTGTGTGTGTGTGTGTGTGTGTGTGTGAAGCATTCTAACACTGTGAGGATCAACACACTGAAGCCAAATGATCCCTCAGACCACAGGCAAGTCATAAACACAAACATACACACACGCGCACACACACACACACACACACACACACACACACACACACACACAGTTAAAAGGCTGTAAAAGTTTAACGTGGGTCAGAGCTTCGTGTCAAAAATGTGTCTCGGTGCCTGGAAACTGCTACAAGCAGCATCTCAGTCCTTCTAGTCGGAGCAGACTTCCTTCAGTCCTCCGGCTAAGGAGGGTGGGGGGGGGGGGGGGGGGGGGGGNGGCTGTGCGTGTGGTGGGGGAGAGGACTCGAAGGTTCCGTTCCCTTGTTTGCACCCCTTTCAGAATTTTCTTTCCTCTGTTTTGTTTTTCTTTCTGTTCTAACATGTCTCTCCTGAGTTTCCAGGCCAAACAAACCCCAAAGCCAGTAATCATAAACATTCTGTGTTCTCTGGCCTTTAACCCGCCGAGAACAAATATTCCCACTGCATTTGCATGAACCTCTACATTTCTCACAGAAGGATCACAGAAACCCCCTCTGTGTCTGTGCATGCCGTCTGTCCACCAGCACTCACGCTCTTCCTCAATCTAGTTTGCTGAGAGGAAAAGAAGAGAATCGGTTTTCTCTGAAAAAAAAAGGTTAAAACCCGTTTTCCCGTTTCCTCACCTTGTGGCCTCATCCAGGGGAACAGCTGCGTCGGTGAGGGGCTCTGCTCAGTCCCGTCCGTGTCCTCGCTGGCGAGTCCCGTCGCGCCTCCAAGCTTACAGTCACTGTATTGGACCAGATCCGTGTCCTGGGCCCCAAAAAGCGTCTGTCGCTGCAGGGCGTCATATCCGTAAAAGTTGCCCGGCTCGCCGTGACATGTGACCGCGCAGGGACTCTGCTGGTAGGGGTTGCTGGGCAGCGACGAGGCGCTGTGGTGGTAGAAATCCTGGATCTGGGGAGCGTGCTGGAAGGTGGCGCCGGAGCCCGGACCGTAGACCACGGTGGGCCGGCTGCTGGCCAGGTCCTGCGCAAAGCCGCACTCGTAGTAGTTTGGACGTAACGAATCCCCACTTTTATATTTAGAGAAGAGCGAATTTACGAAATATGAGCTCATTTTTTAGTGTTGACGATGTTTTTTCTTCAGTTTGCGTTTGGCTCGACAGAGTCAAAAAGGGCTAAAGAACGGTGCCGTTCAAAATGTGTGTGCGTGTGTGTGAGTGTGTGTGTGCGTGTGTTTGAGTGTGTGCGGGTTTTTTTTCCTGCTGCTTCTATCGTGCGCTTTGAGACAGAGACACCGACAACACAAACACACACAGGCAGGCTGAGGTAGAGGAGAGGAGCGCAGGTCTGCTGCTGCCGGTGACCGTGATGGTGTTTCCGCTCACGGTCACAACAGGCGCGCGGGCTGCGGAGTGAGGAGCGGTGACGGGAGCCAGCCAGAACAAGAGCAGCTGCGGCCAGCACAACTACAGCAACAAGAAATACTACAATCACAGCGATTCCATACGAATCCCAGCCAAGACAAAAGAGGAGAAAATAGATGACGAGGAGGCGGAAAGGCTCGTGCGCATCACAGCTCCGGTGTCAGCGCGGTAAACGGGAGCCCTGTCGCGTCTCAAACGGCTTTTCCGTGATTTACTCCTTTGCAAATGAGTTGTTTCATATTTTTCCTCCCTCTCTCCCTCTGCCTTGCTCTCTCTCTGGCTCCCCCTCGCGCGAGCTCTCTCTGTCTTTCCTTCGTCCTCAGTGTGTGTGTGTGTGTGTGTGTGTGTGTGTGTGTGTGTGCGCTGCTTTCCAAAGTAGTTTCTGTCTATTTCAGTTCATCAACCTATTAGATAAATTAGCGGGAGCTCGCATGCACACTTACACCTTTCCTTCTCTTTATCACGCCCGTGCACGCACGCGCGCACAAGCCACGAACACCGTGCGAGACAGTCGATGGAAGGAGCTGCGAGATGTTACAAAGGCGCGAGAAGATGAAGAAAAGAGCGGAGGAGGAGGAGTGTTTGAAAGAGAACAGGAGCTGCGGTGTGTGTTGGGGGGGGGGGGGTTGGCGCTTCCAAAGAACTAATCCAAAGAGACGGAGAGTTTTTGGACCGGGAGCGGTGGGGGATGGGGTGCAGATGAGGTGATGTTCTGCCGGTGCGTGGCGAACAGATTCTCCCGTTAACGGCACCTTCTCATTTGTTCCGTTGGACTTTAGTAGATCAGAACGAGGCGGGAAGCTTCAGCGAACATCTGAGAACACATGGAATAGGGTCTGTTTAGAACTGGGGGTCCAGATCGGTGCAGGCCTCTGAGAATCGGACAGGTCACTTTTATAAATTTTATCTCCATAAACATACCCGCCTGAGGGAGGGGGGTGGGTTGGTGGGGGTGTTAATAGGCTCGGACAAAGTGGCTGTAAATGCTTTAACAAACTATAATGCCTCATAAAGTCTGGTGACACGGTTTGGTTGTTTACTTCACTGCAACAGGGAAACAAAATGGGGATGTGTGTGTGTGTGGGGGGGGGGGGGGCAACAAGGCGCCCTTTGGGTGTCCATAGGCAGTAAAAATGCGCTGGTTGGTATTTTACTTCTCATTTTCACATAGGTCATCCATGTAGCTCGGAATGAGGTCAGAGACAGAAGAGGTTTAAACCCTGCTGTTCTAATAAGACTGACCTGATGAGACTGACCTGATGAGACTGTTCTAATGAGACTGACCTGATGAGACTGACCTGATGAGACTGTTCTAATGAGACTGACCTGATGAGACTGTTCTAATGAGACTGACACCGATGAGACTGTTCTAATGAGACTGACCTGATGAGACTGTTCTAATAAGACTGACCTGATGAGACTGTTCTAATGAGACTGACCTGATGAGACTGTTCTAATGAGACTGACCTGATGAGACTGTTCTAATGAGACTGTTCTAATGAGACTGGCCTGATGAGACTGTTCTAATAAGACTGACCTGATGAGACTGTTCTGATGAGACTGACCTGATGAGACTATTCTAATGAGACTGACCTGATGAGACTATTCTAATGAGACTGACCTGATGAGACTGTTCTAATAAGACTGACCTGATGAGACTGTTCTAATGAGACTGTTCTAATGAGACTGGCCTGATGAGACTGTTCTGATGAGACTGACCTGATGAGACTGTTCTAATGAGACTGACCTGATGAGACTGTTCTAATGAGACTGACCCCGATGAGACTGTTCTAATGAGACTGACCTGATGAGACTGACCTGATGAGACTGTTCTAATAAGACTGACCTGATGAGACTGTTCTAATGAGACTGACCTGATGAGACTGTTCTAATGAGACTGTTCTAATGAGACTGACCTGATGAGACTGTTCTAATGAGACTGACCTGATGAGACTGTTCTGATGAGACTGACCTGATGAGACTGTTCTAATGAGACTGACCCCGACGGGACTGTTCTAATGAGACTGTTCTAATGAGACTGACCTGATGAGACTGACCTGATGAGACTGTTCTAATAAGACTGACCTGATGAGACTGTTCTAATGAGACTGACCTGATGAGACTGTTCTAATGAGACTGACCTGATGAGACTATTCTAATGAGACTGACCTGATGAGACTATTCTAATGAGACTGACCTGATGAGACTGTTCTAATAAGACTGACCTGATGAGACTGTTCTAATAAGACTGACCTGATGAGACTGTTCTAATAAGACTGACCTGATGAGACTGTTCTAATGAGACTGACCTGATGAGACTGACCTGATGAGACTGTTCTAATAAGACTGACCTGATGAGACTGTTCTAATGAGACTGACCTGATGAGACTGTTCTAATGAGACTGACCTGATGAGACTGTTCTAATGAGACTGACCTGATGAGACTGTTCTGATGAGACTGACCTGATGAGACTGTTCTAATGAGACTGTTCTAATGAGACTGACCTGATGAGACTGACCTGATGAGACTGTTCTAATTAGACTGTTCTAATGAGACTGACCTGATGAGACTGACCTGATGAGACTGTTCGGATGAGACTGACCTGATTAGACTGTTCTGATGAGACTGACCTGATGAGACTGTTCTAATAAGACTGACCTGATGAGACTGTTCTAATGAGACTGTTCTAATGAGACTGACCTAATGAGTTCCATATTGAAGCAAAAGTTCTATCAGTCTGCCAGACTAAGTGCACTCTTAAAGATTAATACTGCACACAGGTTGTTCAGATTACAGCTGTTCTGGCTAAAACCCAGATGTTACAAAGACCCTGCCTGTTAAACAGGCCGCACTGCGTTTCGTCGGCTGATTCATCTTCCTTCAGAAAACCCAGCGCGCGCCATGTTTTTACTGTCACAATAAAATATTAGCATGCGAGTTTTTTCCCTGCAAGACGAAGATGAGGTGCGTCAAATAATGACTTGTTCTCAAAAGGGTTCACACCAGCCCGCTCGACATGCCGAGACTTCTAACACCTGCTGGGAATCCAGAGACATTTCACCACAAACATAATTTAGCTGTTCAAACATCAGAAATATCATTTCACGCCCATTAATAAATTAGACTAATTAATCTTTAATAAAAACAGAAACACCTGGTGCGTTGAGCCTCCTGTTTTTTCTTGGAGAAATGAAAACAACACGTTTTAGTTGGTGGATGAGCGGAGACCTGGCGGGGGTGCAGATGGAAAACATCCACATTTCCAGGCAGTAGATGTGGATTTTTACATGCCTCTGGGTTATTTTCCAACGTCTCAACCAACTTCATCCTCTTTGCGGTGTGAGAATGTACAGCGCTTCAGACATCAGCGCAGTCTCAAGTAAAGCGGCCTGAAACGTAAAAGTGAGTCTTTCCCCTCATTAATCTGAAAATACTCCCCAAAAGAAGAAGAGAAAAGACAAGGCCGTTTTTGAAAAGTATCTTTTCTCTGTGTGTTTTTTATGTAACCAAACAAACCCAAAGCCAGACGCGTTTTATTGGTGGAGTAAGATCCCCATCAAGCGGCCGCTCGGGGTAAAGACACGATCAGCTGGAGGCTCTTTGAGTCTTCTGCGTCGGCGCACGAGGCAACATGAGCAACTTCAAAAGAAAAACGTGTTATGAAAGACCGGATGAGAGGCGCGAGCTGTGATTCCGAGGTTAAAATCTGCAGCACGCGCAAAATATGTTCATTTATACGGAGTGAAATACCGTCAGCTCAAGGTTCACATCAGACCAGGTCCAGGTTCACATCAGACCAGGTCCAGATTCACATCAGAGCAGGTCCAGGATCACATCAGACCAGCTCCAGGATCACATCAGACCAGGTCCAGGTTCACATCAGACCAGGTCCAGGTTCACATCAGACCAGGTCCAGGTTCACATCAGACCAGCTCCAGGATCACATCAGACCAGGTCAAGGTTCACATCAGACCAGGTCCAGGTTCACATCAGACCAGGTCCAGGTTCACATCAAATTAGGTCCAGGTTTAAATCAGACCAGGTCCAGGTTCACATCAGAGCAGATTCGTATCGGAACAGGTCCAGGTTTATATCAGACCAGGTCCAGGTTCACATCAGACCAGGTCCAGGTTCACATCAGACCAGGTCCAGATTCACATCAGACCAGGTCCAGGATCACATCAGACCAGGTCCAGGTTCACATCAGACCAGGTCCAGGATCACATCAGACCAGGTCCAGGTTCACATCAGACCAGGTCCAGGTTCACATCAGACCAGGTCCAGGTTCACATCAGAGCAGATTCGTATCGGAACAGGTCCAGGTTTATATCAGACCAGGTCCAGGTTCACATCAGACCAGGTTTAGGTTCACATCAGACCAGGTCCAGATTCACATCAGACCAGGTCCAGGTTCACATCAGACCAGGTCCAGATTCACATCAGACCAGGTCCAGGTTTACATCAGACTAGGTCCAGGTTCACATCAGAGCAGATTCGTATCGGAACAGGTCCAGGTTTATATCAGATCAGGTCCAGGTTCGAATCAGAACACGTTCAGGTTTATTTAAGTGCAGGTCACGGTTCATAGAACAAGTCCAGGTTTTTCTCAGAGCAGGTTCAGAAAATTTCTCAGGGCAGGTCCAAGTTTCTTGTCAGAGCAGGTCCAGGTTCATATCTGAACAGGTCCAGGTTTTTATCAGAACAGGTCCAGGTTCATATCAGAACAGGTCCAGGTTTTATCAAAGCAGGTTCAGGTTTTTATGGTTATTCAATCCTCCGACAAAACAGCAGCAAAAACGTCCATCAGACCAGAACAAACCAGTTTTAGTCTGAGGAAACTCGTCTTCAATCCAGATCACGGACTGGACGAAAAGTCACGGTGAGGATGAACGAGTCCGCTTTAACAGGAAGAAACCTGCGTCCAAACCAGAACCAGAAACAGGATGTTCGGCCTGCTGCTCGAGCCACTGACGCGCAACGTGGAGTCGGAACTGAAAACAGCAGATTTCAGACTGACTGAAACCAGAACAGTAGGTAACACATCCGGATCAGATCAGAACTTATTTTAAAACCGAAGCTTCCGTCTCGCTTCACGCACCAGCTTTTTTCCTCTAAACTTCACAAAACGGACTTTTTATTTCCAAACACAGCAGTCGAGTCATTTCGAGTCAGGCCGGAACAGACACAGTGAATATGGAATTATATCAACATGTATTAACGATTTAAAGAACACAGTTTGGACTCTGCTGTAAGACAACACGAATCGTTTGGATTGAAATAAACTGCAGAATTAGACCAAGCTGGAACAATGTAAACCAGTAAGCTGACTCAGCAAGTTCCGGGTCATGTGTTTTTATTTATTCGGTGTTGATGGTTGTTCTGATGACTGTGACCGTCCCGGTTTCTGTAAACAGGCCGAAACGCATCACCGTGTCCTCGGTGGCAACACGAGGCCCCCGCTCAGTCAGCAACAGTGAGGAATTTACACAATTTCAGCACGTGTGTTTTATCATCTCCAGATGAAAACAGTGTCGCGCGTGTGGAGGGTCGCTCAGGGTTTTACTTCCAGCGCTCGGCTGCCGGTTCGACCGCGTCTTCCAGGCCGTGAAAACCCCGCAGCACACAGCCTGGATCTGCTGTGCGTCACTCGGGGTTTTTGCTTGGAGATAATGTTGATATGCATCTGATAAAGACAGAGAAAGAACTGGATCTGATGCAGGTACACGCACATCTTTTTTCGTAATTATTCGGTAAATAAATGAGTAAATAAATAAATAGATGGCGGCTTTCAGCGTCCCTCTGCCGTGGTGAAGATGGAACAGAGGGATTCGATCCTTCTCTCTTTGTGTTTCCTCTCTCTCTCTGCTGGTTTTTCTGCTCCCCTCCTTTTTTTCTCACGGCGTGTTTGTTTTACAGCCGTTTAGTTCTTAACCTTCAGAAATTTATACGCTATAAACTTTTATTGCCGTCATATTCTTTTATTGCGCCTCGCTGCGAAGTCAGTCCCCTTTCCCGTTTCTCTTCCTCTCTTCTTCTTTTCCCTTTTCCTTTCAGCTGTTTTTCCCCACAGCCGGTAGAGTTTCCCTCCAAAGTATTCGCACCCGCATCCCTCTTCACGCCACAACTTCCCCAATTTCTTTCCCTCTCCCATGGGTCTTTTCGTCTGATGCACGTTCTGCTCCTCTCGGATTTTTTTTTCCCACCCCGTCAGTGAAAAAGTGATCGGAAGTGCGCAGAACAGCTGACGTGAGAGAGAAAAATGAAAATAAAAGAAGCTCCAGAGTTTTATTGGCCTAAAGGGAAAAAATACCGCCAGAGTTTTTCTTTCCTTTTCTTTTCTTTGTAATCAGAGAAATAAAAGTCTCGATTTTCCATCTGAGAGTTTTTTTTTCTGTCAGATTATAAAAACACGATCGAGTCTTTTAGCTTTCATTCTTTAAGGTATTTATTTCTGTAGGAAGTTGAATTATTGACGTCTTTGTTTTTAAAGCTCTACGATAATAAACAACCCGTTTACGGTCTAAATAAAAAAATAAAAATCACAAGCTGCTTCATGCGGGAGGTTTTCAGCAGCTTTTTATTTCATTATTATTTATTCAAGTCACTTCAGCTCAAAATTCTGACATACTTATTGAACTGAGGTTTGGTTTGTTTAAACTAACTTTGTTGAAACTCCAAGAAAAACTTGTAAAGAGTATTTACTGAAACTGGATCACGTGGAGGTTATTTTAAAACCTTACTCAGCGCCATTTTTTATTTAAATAACATAACCTACTTAAACCTTAAATATGTCGTTACTCATCAAAATTATTATTCATGTTGTTGCACGAACGGGACACTGCGTCTTTATTATTGTATATAACCTGCTCAAACCTGCCAGTAGTGACGTCACGACCACCATCTGATTAATGTTCCATTTTTGTTTTTGTTCCGGCAGTAATATGTGCAAGTCCTTTCCATAAGATGTGCAGGTTGTGAACACATGCAGCGCCTCCGGCTGCAGCTTCAGTCTGACTGAGTCCGGACGGGCTGATGGCTTCTGATCTCCACTCTTTCATCTGATCTTCAGAGGGCGGAATGAAGACATGCTATCAGTGAGAGCAGTAGGAGTCTGCACACACGGCTGTACATGAACAACTCGCTGAAAAGAATAAGGCAGATATTCAGTTTGCCCTCGTCTGAGAAAGGACAAAACCTAAAGCGTTGTACACTGCAGGAACCCAGTAATAGTCCAGGTTTCTAAGCAATATTTTACTATAGTTTTTATGTTTTTGTGTTTCTGAGGTGCACCAAAAATGATTCCAAGCATTTCACGAGTTAAAAAAACACATTTATTGTTAATTGCATGAAGTTTATGCAAAGAGTTTTGACCCTTCTTTTTTAAGATCTGTGTGACATCCTGTCAATCTGGACTGATCCTGGATCTGTTAGTCAGGGCCTGGAGTTTGTTTGAACATGTTATTTTTGTTTATCAACCCTCCTATTGAGCACTGATTAGAATGAGATTATTATTATTTGAGGAGTTTTAAACTAAAGACCTTAAACTACAACATTTGCCTCCTCAGAAGTCCAAATCCTGGTTCTTCATCAGTCTGATGATGTTTTTCTAAGAGAAGAGGACATCCTCCAAAACGTTGCACCTCATTGGACATGCAGATGCGTGAACTCTGCTCTGCTGAGGCCCTAAAGTCTTCTTCACAACAACTCAACCTCTCCTTGAAGTTTTTGATGATCTGATAAATGGACAATTTAGATGCGATGGTAACAGCAGCAATATCCTCTCCTGTGAAGCTCTTTAATGATGGCTGCATGTGCTTCCTTGCAGGTAACCATGGTTACCAGAGGAAGAACAATGATATGAAGCACCACCCTCTTTTCAAAGCATCCAATCTGCTGTTCTAACTCAAACTGTCTGACAGAATCTCAAGTCTCACAAACACAAAGAATCTTGTTTTTTTTCTATGTGATCAGTTGAAGTTTTTACATAAATACATTTTACTTGTGTTTATGGATCAGCTTTGGACCAGAAAGTGTGGAGAACATGCTGTTAGAGTAAAACCATTACAGGAATCCATCCAGTTCCAGTCTGAGAGGCCGGACCTGCTGCTGGTTCAGGACTTTCTGTATAAATAAATAATAAAAACACACTTTGGGACATTTTCTGGACCTAAAGACTGAGAAGGAAGTGAGGTGGAAGTTTTGGGAACTACAAGGACTCCAGAACTTCAACTTCTTCATCATGGAGACACAGTTGACAAACTTCAAATCTCTTCTCTGTGTTTATGAAACAGAATTTCTCCGTTGTTTCTGCTGCAGCTTTGAGTTTATTGTACACACATAAATGGAATTGAGGGAAATAAATGAAGCAGTTTATTAATAATAATAATAATAATGTAACATCATCTCTGGTCTGTTAGAAATGCTAGTGAGGGATTTTAAAATGTATTTTCTTACATTAATCAAATATTTTTGCAGAATCTGTGAAATGTGTGACCTGCTGAGTAAAAAGGAGGAAGCGGGAGAAGAAAAGAATCGACTGAATCAGCATGTGTTTAAAATCTGGGGCTTCTTCAGTTGTACTCTGAAGCTTAAATGGAAGGGGCATCTGTCTGGCTGCAACACCAAAAGACCATCATAAACTAATAAACACCCCCCCCCCTCCCCCACCCCCTCACACTGGGTCGGGAGTCTTTTCCTCTCAGAAGAGAGAGCTGGATGAACGGCTGGAGTGCTGGAGGGGGGGCGCTGACAGCTGGAGAGCCTGGGCTTCTGGGTTCTCCACCAGGAGCATCACGGGGTTTTCAGAAGTCCATAAATGGTTGTTTATTGGTTTCTTATGAGGTAAAATAAAATCTGTTTTGCTCCTACCAGAGAGACGAACAGAGAAACTAAAAGAAAGAAGAATTCAGGTTTAACTTCATGCTGCAGCGTGCGTCAGGTGGAGCTGGATGTCCACGCTGGATGGGAGATTTATTTATAACAAGCTCAGAGCATTTATTACAACAACAAGGCTGCTCATTAAGTTCCACATGTATTTACTGTAGAACATTAAAACTTTTATAACACTTGTTTGGATTTATATACATTACCAGTAAAAACGCATTCTGCCTTAGAACACGTGCAACCTCAGTTGTATGTTTTATGAAATATTACGATTCATTAACACACAAAAACCTAAAAGAAATGGGGGAATGAAGAAACAGCTGCCCGTAGCTCTGAACAGACTGTTATTTAGACTCATTTGGTGCAGAGAGAGAAAAACACAGGAACCACAATGCCTTTGCGCCTAATGGACGGATGACGACGCCCCCAATAAATGCACTCATCATCTGTTTGTGTGTGGGGTGGGTGGGTGGGGGGGTTATTGGTTTATGATAGTCTTTTGGTGTTGCAGCCAGACAGACGCCCCTTTCCTTAAAGCTCGAGCGTAGAACTGAAGAAAGACATATTTTAAACACATGCTGCTCATCGAGTTCCTTCTCACCGCTTTTCTCCTCTTTGACTCAGTCTTGTTTTCACAGACAGACAGAGAGACAGAGAGACAGACAGATAGATAGATAGATAGATAGATAGATAGATAGATAGATAGATAGATAGATAGATAGATAGATAGATAGATAGATAGATAGATAGATAGATAGATAGATAGATAGATAGATAGATAGATAGATAGTAATAATCAGAGTTTTTCTATAAAGTCTCATCTTTAATAGGAATCCAGCATCAGCAGTGTAATAAGTGACACACAGAAGAAAGAGGAGAGAAAAATGCAGCAGAAGGGAGTGGGAGGAAGGAACAGAGCGACTGGATGTTGCCTCTCACTGTGACCACATGGTTTGGATTTGTCCCGTTAAATCGCAAAGGGACTATAAAATTTCATCTAAAGCTGCAAAGTCATTTACTGCTGTAAACCTCCACGAATCTTCCTTCACCGAGTCGCACTGAAACCCCTCAAAGTGATGACAGTTCATGAATAAAACTGCTCTTTACTTCATTGTAAACAAGTTTCTCATTTCTTAAAAAAAGGGGGTTCATTATTAAACATATCGAAAACACAAATATCATTGAATTACATCAGGATATCAGACAACATGGAGAACTAAAACATCAGAGAAACTAATAACTCATCTAACAGTCAGGTGACATGACAACACATCATCTCTCATATCCGCCTAAAAACAAACTGACTTTATATACAATAAATTAAAAATTCACCTAACAAGAACATTTTTTTTGTCTTTTTTTCGGATATTATGTTTCGACAAGCAGTAACAGTCCAACAGATCCAACTGAAGAGCGACAAAATGTCTTCACGATGACACGTGACTCCAGACATGCGCGCACCGTGTCATTATTCTGCTCATATATACGGGATTTGATGCCGCGCGTGAAAATTCGTAGCTGTTGTCTGGTTAAGACCGCGCCCCCTTCTAACCCGTTCCTTCACGCGCACGTGCTCAAGCCCAAGGCCTAAAATAGTGATAATTAAAAATAATAATAATAATAATAATAAATCGATGTAGATAGTTTAACAGTCAAGGCTACTAAATATCGAACAGCAACAAACAGAATGATTTTAACTGACTGGAAGAAACACAGTTAAATAATAAAGAGCTTTTCCCGGAAACGTCTCATCACGTGGAGGAAATCACCTCGTGACGTCCAGGTTGGTTTGGAAAGCCCTTATGGAATTAACTTCCGGAATTAAGATGAATCTGTCTTGCATAGGTGAGAAATGTTTGAATAGATTTAGACAGTTAAAATAAACTATGGTCAGATGCGCGCGCTGGTAATCTGAGAAGCAGCAGTTTTGATTTGTATAAAGTATCAAGCAGTTATTTTATTTTATTTTATTTTATTTTATTTTATTTTATTTTATTTTATTTTATTTTAAACGTGTAAGTGGATTTTTTGGCGGATGAAGAACAGCCTTCCGTCATGTTGAGCGTGGCGGGTTGTGCGCTGCGTCATCTGGACGCGGATTAGGACACAGGTCAGAGAACTCCCGGGCCCAGCATGTTTAAGCACGAGGCTGAACCAACACCTCCGTGTCTCAGGTGTTGTCATACGTGTAATTACTGTGTTATTATGTGTTAAAAGCTGGATGAGTTTTATATGAACACGTTAGGACTGGTTCACGCACCAACGTGGTGGGACGCAAACGTCCCCTCGTGGCCCTCAACCTGCAAACAGCTGATGTGCTGGTGTGTTTGGGAGAAACATCGGAAAAGTCTTAGTAGTGAGCGCGCACGAGCCTGACTGTGCGCTGTGTGAGTCCAGCTAGTCCTTGGGTTGGTCCTTGCTCTGTTTCTTCATTTTCATCCTCCGGTTCTGGAACCAAATCTTCACCTGCCGCTCCGTCAGGTTGAGTGCGCGCGCCACTTCATGCCGCCGGTCCCTTGTGAGGTACATGTTGAACAAGAACTCCTTTTCAAGCTCTAGAGTCTGGTATTTGGTGTATGGACAGCGCTTCTTCCGGGAGGAGCGCGCGTGCAGCCAGTTGACTGAAGGGTCGTCTGCAGAGGAGAGAAGAAGCAAAACAATCAATACACACTGTGTGTAAGTGTGTGTGTGTGTGTGTGTGTGTGTGTGTGTGTGTGTGTGTGTGTGTGTGTGTGTGTGTGTGTGGGTTTGTATTTCTGACCTCCTGGGGACCAGTTTCCTGACTTTTACTATCTTTCTGGGGTCCGAGGGTTCTTGTGGGGACCGAAGCCTGGTCCCCATGAGGGGTACTCCCCTTTTTAGGGTTAGGGGTTAGGTTTATAGGTATGGTGTGAATAGAGTTTTAGTTAGTCTTAGGGTTAGTTATAGATCAGTAATGGTTAAGGTTAGTAAAAGGGTTTGGGTTAGGTATAAATCTAGATACTAAAAACAATGGAAGTCAATGGACGGTCCCCATAAGGATAACAAAACACACTTGTGTGTGTGTGTGTGTGTGTGTGTGTGTGTGTGGGTTTGTATTTCTGACCTCCTGGGGACCAGTTTCCTGACTTTTACTATCTTTCTGGGGTCCGAGGGTTCTTGTGGGGACCGAAGCCTGGTCCCCATGAGGGGTACTCCCCTTTTTAGGGTTAGGGGTTAGGTTTATAGGTATGGTGTGAATAGAGTTTTAGTTAGTCTTAGGGTTAGTTATAGATCAGTAATGGTTAAGGTTAGTAAAAGGGTTTGGGTTAGGTATAAATCTAGTTACTAAAATCAATGGAAGTCAATGGACGGTCCCCATAAGGATAACAAAACACACTTGTGTGTGTGTGTGTGTGTGTGTGTGTGTGTGTGTGTGTGTGTGTGTGTGTGTGTGCGCGCGTGGGAGAGAAAAAAGGGAGTAAGCTGTTTTTAATCAGTTGAGGGGAAAATAATGAGAAACAAACACGCGAACATTCAGAACACGATGAGAATTTTTCCAACAACCTAAACACCAAGTGTTTAATGAAGCAAAGCAGCTCCAAAAATAAAGGATTGAACATGTTTTTAAATAAACAAACATTTTCCCATTAAGACTTTAATTTTAAAGGATATGTCACAAGAATTCTAAAATGAACAGGATTCTATAGAACAAAACATTTTCTGATAAAATAACTTCAGCAGATTATTTTGTTTTCTCAAACACACACACACACACACACACACACACACACACACACACACACACACATACATACTACAACACACTGCAGGATGGTGAACTAGGCCTATATGTAACTTTTTTATTGAATGTGTCTTAGATGAGACTCCTCACACATTCTTTTTTACATCCCTTTTCTTGCATCTGTTTTAGGATATCCGGACGCCTCACAGCACTCCTCTATCCTTATAGCTTTCAATATTATATATATATAAAAGCTTATATATATAATATTAAACATTATGGGAGCGAAAATGATGTGATCTCACCAAGAGACGCTGATCGATAAAAGGAAACTGGATTTCTAATTTTGACATCTATATTTGCAAATAGGCATCGCTGGGAAATAAATAAATACATGAACAACAACATCGGCACGATTCTGCCTTTTATTCCACATCTGTCTACAATCAGAATCATTATCCACAAAAAGAAACACAAAAAAAATTAATTAATTTTGATTCCCAGAATTAATAAAAAAAACAATCACATTAAATGTGAAAAAAACTTTTCATCAGCTATAAATTTTGGATGTAATTCGTTCAATAACTGATTCAACGAACACAGAAAAATTAGAAAGGCTACACGATTTTCCATTTACTTCACTTTAAAAACAAAACCCGAAATCAAATCACACACCTGGAGGGGTGTGGGGGTGCTTTTGGTTGGTAATTCGTACAGAATTCATAAAACCTGGGAACAAGTAGTTTTTATAAAAGATCCCAGATTTCACTTATCATTATCATAAAAAACAATATTTATTATAAGTTTTATTTTCTAAAGTTTTTTCTTCTCCAGGGAGATTATTGTGTGAAAAATATCACCATTATGTATTATGATAAAAATTGTGTTGATAAAAATGAAAATTGTTGAACAAACTGTGCATCACTGAGTTTTTCAACAGTATACATGTGTTATTATGGCTGCACAATATTAATAATAATAAGCTAATAACTAGAATTATTGTTGTTTTTATTATCATCATCATTACTAATAACATTATGGTTATTGTTGTTATTATTAATATTAGTAGTAATTACTGGTCACATATTAAATCGTTCAGAGCTTTCATTTTATTTTTTATTTTTTTAATTCTGACAAAGAGTTTATGCATGAACAAATAGGCCAATGTAAAGTTCAATCCAAGCAAAATCTACACTGGATCTGATTTCTGTGAATGTTATGAGTTTTTTTTTGTTGGTGTTTGTTTTTAAATGCAGTACTTGACTGTGGCTTTTATTGGCTTTTATTGTGAAGGGACTGAAGGAATTTTGTCTCACTTCAACTCTCCTGCAACTGACTATATTTGTGAAAATAAGGTGGCATGTCTAACGTGATCAGACAGTGTTAGAATTGGAGTGGATCTGGAGACAAAGCAGAACCAGCGCACCCTAGTGGCTGGCTGCAGAATAACTCACAAGTCCCACCCCCAACACGTAAACAGGATTTCCTGATACAAAAAAGAAAATACAGCTGAAATCTTTTTGTTCTTGCTGTCAAGTCCTTCAGTTATTTTTTTTAACTGTATGTAAAAAAAATCAATTTGCTCTCAATCCAGAAAGCTTTGTTTGTTATTATTTTAGCATGTCAATCAAAAAACTTCAGAACTAAACAAGAACTAAAGAAATTTGACAAATAAGTCACAAGTAAAGGGATCAAACCTTGTTTTACAGGGCACTTAAATCTAAAGGTTAGCTGAATTTGTAGCTGTGGATGCAGATGATCTGTATTCCCTCATCTCAGTCGCCCTCATTAGCATGTTGTGCAGATGGAGGAACCATCTGTAAAAACCTCTCACATTTTTGATGGAATTTAGAATCCAATCACAGATTCAGTCCTAGGGGGCAAGACAACCATTAAAACCAGCAACCATTTCGTCCGTTACGCCCCTCCTCATTATGTCACTGGTTTCCTTTATGTCTGTTTACTGTCATTAATGTCCCATCACACTTTGGCACCTCTGATTCTCACCCTTTTAGCTAACTGATACTACGTAGCGTGCTCGCAAGCAGCATCACGTTGCCAAATATTTATAATTTTCTGTTTCTTGAATGTATACAGTCAAACAATATCAAAAATAAAAGTCAAATTAGCATCAGACTCTATGCAATTACATATCTGTGGCGTCCTTATACAACTTCCTGCAATCCTTCACAATAAGAGTCAACATATATGCTGAGTGATGACCTGAAACAACTCTAAAAACATCTGATGCTAATAAAATCAGCTTACACAACAGAGAGAGAGAGACACCCCCCCTTTGTAACAGCCAGTAATACTGTAACAGTGCCAGTGAGCAATACACATGGTTGTATAAATGACTGGTTTGAACCCACGTTAAAAGTATTTCTGGATTCGTCAACATACATTAGAAACAATTTGTCATCAATTTTATTTTTAAATTCAAACACAGTGAAAAAAACACCAAACTATCTGGTTTTAACTGCCAAATCACTCAAATAGTCTCAGTTTTTGTTGTTGTGAGAGATTAATAATCCTGAATACAAGCAGTTAAACATGAGGGGCCATGACAGACACAAGGAGGTCATGTTATAGTTGGAGTTTGTTTATTTATTGGTTCGTTTGTTTGTTTACAACATGATGTGAAACGTCATGAACGGATATGGATGGAGTTTAGAGATTAGGTTGAAAATGGAATAAAAATCTGGAAAACCTCGAAATATAGTTGTTCATGAATAACTGTTGAACTAATAAGGACATCAAAATGATTCCATATGTTAAGGGAATGTTTTCCAAGTCAATGAATCCAATAACACGTTGTAAAATAAATGTAAAGTACAAGCCTATAAGTATGTTGTTACCCTAAAGCAAAGCTAAAGCGCCCAATTTAACCAATATTGGAAAAAAAAAAAAGGCAAAAATAGTAAAACGTGTGAGACAGAGGTGAGTATGCTCTGCTGATGGTTGGATGGTTGTTCAGTGCACCTCACTCTCGTGTGCCTCGGGAGCCATCAAACATGGCTGTCACCTAAAATGACAAACGGCAGTGGAGGACAGTGAGGTGTGTGTGTATGTGTGTGTGTTTGTGGTGTTGGTGAGAGGGGGTGTATTCAAACCCTCTAAACCATCCATCACTATGCAATGTTTAAATATATCCAGTTGGATGAAAAGATAAATTCTTCTGTAGAGTCTGTCTTTACGTTGAAGGATATTGCTGCAGGATGTATTTGATTGTTGGCTTATATGTGCCATTAACTATGTGTGTGTGTGATTTCTGACCTCCTGGGGACCCGTTTCCTGACTTTTACTATCTTTCTGGGGTCCGAGGGTTCTTGTGGGGACCGAAGCCTGGTCCCCATGGGGGGGACTCCCCTTTTTAGGGTTAGGGGTTAGGTTTATAGGTATGGTGTGAATAGAGTTTTAGTTAGTCTTAGGGTTAGTTATAGATCAGTAATGGTTAAGGTTAGTAAAAGGGTTTGGGTTAGGTATAAATCTAGTTACTAAAATCAATGGAAGTCAATGGACGGTCCCCATAAGGATAACAAAACACACTTGTGTGTGTGTGTGTGTGTGTGTGTGTGTGTGTGTGTGTGTGTGTGTGTGTGTGTGCGGTTTGTATTTCTGACCTCCTGGGGACCCGTTTCCTGACTTTTACTATCTTTCTGGGGTCCGAGGGTTCTTGTGGGGACCGAAGCCTGGTCCCCATGGGGGGGACTCCCCTTTTTAGGGTTAGGGGTTAGGTTTATAGGTATGGTGTGAATAGAGTTTTAGTTAGTCTTAGGGTTAGTTATAGATCAGTAATGGTTAAGGTTAGTAAAAGGGTTTGGGTTAGGTATAAATCTAGTTACTAAAATCAATGGAAGTCAATGGACGGTCCCCATAAGGATAACAAAACACACTTGTGTGTGTGTGTGTGTGTGTGTGTGTGTGTGTGTGTGTGTGGGTTTGTATTTCTGACCTCCTGGGGACCCGTTTCCTGACTTTTACTATCTTTCTGGGGTCCGAGGGTTCTTGTGGGGACCGAAGCCTGGTCCCCATGGGGGGGACTCCCCTTTTTAGGGTTAGGGGTTAGGTTTATAGGTATGGTGTGAATAGAGTTTTAGTTAGTCTTAGGGTTAGTTATAGATCAGTAATGGTTAAGGTTAGTAAAAGGGTTTGGGTTAGGTATAAATCTAGTTACTAAAATCAATGGAAGTCAATGGACGGTCCCCATAAGGATACCAAAACACACTTGGGTGTGTGTGTGTGTGTGTGTGTGTGTGTGTGTGTCTGTGTGTGTGCTGAATGCTTAGAAACAGTGTACAAAATTGCTAAAGTAAAAACAAAGCAGCCCACATTCTCCTTCTCTTTGCAATTTCACCATAATAGTTCCAGAAATTGACCTCTCATATATCCTAAAGGCGAGTTATTACATTTCTCTGTCGTATTTTATCAACCCCCCCACCCCAAAGTCTGCCCCTCCAAACCCTAACAGCCACCCCTCCCATCCACCAACAGGAATATGCCAGTTAATGGGGTTGTTCAAGCAATGGCGTACCTTAACAAACCACCAGGCAGCAGTACAAAAACTAAAGTGTCATATTGAGGTTTATTCTGGATGGCTTCCCAGCACTACTAACACAATTGTAGCTTTATTAAATATGAGTTGTTGTTTTTTTTTCAGAGTTAAAATTCAAGTCATATTTTTCCAAAGACCAACATTTGATAGCGGAAATCTCACTGCAGTTAAAAGCGATCATGAAGCTAATAATTCAGTTTTTATAGTGTAACAGGTTTTCAATAGTCCCCGTTGACAGTAAAGTTAATCTGAACCATCTTTTCAAGCTGGAACCTTCAAACCCAGCTGATGATGGAGTCTGATGAAATATATAATTATGGAAGGAGACAGTGTCTCTGTGTTGGTGTTGGGAAAAAAAAAGAAAAATTCTGTTGGAAATTCTTTCCAAATGCAAAACGCCTGCAACAAAAAGATCAATTCTTCTATATAATAACATCAAATCGATCAACTTCAGATTGAAAACAAGGAAGTAATTCAGGATTTGAATTCTGATAAATTTGCTGGGTGTTGTTGAAAATTAAATTCGCAACTGAAATCAACAAATAATCTCGGTGGATGAATGATCCCATCAGGCTGTTGGGGGTTCTGTTCAGGTGCAGGTCTGTTCGAGGAGCTGGAAATCTGTCCGACACCATTTTTATTGACCGATTAACTGTCATTTTGTCAACAGTGACCATTAAATCAGCTCTCGCGCGCTCACGCCTCTTGTCTCAACACCGCAAACTACTTCATCTGCTTTTTGGAGGAACATCTGTCACCACAATAAACTCTTGCTTCGGTTAATCATATTAGTAACAGTTTTACATGGATTTAGGAGCTGGACGTCAACTCAGACGATCCAGCTGTCCCAAGGCCACCGTGAGGCCTCTGCTCTTAGTCCGGGTCTGGCTACAGGTCTGAGTCCGGGTCTGGCTACAGGGTCGTGTTTAATTGCTTCGTGTAGATTTCTGCTTGTTTCACAGAAGTTAAAATGAAATCAATTAAATTAAGACAAAGCGGCATGAAGAGACTTTATGCGCGTGAGACGGGACCAGAATAAGGACGAGCCTGAGTTTGCTCGTTCCTCCTCGCATCTCAAACCGTACGCAGCACAGTGCAAAGCAAAATAACCGGGCGCGCGAGTTTGTTACGGTGTGACCCGCACGAGCAGCCGCAGCTGCGCTGAAACACGCAAAACACGTGCGAGTTCGATCCAGTTTCTACAGGCTTTAAACCAGCAACACTAACAGGATAATAATCCAATCCATGGTAAATGACACATATCCTACTGGGATTATCCAGATACTCGGTTCCGTTACCGAACCTCAGCAAACCTGGTTCCGTTTTTGACTCATCAGTAGTTATGATAGTTTTTCCTTCCCAACCTTTTAATTTGAAATGTTTTTCATGAGTTTCCCGGTTTATTTCAGATAATTAAAGGGAGCGCGTGCATGTTTTGGGATTTTTCGTGCATTTAGAGAAAACAGCAGGTCAGTGAAAGTCCCGTCCTGATGGGTTTCTTTCACGCGCGCTGGTTTAACGCCACAGATCCTTTACGGACTCAGTTCTAAAAGCACGAGGCGCCTCAACTTTTCGGCTCTTTGTTCGAGCTTTTATGGCCGCGTTAAAAGCATTTACAATCTCTCCCTCCATCCCCCTCTCCTGACACTTATTTCCTGCTTTCATAACTTACTTTGATCCACGCTGTCTTTGTCTTTACTCCCATCACAGGCGTCCTTAGTCTTTTCGAACCCTGGTCCCGGGATCGGATGGCTCAGCTCGTGCGCTGCCGTGGATATCGAGTCCAAGATGTACGTTGTTGTCTCGTGTTGGTTCTGGTCACTGATTTTAAGTGGAATCTCCCCGCTTTGAAAGCCCGGCTGAGGCTCCAGTTTGACCTGCCCTGTTTGGTTCTGGCCCGGAACGGACTCGGAATCGCGGGGAGCGCACTCCAGCCATGAGCGAAGGTATCGCGTGTCTGCGGCGGGCACGTGTTGGGTCGGAATGTACGGGTGGTAGACAGCAGGTAGGCCACTGGCACCGGGATGTGGGCTGAATGGGCCCCAGGACGATGAGAAGACCGGAGGCTTGGGCTGGAAACTGCAGGATGGATACGAGTCGGAATGAGGATGCTCCGCGTGCGCGGCGCTGACTGACTGCCTTCCGCCCGCGCTCACAGCAGAGCTGGAACCGGAATACTGCACAGTGGAAAAACGAGCCGGGCCCGAGAGTTCATCGCTCTCGTGACTTATAATCGAGTCCACGTAATAGTTGCTCAAAGTCCCAGAAATGGACATTATCGGACATCATCCAGGATACGCTGCGAGTTTACTGCAGGAGAAAAGAGACATTAAGAGATTCTCTTTTCCTCTCTTCTGTCCGCAGGTCTCTCTCTCCCTGTGTGTGTGAGTGTGTGTGTCACCCCCCCTTTCCTCTCTCTCCCCTCCTTCCTCCCCCCGTCCCTCTTCCTTCCAAACAACTTGCGCACTATAGCGAAACAAAGTGTTAGTCCGCCCGTTTTGACAGTGCGGGGGTTGATCGAGTGTGTGCGCGAGATTCAAACTGATTGGCCTTGGTGCCATTCTAAAAAGCGCTGACTTAACGTACGCGCGCGCACACACACACTCTCTCTTCTCCTTGTCTTGTTTATATTATTTGTTTATATAGAAGGAGAAGTTTGTTTACAGGCTCCATAAACAGAATTTATTTCATGATATTATGACGTAAAACAAACATGATGACTGAAGAACAATTTATAACACAGAGATGCGCGTGCGTTTTGGCATGACGTGAGAAAATACATTTTCAGAGAAATATTCACCGTTTGGTTAATGATGGACTCGATGTGATGAAAAGGACGAGCTGCTGGGGGGTCCGTTCGGGTGCGGGTCTGTTCAGGTGCGGGTCTGTTCGGGTGCGGGTCTATTCAGGTGGGGCTCTATTCAGGTGCGGGTCTATTCAGGTGCAGGTAGAGGACTTCTGTCAGAAGCTCGTGAGCTGTGAATCTGTCCGACACTATTTTTATTGACCGATTAACTGTCATTTTGTGAACAGTCACCATTAAATCAGCTCTCGCGCGCTCACGTCTCTTGTCTCAACACCGCAAACTACTTCATCTGCTTTTTGGAGGAACATCTATCACCACAATAAACTCTTCCACCAGGGCGGTTGCTTCGGTTTTATAGGGCTTATATACGGCCTGTGGTGGTGCGGACCGTAAACCCGAATGAGGCTCTAGGGTGAAGCTTCTGGAGGGCTCGTGCTTCTGGAGGGCTCGTGCTGTTGTGCTGAACTGACCGGAGTTCATTACTGATACAAGTAAGAGTTCTGATGCAGCAGCGAGCCTGAGTGCTAAAACCACGTGACCCAATGGAACTCAGAAATGCTTGAGGAATAAACTGAAACGCATCAGTCAATCAAAGGGGCTGGGAGTCGTAATGTGACGTCACCACAACAGTAAGTCTGCGTTTTTCTTAATGACGGATATGAAGGGTCGGAATCAGAGACCTCAGGCTGCAGATGGTCCATAAATCGGACCACGTGTCTGCATGCAGCTGCAGCAACATCTGTATTTATCACAAAGTGAAATCAGTTAGATGGTTTAATCTGATGCTCTGTCTGTGTGTGTGTCTGTGTGTGTGTGTGTGTGTGTGTGTGTGATTCTTAGACATTCCTTCTGAGTGATCAAATTTAATGAGAAACTCACAGAAACGATCCAACTCGTCCTTCTGGTTTTGTGTTCGGGTCCTGAACAGGGACGTTAGACTCTGAGGCCTGATGCTCTCAAAGTTTTCAAAGTTCATGATGAACAACAGACTTTATGCTCGTGCTAAACAGATTTTGCGCTTATTGTTTGTGACTTGTTTGGAGCTGAAACCTTTGCATGACAGTCAGAGATGCTCGGGATATTTTACAGTCCAAATAGCTGCTTCTCAGACCGCAAGCTGTGGAAATCTGAATTTTCTAAGGGCCTCCGCCCTGTGGGTTGCGCTCAGATCCAGACAGAGAGTTAATTGGGAACACTGAGCTCAAGAAGCATGAAAATATTACAGCAAACCGCTTTTAGTTTCAGTACGTCATTGCAAAAGAGTCAGAAGAGGGACAAAATCTCGCCTCAACGTGTATCTTCTGTAAAGACTGTTCCTTGATCACGTCAGAGGGTCGGTGTATCAAACTGAAGCCGTTGCTGAACGGGCCTTCAAAACTGTAAAAATATAAACTAAACTTAATTAAAATAGAAATTTCAGACGTTATTATTGTATTTAACACTATTGATATATTTTATAGACACATTAAATTCCAAATCGGTTCATTTTTAGATTAAAAAACAGTCATTTAATTGGAAAACTCGTTTCTTTTTCGTTTCAGTCAAGTTTAATTAAATTGTTTGTGTTTCACTGAGAACATATTTTCTGTTAAATAAAGTCCATTCCATTTTTTCAGAACTAAATATCACTCGCTAATAAATCCCTACAAAAACCAAAATGTGTTTGATGGAACTGTTTAAACTTCTGGATTTATTTTAACACCGACATATATTTCTGATGTAATTTATTTTTTTGTAGTTATTTTTAGTAAATAATTCTCTCAGCCTTTCGAAACAAACAATCAAACAAGAATAACAACAAAAAGAACATCCTCAGCTCTTCAATGAATTTGTAATTGAACCCTGACTATTTACTGGGGATGAAACATTCCCGTGTGATGACTGCTGTAAACATTGTGCGGCTTCAGAAAATAACCGGTTCCTTCAACTGCGGCGCGTTTGATTTTGTGAGGATATTCATGAAACTCTTCACAGCCTTTCTGAAAAAAAAAACTTTTTATATGAAGTCAGAAACTAACTGAAAATCAGAGCAGAAATGTTTCTTATTCGTTTCTTGTGTTCGTGCGCGCGCGTGTGTTTGTGTGTGAGAGATTGTATACTACTTTTTGAACACCGTCACAAATATTTTTCGGAATTAGTCGTTAGTAAAGACAAAAACCACATGATATTCTGAATAACTCCAGATGTTTACATCAGCCCATCGTGGCTTTCATCCACCGACAGAAAGCAACATGGAACAACCGAGTGTGAAAAGTGCTCCGTGGTGCCGAAACACGCTAAAACCACGCTAAAGACGCGTGGATGGAGTGGCACAAGAAGGATAATGAAGAATTAACGCATCGCACACGCAGTTTATATGCCAAATTATCACGAATTTCTTATAATCGGATGGTTTTAGTTGATTTAAAGGGGAGAGAAACGGGAGTGTGCGAAGCTTAAATCCAAATTATTCAGAGAAAAAAAAATATTAAGTATGTTTCTCTCTTCTACCTATTTGACCTAATTTTTCCCCTTATTTGTGAGACTTTAAAAAATTTTATGGGTATTTACACACGCATACATACATGTGAAAGTAGGCTATGTGTGTATGAGTACAGACAATATGTATGAGAGGGAGTGTACATATATGTACAGTTAGGGAGGAGGAGAAGTGGAAATGAGCAACAACATCAAGTTATTCATTTCAATTTAATTCAGCTCTATTTATTTATCACTAATATACAACAAAAAGTATCTAAAAGCACTAGTTCCATTCACTTCCCAGCTCTCTTCCTTTCAAGTCAGATCCAGTTACAAAGACAACTGGATTTAGATAATTCAATATAACCCTTCAGTGATTTGTAAAAAGCTAATTAATAAAGTTGTTTATCCATGAAAGCCAACAGATTGAAGTAAAACTTCACTTGAACACAATTGACCATCCCAAGCAAATAATGAGTGACAATGGAAAAGAAAAATTCTTTTAACAGGAAGAAACCTCCAGCAGATCAGAGTTCAGGATGAGAGGCCTTCTGCCTCGACCCGCGGGGTTGGAGAGAACAGGAAAGGTATTCTAAAGCTTTGGGTCAGTCATTATGGAAAGAAAAACAGAGTTAAAGTTAATGGCAGTGATAAGAGTAAATACAAACATGGAGAGTAAAGATAGCAGAGTAAAGAAATATGGTCAATATGTCTAAGCCCATAGCAGTAAAGGGATAGCTTGGGATAACCCACGCTAACCGTAACTATATGATCAAGCAAAAAAGGAAAGTCTAGTCTGAAAGATAGACAGAGTGTCTGTCTCTTAGATTAAAACTGGAAGCTGCTTCCACATGAGAAGTAAATCAAGCATCAGCCAGGTCTTCATGTCTTTAAGCCGTGCTTATAGTCTGTTTAACTTATTGTATTAATCAGGACTGATAGATAAATATAACTAGGTATAATCATTGAGTGTAATAATTTTACCTTGTAATAGCATATATATCGGTCCAAGCAGTGAACCCTGTGGAACTCCAAGAATGAATCTGCTGCATGAAGTTTCATTATTTACATTAAGATACTAGAATCTGTCAGATAAAAATGACTTAACCCAGTTCAGTTCCCTGAATCCCAATTCAAGCTTCTGCTTTAGGATGTTTTATCAAACGCAGCATTGAGATCAGGACAAACACAGACACAAGTCCATTGCCTGAGGCCATGAGAAACTTTCATCAGTGCTGTTTCAGTACGGATGAACAACCTTAAAACTCTGCAGTACATAATATTTCACTAGAGACATATTCATCAGCGCTAATATGTGAGTGTTGACAAAAGGAAAAAACTACTTAACCCTATAATGCCCCTTTTATCATATTTGCTACATAGTTTTGATCATTTCTAACATGGTTGCTCCCAGTAGATGATCCACTTGGCTTTTTTTTTCAGGTAAATCATCATTATTATATGGATGAATGCATTATTATTAACTCATTTTTTATATTACAATTAAACCGTAAAAACGGCCAATGTAATAAAAAATATATTATAAATAACATGATACAGCAAAAAACATTTGTGAATTTTGTTCTAAGGCTTCCTAAACATCTCAGTTCCAAATAATCAGAATTTTTTGGCTATTTTTTAATAAGTTGGGTCTTACAGAGTTAAAGTGCAACTAACCCCCAAATCAACATTTTCTCTGCTGATAAACTGTATAAATACGTGTATAATAGTGCTGTCTACATTTCAGGGCATTATTTTTGTTTTTTTAGCAATTTTAATAAAACTATTAATTTTCTACCAAAAACCATTAGTGGAGCGCCCTCTTCAGGTTAAAATGTTACACTTCACTTGAATTTGAGTGAAGCATTGCTATTAGCTGAGACATTATTTAAGATATTAGTGACGACGTCAACATTTTCCTGCTGTGGAGTGTAATAGAAGTTCGGTATCGGCCACACCTCCGTAGCAAGTTGGGGTTGGAATAGCAAGCGTATACAGCTGTTATCAGAGTTCATTTCAGTGCAATATTTGTGATTGTGTGAATAAATGTTTTTTTGTACATTACTGAATCATTTTCACTTCATGTTGAGATACTTTGATTTACACCTTGGGCACCTCTCTGCAACACACGTTTACAGTTACAGACAATGACATGCAGCGGCCACACCAGCTGCATGTGATGAGGCAGGCTAAGACTAAATTTAGCTTTGGCTAACAACAATATGCCACTAAGAGATGGTATATGCCATGACGCTGCTGCAGACTTGAAACAATACGAATCCGGGCCGGTCGCCTCCTCCACAGAAGCAGTTTCCTCCATTTTCCTCTGGTTCTTTCTGGACGTTTGTGTGAGGTATGATATGTCTGACAACTCACCCAACTGACCCTGTCTGTGGGCTGCAGCCAGGTCTACTTGGTTTGTGTCGGTGCGACATGTCAATCACAGCCCAGCCTGCCCCTCCCTCCACTGGTCCACCAGGCAACACCTCCTTTTCAGGCTTTTTTTAAAACAGGAAGTGTTGGCAGGGATGTATTTTGGAGGATGGTGAGTTACTCTTTAAAAATTCTGTTGACAGGTTTGATAGCAGATGATACAAACTGGACAAAAATCTGATTCTAAAGCTACTTTAGTTACTTTGATTTTTTCCTCTAAAAGAAAAGATTTTATGCATGAAAATATTTCATGAAGTCATCACCACTGAGCGTTGATGCAAGGTTCAACAGAGTTTGTACTTTTAATCAGTGTGGCACTAAATGAAACTTGCTCTCATCTATTAATTAATGATGAACTGTAAACATTCAAGCTTTGCTAATGGTTCTCTTGTATGAGAGCAGATTACCTCTCCAGGTCAAACTCAAATATTCCAACTTAGTGGGACATCAATTTCTTTCCACTTTTCATAGAGCTGATAGACGTATGATATCTGTACGATATATTAGATCAATTATTTTTCAGTGTTTTGGTGTTGATTTGTTAACAGTTTGATGCTTTTTGCATTGGCAGCTAAAGAATGTTGTTGTTTATTTTTTTTTATCTTTAGCAGTATAAAAATAACCCAAACCTTTTGTGACATCCGGGTCTTCAGAGACAGTAAAAGCATGAACATCTCCTGAATTCTATGTAGTGTTTGTTTTTCTACTTGATGTAACAGTTTAGTCTGAAGTTGAACCTTATGATCATCTCAACTGATCCATCAGAAGACAGAGTAGAGACAAGGCAGAAGACAGGACACTGAGAGAGGAACTGTGGTTCTGTATGAGGAAGTCAGGAGTAGCATAGAAGTATGTTAGAGTGGTGCAGGACATGTATGACAGCTGTAAGGTGAAATGTGCTGCAGGTGTGACAGAGGAGTTCAGTGTGGATGTGCATCAAGGATCAGCCTTGAGCTCCTTCTTGTTGCTATGGTGATGGACAGACTGACAGATAAGGTCAGACAGGAATCTCCATGGACCTTGATGTTTACAGACGTTATCTGTAGTGAGAGCAGAGAGCAGGTGGAGGAACATCTGGAAAGGTGGAGATGCACTGGAAAGAAGAGGGATGAAGGTTAGCTGCAGTAAGACAGAGTCCATGTGTGAATGAGAGGGACACAAGTGGGACATTGAGACTACAGGAAGCAGAGATGCAGAAGATGGAGGATTTCAAGTACTTAGAGTCAACAGTCCAGAGTAATGGAGAGTTGGGAAAAGATGTGAAGAAACATGTGCAAGGTTGGAACATGTGGAGACAAGTGTCAAGAGTCTCAACAAGAATGAAAGGAAAGGTGGACAAGACAATGATGAGACCAGTCATGTTGTCTGGTTTGGAAGAGACAGGAGACACAGCTAGAGGGAGCAGAAATGAACATGTTGAGGTTCTTTGGGAGTGACGAGAATGGACAGGATCAGGAATGAGTCCATTAGAGGGACAACACATGTTAGATGTTTTGGAGATAAAGTCAGAGACTGAGATGGTTTGGACATGTCCAGAGGAGGGACAGTGGGTTTATTGGGAAAAGGATGCTGAGGTGGGAACTACCAGGCAGGAGGTCTAGAGGAAGACCAAAGAGGAGATACATGGATGTAGTGAAGGAGGACATGAGGTTGTTGGAAGATGGAGAGGACAGATGGAGACGGATGATTAACTGTGGCGACTCCTGAAGAGAGCAGCCGAAAGGAAAATAAGAAGAAGTTTGTTTTATTCAGCTGAAGTTTATTGTGGAAGTTTTATTTTAAGATAAAGTTCTAAACAACTGATCTCGCACATATTTGACATATTTTCTATAGTGTTGATGAATAAAGTGACTCCTAAATATAACTTCTATGATTGTTCGTTGAAATCTTATCCTGGTGACGACCTTTTAATGATGTTTATCCTGCCTGTAAAGATAGATTTTTATTACCCTCATAATCCATGCTAATCTTTGTTGGTTGTAAGAAGCAGCTCCTACAGGAGAGGAGGGTCTGATGATGCCAGCAGACAGACAGTCTAGAATATAAACCTCCAGAGTTTCTCTTTTAGACTTAGAAAGATTGTAAAGTTGAGTGGAAGGCCGAGGTGAACCTGGTAATAAATCTGCTGAGCAGTCATGAGGTCTATGAGGAGGTAAAGAGAGAGCCTTTATTCACCTAAAACAGGAGCCAGTTCATGGTAAATATTGGATAAGTCAGAAAGCTCAGAACTTGTTTCAGAATCTGGGGGCGGGGTTGGGGGGGGGGGGGTTAAGTCTGACTTCTTTTTTTCTATCCAATGAATATAAGGGTTATATTTTGTGAATCATGGATAGCCAAAACCAACAGGGGACTGGGAGGAGAGAAAAAAGAGGAATTGAATGGTGGTTTCCAGATGAAGTAACCAGGATGGTTTCACTGTGGTGAGTTATGGAGACAGTTTGCCGATGTTTGATTGAAGAGGCTGATACGAGAGATGAAACCTCTACTGCAGAAAGGGTTATTGTTTAGAAGTTATTTAGTATTCTTAACTAAATCCCTGAGCAAAAATGAAACCACACTGGGTGGAACCACCACACGTATCCAAATCTCCCCAAAATGTTCTGAAGAGGGATTTATCTTTTAAAAAATGAGGCATCTGACCAGCAGCGGAGGAGAGGGAAGAGCTGGTGTCAGCACTCATACCTGAGTTATATTTACCTCCAACGCTTGAACTGTGGTGAGCACCTGTTCAAGTTTTTCATTTGTATTCAGTAGGGATTTTGTCATGTGTTGTAGTGTTATGGTGCGTTCACACCGGCCCAACCGTCAACGTCAGAAGTGACGAGTTTACATGTAAAGTCTATGGTGGAATCCGTCAGACCAGCATCAGAGTCTCTGCGTCGCTTTGTGAGCGTTAGCAGCGTCTTTAACTCTTCAAGCGCTTCAGGTTTTGACGCTTGAAACGCGAGCAACGCAGAAGTTCAGCTAGCTGAACTTTTGACACTCTTAACGCTCTTGAAGCAGCATGTCAACCAATCAGAGCGTCTCATCGTAGTGACGTACCTGAATGAAGCAGGAAGTCTTCAAACAGGGCGCGGGACAGATGGAAGTATCGCTGGAAGCAAACCTCATCCATATGTAGCTCCTTGGCGCAAAACTTTTGCGGCGCACGCAATTTTGCGCTCTTTACTTGGAATATTGATCAATCAGGCCCTTTGTGTCTGCAATCCGGTCCAAGGCCAGATGTTGGCAGAACTCAGGGCAACAAAAAGTGAGACTGGCAGCAAACACTGGATTAGATCTGTGACTGAGACGAGCACAGAACCAGTACTGAATGATGCATCTTGCTATGTTTGTTTTAGCAGGTTTTACAGAGCTGGAGAGATTTCAAGAGACTGAAGAGCAAAACCAATGGAGAAGGAGGACAGTGAGAAAAAAGGAGTGCAGGTGAGTCCAGAAGTGGAGGATAATAGAAGAAGCAGAGGTGAGTAATACTCTGAATCCCAGGCTGAAGCTTAGAGCTGATCAAAGCTGGAGAATCAGCAGCTTTAGCATGAGAACTAGGGATGCACCGATACCGATACTGGTATTGGGTATCGGGGCCAATACCATTCTAATGTAGGCCTACTCATATCAATATAGGTTAGTTAACCGATACCATGAACTCTGCAATAATTTCACAGATTTTTTTCATTTTTCACTTAAAATTTTAGTTTTCTTGTTATTTTTATTAACATTTTTATTACCATTTATTACATTTTTTTGATCAAGTTAACCATCATCTGTTATAACAACAGAGAAGAAAATAAAACCTGTCTCCTAATTCATTGCACTTTTTGTATGGTAGAAGTATCAGCGTTAGTACTTGGTATCAGCAAGTACTCAGATCCAAGTATTGGTATTGGTTTGAAAAAAGTGGTATCATTGCATCGCTAATCAGAACAGATTATCGAGGGATTGTTTCCCCCTGAGGCGAGTTTCTGATGTTCCACACAGGAGATCAATAAGGAGTCACAATAAGAGTTTCTTCAGGAGAAGAAAAGACAAATATCTCAGAAATAAATACAAGAATTAATTTTAAAATTTATTTTGGAAAAACACAGATACTTGATCACCTACCGTGGGAAGGTTTTGGTGCTGAGCAGAGGTTTAAGTTCGGGGTAAATACAAAACATTGAGAAGATGAATGACTACAGGTGTGACTTGCTCAAGGGCAGGAGCAGCAGACCAGGAAAAAGTGAAAACCATTTAAAAAAACAGGAAAAATTATATAAAACATGATACTAACTAATGTACTTACACAAGAAGTGACTGCAGGGTTCATTTAGAGTTTAAGTCAGGAGATTGAATCCTTTTAACTGCTAATGAGTTTGATTGATGAAAATTATAGATTTTATAAAAGAGTCATTAAAAATGTTTGAATTACAGTAGAGCTGTCCCTCAATCACGAGCTTTTCAACTATACTCGCATGTTTAATATGTTTCCATGGCAACTTTTGGTAACTCTGCCATTGTTCACAACAGCATTAAAAAACTCCTGCAGGAGAACGAAGGAATCCTGAGACAGCAAAACGATGTTCACCGATCCAGATTTCTTAAGAATTCAGAAGAAAACAGCTCAAAAAGCAGGAAGTCACAAGTTTAATCCTCCATCCTGTAGTTTTCTTACAGAAAAAAACATGCTGCATGTAGAAAACACTGTGTGGGACTGAGAAACAAATTTAAACCCAATAAAAGAGACATTTCACCTCAACATTTTTTTTTAAATATCACAAAATATAAAGAAATTACTGTGAAATGAACTTTTGCAGAAGAGCTCTAAAACAGCCAGATGTAATGAAAATGCCAACCAGCAGCTGACACATGGAGGGGTGGTTGGCACAGGCAGCCAATCCTCAGCCTGCAAAGGCAGAAAGGCAACCAATCACAGAGCAACACACAAAAAGCTCCTTCTATAAGAATGAAATCTAGAACACATTCACACGAGAGGAAAACAAATCAAATGTTAAAACATTTCAACAACCTTTTATGGACCTGAACATTCATGAGGAAACATTTTCATCAGGATCCTCCACTGAAATGAAAAATAAAACCTGATCATACCTACTTCTTCATCTTCATTCAGCCATGGAGGTCAAACTTTCATCCAGTGTCCAGCTAAAGTGTCCATAGAACGTTGTTAAGCTCTTCAGTTAATGCACTTTTTAATATACTTGTTTTTTCTTCCAACTTTGTAGCTACCTGAATCCTGGATGAACCTTCAAGAACTCATTTACAAACTTTACAGGCTATAAAACAACTGAAAGATCAAATTAAAAAGCATCTGTCAAGTAATAAAAACGTTTTTTTGTGTTTCTTTGTGTGTGAGGGAGACAGTGAGAGAACAGTCATCCAAATATTACCTGTAGGAGTTAACAGGAATGGAAATGCAGCCAAATTCCTGTGACATATTGCACATCTGTGTATTTTGATCTCACCCCATACGGAGTGAATAATGTGTAAATTCAACCAGCAGACAGACCAGAAAACCTTCTGCTAAGGATTAAAATCCTCGCACATGAAGATAAATGCAGCACATTCACAGATGGTTTAGAAAGTCAGATTGATAGAGAAAAAAAAAAAACTTTTTATTATAAGAATGGAACAGTCTGAAAGTGCATGAAAGACTAAAGAAGCTCAGGAGCAAAATACAGAGAGAAGAACTGATGCGGAAAACCTTCAGTTAGTTTCAGCTCTGGGGCAGAGCTTTGTTCACCTCGACTGCCCTCTGGTGGCAGCAACGTGCTACAACAGGCACGTTCGTTATCATATTACATTGTGCACTGTATAATAAAATCAGAAAAAATATATAAATATGGTGAGATGCCAAAAAATAAACATTTGTGAACAACAACTAAAAACAAAATTTATAAGTAAGATAAATTAAAATAAAGAATGAAGCATTTAGAACAGAGGTAAATGTATATAATGTTTATAACATGTGTATAACATAATTTATACACAACAGTGTAACAATGTTTGAGGTTGTAGTATTCCTGTATTATGTTGAATATGATCTGGGATTATACAGAAATGTTAGAAATCCTGGTTACAGCTGTGAGAATGTTTTTAAAATATTTTTGTCTGCTTTTAATAGACTCACAGCGCCACCCAGTGGACAACAGGTCTAACATAACCACAGCTGAGTGGCCTTAAACAAGCATTTCTAAACAACCACAACAACCTCCATTCATTTACAGTTATGTTTACCTGAGAGTTTGTGTAGAGTCTCAGATATCCAGGACATTTCAATCCAAAAAATATATTTAAAAAGGGCTAAAAAGTACAGAGGAGGATTAGGGTCACTGAAGAAAAAACACAAAGAATTCTGACTTTTTTTCTCAAAAAGATTTTTTCTCTGAGATTAAAGTTAGAATTCTTTATTTTTTTCGTCAATGTCCCTAATCCTCTGGCCCTTTTTAAATATGTTTGTTGGAATTTTACCTGAAAATTTAAACATGTAGGGCTTCAGTTGTTTTACCTCCAGGAATGTTGACCCTGCGTTCTTATGCCGGGCGGACACTGTGCGATTTCGAGGGGATTTCACCACGATTTTGCCGTCGCAGACCACGCTGCGTCATCGTGGAAACATCGTGGAAACATCGTAGCGTCAGGATGTCGGGTCGGGAGGTCGTAAGCCGTACAGTGTGAGAACACTCACGAGGAAGGATTAATTGCTGCTGCGTTCTAACGATAATGCTGCGACCTCCCGATCAAACTTCTGGCATGTCAGAAATTTTCGCCGTAGCTCGTACAGAGTGAGCGGAGTTACGCCACGATTCTACGTTCGCACCTGAGCAGAAGACACCTGTGGAGCAACACTGGCTGGCTAATGCTAACGTGAAACTATCATAGCTACTGTAAAACAAAATATAGTTTAACATTAACGTTACCTCAAGTTCCTAATGAAGGATGGACATCCCATACCGACCACGTCTCCTCAGCCATTCACGTACCCAAATCCTTTTCTTTTTTTTTTTTTAGTTTCAGTGCACACAATTGCAACAACTTTCTGCCTGCTCGCCATCTTGTTGTCAGGCACGCTGTGGTTGTCATAGGAACTAGGAACCTTTGTTTTTCGTTGTTCACACTCGAGCACGTCGTGCCGTCACACGCCGACTGGTAGTCGTGGTTGTCAATAATCGTGGCTGACAGCGGTCGTACAGTATGAGTACACATGTCGTAGGGTCAAATAGAGTACGAGTGACAAACCCGGTCGTGCAGAGGGAGCATTTCCCCGACAGTCCGATTTCTAAAATCGCACAGTGTCCGTCCGGTATTAGATTAGATTAATTTTTAGATAGAGTCATCTCTAGTTTGTCTCCTTCTGCAAAACAGTTGGAAAAGTTCATTTTGACTTTGTGAACTACTTCCTTTAAGATCATTATTCTAAACAATTTATGAATTTATATAAATAAAGTAAATATGTGTATGTATATGATGCTATAAAAAATAGTTTCCACCTTAAAGATTCTCTCACTTTTAGTCTGGTAACAAAGATAACTTTAGTAAATATAAAATGCTTCTTTTAAAATTATGAAGAGAAAAACTTAATCAAACCAACTTGGTCTGAATGAAAAACAAAATGCTTCAGATTCAAGAACAGATGAGAAACAAAGTCACTGACATCTGTAAATCTAAAAAGGGTTACTGAGAAGTTCCTAAAGTTTTGGGACTACAGAGAACCGCAATGAGAGACATTATTGACTTGGAACAGTTGAGAACCTCTACAGGAGCGACTGGCCGACTAACATTTATTCTGAGAGCTCATGAGTGACTCATCCACAGAAGAACCCAAAACAACAACTATAAGGAACCGCAGATAATTAAGGTCAAAGTTCATGAGTCAACTATAAGAAAGAGGCGGGGCTAAATAGACTCTTATGTGAGAATTATAAAGCAAAAATCACTGCTAATCAAAAAGAAAACAAAATACAAAAAAATACTGTTTATCCCCAAAAGCTTAAGGGACATTTTCTTTAACCTGACAAGATAGAAGTTGAACTTTTAGAAAAGAGTGAAATCTGGAGTGAAACTAACACTTCATTTCAGGAAAAGAACATCATGAATCTGGTTTGATCAGGTTTCTTTTGATTTTCTTTCACCGTGTCACGTCTTGCAAACAGTTTTGGATTAGGATTGAATTTGTTCACCTGGTTTAGGGATTTCTATTTTTATGATTTTGGACTTTATCATTGTTTTTGCCCAACTTCATATCATCACAAATGGCCTTTCTGTCCCAAAATTACTCCTCTCATCTTGTTCCACCTTCAGGAAATGTTGGATTTATCTGTTACTCACCTACTTTTCCTGCCGAGTGCCGACTCATGGATCTGACAACATGCGTATCAAAAGAAGGGAAGGGGTTGATCGCTAGTTTCCTTTATCCTTTCTCATTTAGACACTGAAGATCTTATCTGTAGTTTCTATATCATTTCTTTCACAAATTGTAATTTCTAAGTTGTCATTTCTGATGTCCTATTTTTAATTATTCACCCCTAAATATTAACAAACAAGGAAGTTTGCTTGTACAGTGCAGTTTAAATGTTACAGGAAGACAACAGCTCATATTTACTTTGTTTAGAGTATTATCAAATAATGAGTTTTCCTGTGAGAGAGTTATGCAACATCCGTTCTTACTGCAGCTGGACATTACATGTAAAAAGTACCATCATTTTGGAGCATGTCCTTCTTATGGGGAGCCACAGTCACGCCCTTCTACTTCCGGTCGTAGAAAGTCAATGGAGCAATAAAAGTTATTTTCTGATCCAGATTGAAATGCACCATGGATCGAACATACAGTATGATGTCCGTGAGTTGTAAAGACAAGTTTTGATGCTGAGAAAGCGATCATTTTCGACACGCGGCAAAAGTTATTTTATATTTTGTCTGAAGACACGCAGTAAACTACAATCACTTGTCTCGTAAAATTGACGTCACCATACCACTCAGAAGGAGAAGAAGAATCAGAACAGGAACAATGGCGGTGAGTTTAGCAAGTTTCACCTCCTTCTATCAGGACGAAGGAAGGAGCATTAAACGACTAGTTTTGGGGTGACAACCAGGTACAAAACACACCGGCATTGTCGCTTAAAAACGAGGGAAAAGGCAGCGGTGAGACTCGGGAGATTCTGCCGTGACGTCATATGTGCGACTTTACAGTTGTAGTCATTTTAATTACGAAATCTTAAAAATAAATAAATCCCAATCCACTTGACAGACCCAGTCAAAACGTACATCATTATTTATCATTTAAATTGCGGTACAGCATATGTGTGATTCAGGGGGTAAGACAAAGCGGACCGACCGGAAGGGGAGGAGAGTGTGGCTCCCCATACTTAAAGCCCGTGTAAAGTAACAAATGTGTGTTCTGAGTTTGTCACTGCACAGGAATATTAGTTATTAGTCATCCAGCCAAATTTGAATGATTAAAAACACTGCGAAGCATATGAAATTTGGTTACAAAATAATGAAAAAAGGATCAGTTTTCTCTGCTCTGAGACGCTGGGGGCGTGTCCGCTGCAGGCGCTGAAACCTGTCTGTCTCATCCTCTAGCAGCACCTCCTTCTCTTCCCCACATCACTGCATTTCCTCCGTTTCTGAGTTCCGGCTGGTTCGTTAAGTTTGAGGTTCTACCCACATGTAAAACTGCACATCGCTGCTTTATGAGGAGTTGAAATATTTCCACACAACCGCAATGCTTCAGACTTGTTGATTAGTGAAGGAGCGGAATGTGCTGCTACGCCATTCTGAGCTTTGTTTAGCATATGAAGGCAGCAGGTGGCAGAAGTAGCTCCTACCTATCATGCTGGTTTAGTTACTGTCTACTGTGTGGCTCCTCTGCACAAAATCGACCCAAAGGTTTTTCAGACGGTCATCCCTCGGATGAAGGAGCGGGAAAACCACTGAAGCTACCGCACTGTACGGTTTTATATGACGAGAGCAGCAGGGGTCAGGGTTATCCTGAAGGGCAGCCGCGTGACGACACTCTCCGAAGGGAAATTGAGTGTTGTTGTAGCTCAGTTCTTCTTCAAGGAGTCATTGCAGAGGGTTCTAGGTGTGGACGGGAAGGATCTCCTGTAGAGGGTTCTAGCTGTGGACAGGAAGGATCTCCTGTAGAGGGTTATAGCTGTGGACGGGAAGGATCTCCTGTAGAGGGTTCTAACTGTGGACGGGAAGGATCTCCTGTAGAGGGTTCTAGCTGTGGACGGGAAGGATCTCCTGTAGAGTGTTCTAGCTGTGGACAGGAAGGATCTCCTGTAGAGGGTTCTAGCTGTGGACAGGAAGGATCTCCTGTAGAGGGTTCTAACTGTGGACGGGAAGGATCTCCTGTAGAGTGTTCTAGCTGTGGACGGGAAGGATCTCCTGTAGAGGGGTCTAGGTGTGGGCGGGAAGGATCTCCTGTAGGGGGTTCTAGCTGTGGACAGGAAGGTTCTCCTGTAGAGGGTTATAGCTGTGGACAGGAAGGATCTCCTGTAGAGGGTTCTAACTGTGGACAGGAAGGATCTCCTGTAGAGTGTTCTAGCTGTGGACGGGAAGGATCTCCTGTAGAGGGCTCTAGGTGTGGACGGGAAGGTTCTCCTGTAGAGGGTTCTAGCTGTGGACAGGAAGGATCTCCTGTAGAGGGTTCTAACTGTGGACAGGAAGGATCTCCTGTAGAGGTTCTAACTGTGGACGGGAAGGATCTCCTGTAGAGTGTTCTAGCTGTGGACGGGAAGGATCTCCTGTAGAGGGCTCTAGGTGTGGACGGGAAGGTTCTCCTGTAGAGGGTTCTAGCTGTGGACGGGAAGGATCTCCTGTAGAGGGCTCTAGGTGTGGACAGGAAGGTTCTCCTGTAGAGGGTTCTAGCTGTGGACAGGAAGGATCTCCTGTAGAGGGTTCTAGGTGTGGACAGGAAGGATCTCCTGTAGAGGGTTATAGCTGTGGACGGGAAGGATCTCCTGTAGAGGGTTCTAACTGTGGACGGGAAGGATCTCCTGTAGAGGGTGCTAGCTGTGGACGGGAAGGATGTCCTGTAGGGGGTTCTAGGTGTGGATGGGAAGGAGCTCCTGTAGAGGGTTCTAGCTGTGGACGGGAAGGATCTCCTGTAGAGGGTTCTAGGTGTGGACAGGAAGGATCTCCTGTAGAGTGTTCTAGCTGTGGACGGGAAGGATCTCCTGTAGAGTGTTCTAGCTGTGGACGGGAAGGATCTCCTGTAGAGTGTTCTAGCTGTGGACGGGAAGGATCTCCTGTAGAGGGCTCTATGTGTGGACGGGAAGGATCTCCTGTAGAGGGTTCTAGCTGTGGACAGGAAGGATCTCCTGTAGAGGGCTCTATGTGTGGACGAGAAGGATCTCCTGTAGAGGGTTCTATGTGTGGACAGGAAGGATCTCCTGTAGAGGGCTCTATGTGTGGACAGGAAGGATCTCCTGTAGAGGGTTCTATGTGTGGACAGGAAGGATCTCCTGTAGAGGGTTCTATGTGTGGACAGGAAGGATCTCCTGTAGAGGGCTCTATGTGTGGACGGGAAGGATCTCCTGTAGAGGGTTCTAGCTGTGGACAGGAAGGATCTCCTGTAGCTGTCTGTGCTGCATCGGATTATGAAGAATCTTCTGACTGAGACACTCTGTTGTTGAGTTACTGTGTTCTGAAGAGGATGATGAGGGTTTTCCATCATGTTCTTCATCCTCTTTTGGACAATCAACTCAAGAGACTCCAGTTCAGTCTCCAGGACAGAATCGGTCCTCCTTATCCATCATCCATCATAATGCAAGTTGAATTAGATTTGTACAATTTCAACTCTATAAAGTGAGTGTAGCGACAGAGATATGAGTTTACCCAGTTTAGAGTTGTATTGGTTATTCCTTTAGCTCAGAAGTATATTATGTGAAATGGTATCAAAGACTGAACTTCATTCCAAGAGGACAAGAATGGTCAACAGTCCAGTATCAGCTGTTTTTAAAGAGGTCATTTCACAAATTCCCTGACTTTGTGGTTATTTATGAAGTATTAACCAGTAATATGAAACATTTTATATATAAAAAACATTAATAAACACTGATTAACAGACCTTTCAATCTCTCTGCGTGAAAAGATTTGTGTGGCTTTGTCGGCTTCAGCTACAACTCATTAATATTCATTATGCAAATTTGCTGCACTCAGATTGGCTAACAAACTAGACTATGACAGCAAGGCATACTGTTTCCTTCCCAGCTGCGCATGGCAACAGCGCACATCTGGTTTGATGCATGTTTATGCTAACAGCTTTTAGCCAGCAGCATGCTTGGTGTGGTCTCAACTGCGCGAGTTGACGAATAGTAATGAGCAAAAGAGTTGTGACGTTACAACTACAGGCTCTTCGAACTCGGGTGTTATCCTGCGTAGTTTGAGAGATAACTGAAAGAGAAGTTGTTGACCTGTTTTCACAACCAGTAAGGTAAGAACACCTCTGGAGCTAAAATATTACATATAACAGAAACCTCAGAAAAAACATTTTTAATGGAATGGCCTCTTTAACAAATCACTAGGGATTTTTACAAGAGGAATTCAGGGGGTGGACACCAGACTTGACTGAGATTATTATTAGTGTGAGGAAAGCAACAACTTTTTCAACAGTCTTGTAGAGAAATTGAACGGTTTGAGACAGGACCAAAGTTGATGCGACTGTTCATGTCTGCACCTGCACCCTAATGTCCTGTATTTGTATAGCGCTTTTCTAGTCATTCAGACCACTCAAAGCGCTTTAACACTACAAGTTTTACATTTACCCATTCACACAACCTGATATGTAAACCAGGGGGAGAGGGTAGGGGCTAACACTCACACAACCCGATGTGCAAATCAGGGGGCAACATTCAGTGTCTTGCCCAAGGACACTTCGACATGTGGTGGTGGAAGCCGGGATCGATCCACCAACCTTCTGATTGGGAGACGACCGCTCTACCCACCGAGCCACAGCCACCCGCACTACTTGACAAACAACAAACAACCGTTGAGATTCTCATACGGGGCTAAATCCTCTTTACCACCTTTAAGATGTTCTGATCCCTGAAATAATCCAAGGGGTTTTTCAAAAGACAACTTGTTGTTTTTTCTTGTTTCTTCAGCATGTTTCATCCTTTTGGATGAAAAAAAAAACTCTTCAAATCTTTTTGTCCTGTATTACTAAGAATTTATAAGACGACATTTTGTCTTTATAATAAATAAAACATGCAGCCAGTAGAACAGCTCCACAGTTTAAAATTAGTTGACTGGGGAGTTTGTGTGTGTGTGTGATCCCATAAAATACTATTTATATGGGTCCATGATAATTTCACTGCCTGGGTGCAGAGTGACCAGATGTTCTGAATTGGGAGTGACTGCACAGCATTTTCACCTTTCTCTCGCTCCCATCCCACACACTGAAATCCTTTTAAATCTGAGATCTTATAATTGAATGATGTCTTGAAAGACGCTTGCTGATGCTAATATCCAATGACTGTGACGAAAGCAGCCAGAGTTCTCATCACAGAGGCTGGGATGGATGTCAAACTGACCACACCTGAGGGAAAACCCCGTTGGGCCTGTCACTGTTTCACTTAACTCTGCCCATTGGAGAAAGACCAGTTGTCACAAGTAAACAGCTTTGTTGATGATAAACCCTTTAAGCACCGCCCACTGGTGAGAAAGCACGCACTCTTTCTGCTCCCTCTTGCCCCCCCTCCCCTTCCCCCCTTTTTTTGTTTTTTCCTGCTTGTGTCTACATTTCTGTCTGTCTCTCTGCTGGCTGTTTCAAATTGAAATTGAAAAATGGATCTGGTTTCGTGGTTCCTCAATGCATTTGAGGAAACAAACAAAGTTTTTTCAAATTTAAGGCTGAGGAAGGAGGGGCTGTCATGCCTGGAATCGACACTTCCAGACGGATTTACCTTGGATTCCTTGCGCAGTACCGCAAACACGAACGGGACCGGGAGGTTCTGGAGCTGAGCCGCAAACTGGGAGCGCTGCTGGATCTCACTGGAAGGATTGGTGCCACCTTGGAAAAGTTGCAGGTTCGACTCGGAGTGGAGAAGTGATTGATCGATTGATTGGCTGCTGTTTATGTAACTTGGGTCCAATTCGACTGTTTCGGATTTTTCCACTCAAATTGCACCATAAGGACTCCAAAGAACTGTTGAATTCTTCGGCTCTGCCCCCAATTGCTCTTATCTCATTTCGCCTGGGCTGTCCAGGCCGACAACAAAATCCTCCTGGAAAATCTCGCACTGAGACACACAGCCCCCCTCCTGTCCCCCTGCCCATCTGGTGCCAGGGACTGTGGCAACTGACTGTCAAGGTCAAAATAACATCTGCGTTGGCCCAGCAGTGGTGTTCTTCATAACCTCTCACACACATACCACTACACTGATTGTACTCACACCCCCTGACAGTGTCTCGTCTGTTACTGTTTTCCCCCACCGAGAGTTTTTTCAAACTGAAGCAGTGCCTCATGAGGGCCATCCACCCAAATGTGTCCACTGTATTCTTCTGTTTCCTCAAATACGTTTAAGCGTGCTTATGCATATGTATGTATGGATATGTATTTACTTGTTTGCCCTCATGTTTGGCACTGGCACTGTTTCCTGAAGGGAACCTTCCTGAGGGATTAATAAAGTATTTGTAATCTTTATTTTATCTTAAGTCGCTGAATTGACCTTTTGCTGGCTCCTTCCCTGAAAACGGCCATTGTCCAATCACACATTGTAGCAATTGTTACTATATGAGCTGGTCCGACAAACATTTACTCCAAGCAAGATGGTGAAGCTGTGCACCCATGGCATTTGTAAATCGGACACTAGATAGCCTGAGAGATTGTTTGGGGAAGTGGTATTCTTTCCATTCCCAAAGCTGAAAACACAATGTGAGCGGTACCTACAATGGATAAATAGTGTGGACAGCCCCACTCCCAGTTAAATGTGTCAAACATTAGGAAGCATCTGCTCAAAGGTAAGACTAACAGCTAACTAGTTACTGTGTTGTCTAGATCTACTAACTAGTAACCTTGCACTACAAGCTGGATTCTCGCAAGATTTTCCAAACCCACAAAAATCCATCCTGGACTGCTCCAACTAAATCATCGGACTCGACTCCACTGGTGGTTTGGACCAATCATGTGTTAGCATTGTGCTTTGGTGCGGGTGTCCAGGTGTGCCGATAGCAGCAAGTGCCCAAGCAAAGCAAAAAAAAAAAAAAAAAAAAAACAGGGCTGCGCCGGTGGAAATACACATAAGCAGCTATTAAATCTGTTTTAGCTGAACTAGACGTGACTTCTTCATTGAAAAATGAGCAAAGGTAAGCACTTTGTGCATTTCTTGATGGTAAAGATGTGTTGTGCCTTTCATCCGACTGGACTTGGCAAACTTTTAATGTTTAACATGTTCCACTTTGTAGTTGTTGTTGGTTTGGATCTGGTCACCTTACTGGGCAAACCTAAAAATCGAAGTTATAGAGTTACACTCTTCTTCAGTTTGACTGGTGAGGCAGGCCGTCGTTAAAAAAGCCCTAGATAAATAACAGTCTTGGATCTGGGATCCTGTGAGGCTACCCCCAGTCGCACAAACTGGGTCAGAGTTACTGATCTAACCCAAATTGATGTTGGGTAAACATTTTCCCTTTGAGGTCTGTGGTTGAAAACACATGTGGTATCCAGATGTGTCTTTCAGTCTGTCTGTAAACAGTCTGTTTTCTCTGCCTCTGTGAAAAGTTGGCTCATCCCCAAATATCAAATACAAGTTTGTCCTGTCACAAAGTGGAGCAAGATTTTTGAGTGCCTGCAGAAGGAGCAGATCTACCTAGACCCCACATCCCACCTGCCCCCCTTCCCCTGGTCTCCTTACCAACATTCTAATTTCCTAAGGTGAGGAATCTGATTAGTTTTGCTCTTTTGTAAAACCTTTAATGTATGCATGTGTGTCATGTGAATAACAAGCAAAGAGTGCATCCCCGCTTTCCTTCACAGGCTCTGTCAAGCTCATATAACTGGTTCCCATGACAACCAGGCCCCACATTGCCATAAAATTTTACAACTGAGGACATGGCGGAAGCTGCCACTCAGTCTTTCTTTGCTGTTTTAAGAATGTCAGCAGGATGAAAAGAAGAGCAAAAACAAAATTGTTTCAAAATAAAAAAATCCTTTCCTCAGAACATTATTTCACGGGTTATATTGCATTGAATCAAGTGGGAAAACCTTTTTTTTTTAATTTAACTTGCCAAGTGAGCACATTGGAAGAGTGTAACCATGAAAAGGACTTGAATGAGACTTGCTTTACAGACATATAGGTGCATGGACTTCTAGGGCTTTTCATGTGTTAAAACTACTATACAAAGCAAATCAATAACAACTAAATATATCACAAATCTGTAGCGTAATTACATCTAAATATATATAATAAATGACCAAACAGCAGATCTTTTTTTTTTTTATCAACAGTGTCAAGATGAATTTAAAGACATGCACACATCTGAACTAAATCAACCATCACACACATGTCATATCTAATCTTATGTTTTAATTTCTAATACCTGTAAATTAGCCATATGATACCCTATCTATTATTTCTACATCCCCTTTTGCCACATCCAGAGCTCAAACTCCATTAGACTCTTTATCATATATGTATTGTAGGTAACTACTACAACCAATCAAAACTAAATCCAGTCTATATCAGTAATAGATTCTGTAGGTTTGGGGGTTTATAAGGAGCCATTGAACCACAAAATATTTTTATTTACCCAGAATTGCGTGTAAGATTTTAGGGCATTAGGTCTAAGGATCTCACCCTCGGGCACATACAAGACACATATTTGTTAAAGTTATTATTTTATCATTCCATGTTGTTTTCATGTTCGAGGGAAAATTAAAAAAATAATGTATCAGAGTGTAAACGTATAATCAAGGGCACCATATGAGAGATTGTGGGAATAAGAATGGACTGAAAAATGCTTTACAAGATTTAAAATGTGTGAACCATTTTCACAAAACAATATGATATAGTGGAACCATATATGATAAACACTTGTAAAGTGTAAACACTTTCCTTTTTAAAATCCCTAGCATCAGATAAAATCTGGTGTACAGAAGAACTTAATACAGGTTACATTTGGGAGGACATTGCTGCAGTTTAATCTGAGGATTATACGCATCCTCTCCGGTATTATGTTCATGAAGTTAGCTTATATGACCAGCAGGGGGCAACATGGCATCAAAAAGAAAGAAAAAGTGGTTTAAAAACTGGGTTAGAAATAAAGTTGTTAATGTTATAATTCATAATTTATCCATAATATTAATGTTATTATTCAACACCTGTTTTCCACACTGTGAGTTATTTACTAAGTGTGAAAGTTTTAATGTGTTTTATTGGGGTAATAAATTAAAAATTTTGAGATGAACCCCCATCCAATAACTGCTGCAGATATTTACCAGTTTCCATCCGCCATGCTCAGAATTATCAACATCATCATATGTTACTTTACTTTTGATCTAAAATCCTAACAGATGGATGGATGCCATGTAATATCAATCAGAGAGTTTTAAGAAAAGGCTATTTGTTTGATCGCCTCACCATCAAACTATAACATGTTTACTTCATTCAGTGTCCCAGGAAGTACTGTGTTCCAGCCTGCAGCTCATTTATAGTTGTGTATATCACAGCCTCTTTTATTGCCCCCATCAGACGTTAAAGTCTGCTGAACACACGCTTGCTGCCTGTCAACAGTGTACAGCTCTATAAAATGTGACTCTGAGTAAAATGATTGGCCAAGCCGTCATGGGGTGGGGGTGGGGACAGATAGAAAAGCCATTGTAATCATGGTTTTATTCCAGCTCCATAAAACTGGAAACACCACAGCATTCCATCCCATCTTGTTTGACCTTGAGACTGAGTCAAAGAGCAGCTCCCTTTTTTGCCATTTCTTCATGTATCACAGATTAAATGCTACACCTAGTGCAGATTTAGTCCCAGAACAATTCTTTCTCTTATATGGAACCGCAGGAGACATGTGTTTATTTTACCAGGATGCTTTTGAAGTCTGTGACTTGATGTTTTGAAGATTTTGGCGTCAGTTCAGGAGTTTATATCAGAAAAAGAAAAATTCACAGGAACCATGATTGGAATGTTCTTAAATGACTAATTAACAGCTTTGGGATCCAGTTTGCTAAGTAACATCCAAAGGCCACTCATGCTTAAAAGGCAGATATCTGTGGGACTTTGCTGTGTATAAGGAAATGCTCAGCAGAGTAGATTCAGCATGGAGTTCTTTCCTAAGATTCACAAGTCTTCAAATCACTGGCCTGTAGACATCAGCCATCCAGGTTCAAAACCAGAGCCAGCAGAGCCTTTGGAGCAGTGGCCTCTAATCTATGGAACAGCAGATTTCCAGTCATTTTTGAAGTTATTTGTGTAAATGCTGAGTAACAGCACTCACGCTACATTTTTCTGTTTTTCTTTATTTTCTTTTACTATTATACAGTGGGGCAAAGAAGTATTTAGTCAGCCACCAATTGTGTAAGTTCTCCCACTTAAAAAGATCAGAGAGGCCTGTAATTTTCATCATAGGTATACCTCAACTATGAGAGACAAAATGAGGAAAAAAAATCCAGAAAATCACATTGTCTGATTTTTAAAGAATTTATTTGCAAATTATGGTGGAAAATAAGTATTTGGTCAATAACAAAAGTTAATCTCAATACTTTGTTATATAGCCTTTGTTGGCAATGACAGAGGTCAAACGTTTTCTGTAAGTCTTCACAAGGTTTTCACACACTGTTGCTGGTATTTTGGCCCATTCCTCCATGCAGATCTCCTCTAGAGCAGTGATGTTTTGGGGCTGACGCTGGGCAACACGGACTTTCAACTCCCTCCAGAGATTTTCTATGGGGTTGAGATCTGGAGACTGGCTAGGCCACTCCAGGACCTTGAAATGCTTCTTACGAAGCCACTCCTACGTTGCCCGGGCGGTGTGTTTGGGATCATTGTCATGCTGAAAGACCCAGCCACGTCTCATTTTCAATGCCCTTGCTGATGGAAGGAGGTTTTCACTCAAAATCTTACGATACATGGCCCCATTCATTCTTTCCTTTACACGGATCAGTCGTCCTGGTCCCCTTGCAGAAAAACAGCCCCAAAGCATGATGTTTCCACCCCCATGCTTTACAGTAGGTATGGTGTTCTTTGGATCCAACTCAGCATTCTTTCCCCTCCAAACACGACAAGTTGAGTTTCTACCAAAAAGTTCTATTTTGGTTTCATCTGACCATATGATGTTCTCCCAATCCTCTTCTGGATCATCCAAATGCTCTCTAGCAAACCGCAGACGGGCCTGGACGTGTCCTGGCTTCAGCAGTGGGACACGTCTGGCACTGCAGGATTTGAGTCTCTGGCGGCGTAGTGTGTTACTGATGGTAGCCTTTGTTACTTTGGTCCCAGCTCTCTGCAGGTCATTCACTAGGTCCCTCCGTGTGGTTCTGGGATTTTTGCTCACCGTTCTTGTGATCATTTTGACCCCACGGGGTGAGATCTTGCGTGGAGCCCCAGATCGAGGGAGATTATCAGTGGTCTTGTATGTCTTCCATTTTCTAATAATTGCTCCCACAGTTGATTTCTTCACACCAAGCTGCTTACCTATTGCAGATTCAGTCTTCCCAGCCTGGTGAAGGTCTACAATTTTGTTTCTGGTGTCCTTTGACAGCTCTTTGGTCTTGGCCATAGTGGAGTTTGGAGGGTGACTGTTTGAGGTTGTGGACAGGTGTCTTTTATACTGATAACGAGTTCACACAGGTGCCATTAATACAGGTAACGAGTGGAGGACCGAGGAGCCTCTTAAAGAAGTTACAGGTCTGTGAAAGCCAGAAATCTTACTTGTTTGTAGGTGACCAAATACTTATTTTCCACCATAATTTGCAAATAAATTCTTTAAAAATCAGACAATATGATTTTCTGGATTTTTTTTCCTCATTTTGTCTCTCATAGTTGAGGTATACATATGATGAAAATTACAGGCCTCTCTGATCTTTTTAAATGGGAGAACTTACACAATTGGTGGCTGACTAAATACTTTTTTGCCCCACTGTATCTATCGTACGTTTCTTGACATCAGACTAATTTCTACGGTGGTCCTGAGGTCCAGTCCAGGAAGAAGGTTATATGACAGAACTGGATAAGTTTGAGGGTTTGTAGATAACCTCAATTTTATGTTCCAAAAACTGAGGTATCTTTCAAGGTATGTTAGTAACCATAGCAACTTAATCTCTGAACATAAGCTGGTTTTTCAGATGGTAAAACCCTGTTGATGTGATTGACTTAATGTGTCTGGTAAAATTAAAGTCTGAGTCCATTATTACCCCTAGATTTCTACCCTGATTTTTAGGGTTTAGAGAGAGGGACTCAAGGTGGCTGATAACACTTTATTTTTGTTTCTTTGGACCAAAAACAATGATTTCAGTTTTGTCTGAGTTCAACTGGAGAAAATTGTTTTGCATCCACACACTAATCTGTTCTATGCAGTGACAGAGTGACTCTATAGGCCCATGTTCACCCGCCGTCAGTGACACATAGATCTGAGTGTCATCTGCGTAATTGTGGTAGGACACATTATTACTACGTATAACATGTATAGATTAAATAAAAGAGGTCCAAGAATCGACCCCTGAGGAACCCCACAGTTTACAGCCATTTGGTCAGAGACACAGTTACCCATTTCAACAACATACGTAGAACTTGAACCAGTTTAGAGGAGTACCAGAGATTCCCACCCAGTTTTCCAACCTCTGTTATAAGATCAGTTCAGGCGAATGTCACTTATCACTTTGATCAAAACTGTCTCAGTGCTGTGGTGGGGCCTAAAGCCAGACTGGAACGTATCAAAAACATTGTTACACAGGAGAAAATCTATGAGCTGTTTGTAAACTACTTTTTCTAGGACCTTACCTAAAAATGGGAGATTTGATATGGGTTGGTAGTTATTCAGTACTGTGGCGTCAAGACTGCTCTTCGTTAGGAGAGGCTTAATGACAGAATTTTCAGGGCCTGTGGAAACATTCCAGTCTGAAGTGAGGTGTTAACTAAGTGAGTGAGTTGAGGTAACAAGCTGCTCAGCACTGACTTTAGAAATCTAGTGGGTAGCTCATCAAGGGAGCATGTACATGAACGCAGACTGGAAATAATCTCTTGGACTGTTTGGTCAGTGATAGGTGTGAAATCTGTCAGCTCAAGATGTCTAGGTGGCTGCAGGGTTGTCATTTGCATGGTTGGAATTATTGCATTTTCGATACCTTGAACTTTGTCATTAAAGAATATTGCAAACTCATTGCACTTGGATGTAGAAATTAGTTCTAAGCGCTGTAAAAATGATGGATTTGTTAGTCTGTTTACTGTAGCAAAAAGGGCACGAGAATTGTTACTGCAGCTTGAAAGGATTTCAGAAAAAATACTTGTGCCTTGTTATACGCAGAGTCTTGTTAAGCACACCTAGCTTTTCTTCGTAAATCTTATAATCAACCTGAAGCTTTGACTTGCGCCCTTTTCGCTCAGCTCTCCGGCAAGCCCTTTTTTGCTCCCTGACTGAGTTTTCACTTCTCCAAGGCACCTTTTGTCTATTTCTAACCTTGATAGGAGCGATGGCATCGAAAGTATTTAAAACAGTTGATCTATAAGAATTCAAAAGATTATCTACATTCGAGCACGGAGTATTTTCAAATTTAATCCTCTCCAAAAACTGGGCACTTGTTTTGTATTTTTTGAATAACTGCAGGCCCAACCACTGGTTTGGGTGTAACAGACCGGTCAAAGAAAACGCAAAAGTGATCAGATAAAGCAACATCAACAACATTCACATTTGAAACAATGACACCCTTCGTGATGAGCACGTCTAGAGTGTACCCTGTGCTGTGTGTAGGCTCAGTCACATGCTGAAATAAACCAAAAGATTCAAGGACATCACTGAGTTCTTTAGCGTGCCTATCATTGGTTACATGCACATTCAGGTCACTGGTGATAACCACACAGTCAAATTTAGTGCACACAACTGAAAGCAATTCTGTAAAATCATAAATACAAGTATTCTGTGGTGGCTTGTAAATAGTAATGCAGTCCATTACTTTCTAAAGTAACTAGTTACTTTTTTGTAGAGTAGTTCAGTTACTAACTAAATTACTTTTTGGAACAAGTGATTAACTATATTTAATTACTTTTTTAAAGAGGCCCTTCCATTAAAAACGTTTTTTTCTGAGGTTTCTGTTGAATATTTTAGCTCCACAGGTGTTCTTACCTTCATAGTGGGTGTGAAAACAGGTCAACAACTTCTCAGTCAGTTTTTATGTCTCAAACTACACAGGTGGCGATAAAACCCGATTTCTCCCGAGTCCAAAGACCTGTATCTGTTTCATCACAACTCCTTTGTTCGTTAGTTTTCGGCAGCTCCCTCAGTTGAAACCACGCCTAGCATGCTGCTGCCTAAAAGCTGGTAGCATAAGACATAGCAAACAGGAAAACATGACGTCTGACGTTGCCATGCACAGCGGGGCAGGAAACAGTATTCTTTGCTCTCATAGGCTAGTTTGTTAGCCAATCAGAGTCCAGCAAATTCGAACAATGAAGATGAACGAGCTGCTGACGAAGCAGCCTGACGGAAGGAGCTGGAACCACCCGAATTTTAACACAGACAGATTGAAAGGTCTGTTAATCAGTGTTTCCTAATGTTTTTTAGATATAAAATGTTTCATATTACTGGTTAATACCACAAAGTCCTGAAATTTGTATGAAATGGCCTCTTTAAAGTAACATTCCTAACACTGATGACCCCGAGTGGATGTTTTATCACCCTGATGAGTATCTGTATGAGCCTTTCCACGGCCATCAATAATTTATTTAAGCAATATTCTCAGTACACACATCTCTCATATGACCCATGGTGGAAATGCTGTCTGCACCGAGACAATTCTGTGTATTTCCATGTCTATTTAATGTCATAGTAAGTTGTTGGTTAATGCTGAATAATATTCCTACTGAGGTAAGCTGTGCTGTGGAGGTTGATGGACCCTCTTCCTCATTAATGGACCCTTATCATTTCCATCATGCTCTGTTGAAGAGAAAGAAGCTGCAAGTTGGATTGGATCAACACTATTAACTAAAACCAAAGTTATTTTACTAAAGTGTAGCATCTTCCCTTTCTGTGGACACCTGTTTTACAGGCCGCAGCCTTCTTTCTGTTGCTATAATGGGTTCAGTTAGGTGTGGCTTTCATATAGACAATATTAAATACTGGCAGTGATGGAATAGTGGAATATTTTGATTTTTCATTGTTTAGAGGATTTCCCTAAATATTTAAATCTAGCTATCACATGTAGAATATAACCACTGAATGCAGTTTAATGAGAGCGAGTTAAACAACATAACAGCTGCTTGTAAATCAAATGTAAACAATAAAAATGTAAATGATACATCACCTGTTTGAACTATATTTTTATATTTCATCTTTACTTACTGCCATGTTCATTTTGCACCTGTTGGGTTGCACCTGTGCACTCAAAAACATATGGAATATAAATGTTGAATGAGTGGAACATTCAAGAATAAACATTTATATTTTTTCCTCTAATTAAAGCTGTAGTGCGTAACTTTTACATGTCCGTGGATGTCCGTTTCAGCCAAGCCACTATCAGAGGAGATGACACAATGCAGATTAAGCCGATCGGCTCCTCAAACATCTCACGGTATTTTTCAAAATATATAATTTTTATTTTGCGTGTCCTCCGCGACATTCCCGCGCTGTCGCACATGAAATTACGTCTTTTATGTCACAACAAGAAAAATAATAAGAAATAGAACGCAGTGTCTCGTAGCAGCCGGCAGAACGTGAAGGTCGACATGGCGGAGAATCCAAATAAACAGCCGAGAGACACTTATCGGGAAGTGGATCCTACCACGAAAAAAAAAAAAAATTCCTGGACGTTCGGCAGAGGGACTATTGGCTAAGAAGGAAAGTGACCGAAGGAGAAGGCAAACGCGAATTTGTATCGGCGTCGCTTTTCCTCGGTGGAGAGAAGAGATCTGGCTGATGTTCAGGGGTGCACATAAGTGGTCCGCAGGTCCGCACACACTGTCAAAATATAAAATGCGCACCAGATGAAAACCAGAGCGCCGAAGTTCCAGCTGATCAGCTGATTCTGTCTCTATCTGTGTCAGTTTGTGTCTGTCAGTTTGCCAGTGTAACGGTTTTTCAGTCAGTCAGATCAGTGCAGCTGACTGCAGGATTCTGCATCGTGTCAAAACTGAAAAAATTCACTGAATAAGACAAATAGATCATTGTGGCCCCAACAGCTGACTAATAAATTTCAACACCAAACTGTTAAATGTAGATTAAAGTGAACAATCAAACCTGTAAACAATCCAACCTGAACTCTGAAGGTTTTTTTTTCTTTTTACCAGTATTTTTATATTTTACTGGTTTCTCTTGATTTTTTCAACAATGAAATGATATTTATTGAAACAAATATAGAGCCAGGTAAAGTAAACAGACTGAATTTGAAGCTTGATTAAGACAGATACCGGTTGGAATAACAACGGCAGAGATAAAGCGGTGGCAGCTGAGCTTACGTCATATGCAAGCGTCAGCTTTATTGTTGGTATGACGCAAAAATTCCGCTAGGGGGCGACAGAAGTTACAGAAGTTACGCACTCCAGCTTTAATACTCACACATTTACTTGATCAGCAAATTTCTGTCACACAATCTCCCTCTCTCTTTTGCTGCTGCTTTTTCTTTTAAATGTGCTCATTTTTTACACATGCAGTCATCAAAAGATCCAATTCTACTGGGAAGAAATAGGGGGCGCTAACCTTTTGTCCCCTGGTTACCATGGTGAATCCTGTTATCTGTGTTCCACTGATGAGGGCTTTTTAATTTAAAAAATATTAATAAGGTATTTTTGATTTGATTATCAAATAACATCTAATACTGTTCAACCTATTATAGCAGGATTTTTTTTTCTGAAATTACTTTGTTGTTTTTGTGGGTAAATTTCTTAAATATATTTTAATTAAAAAGATAATGTGCACAACGGGTTTTTATTCCAATAAATGACCTACATTTGTAATACACTGTCCCGTGTTGTGCATCACAGTAAGTGACCAGTGTATTCTTTGCTGTTTGCTCTCCTTTTCTCTCTCTAACTAATGCCTGCACAGATTGCGCGACGCTGCACACACTGCCGTGCGTCGGCTCTGCCTTGCAACCCGAAAACAAGGAGGGGGAGCGCCGCTTGTGTACAATCTCCATGGCAACAAGAGCGGAGTTCCTTGATGCTGACGTCGGCGGGAATTCCTGTCAGGTGCCGCCGAAGCTGTAAATCCTTTGGCTGTGTCCAGATTCAGGGTCTGCATGCTGCTGAGAGTCCCTCCTAACCCGTATAAAGAGGACGGTTCACTCAAGACCGTAAAAATAAAAAGTAAACACATTTATGAAAAATATTTCTTTCAATCAATTGACTGAGAAGACGTTAATAACGTAACAAAACCAAAAACTTTGAGAGCTCTTCATCCGTGTCTCTCCTCCTCTTCCTCGCTGGCTGCCTGAGAATACGTTTTATATATAGATTCAGTGGCGGCTGGTAATATATTTTTTGGGTGGGGTTGCATAAATCCAATTAAGTGACGGTCAATAAAACATTTGTAAAGATGAGTTAATGTAAACCCTGTATTAAAAAATACATTTTAAACTTCAGTTAAATATTTAACAAAGACTTTATTTAATTGTAAAATAAAATTAAAAAATCACCAGAACAGGTTAATCCAAACAGACACATTTTGTGTATTAACATTAAAGTAATATTTAATATAATATAAACGTTAAATATGTTTGGTCATTTTAATTGTCCAGCACTGGATAAACCTCCACAGTTGTGTCCAGTGTGTCTCAGGAAACCTCCCACTGTGCTGTAGAAACAGTTCTCCATGCAGCAGGTCACACTGACGAGATGCTGAGTGAAGACAAAACACTCCTAAATGTGCAGCTGGATGGTGTAACACACCTGGAAAACAGTTTTTCATTATAATAAAGTTACAGCCATATACTAATTTTAAACTTCCTAACAACTTTTTTTCTTTACATGATTCTCTATCACTGGGTTTAACAAGTTTCCCTTCTGTTCAGTTTTATTCTACCAGAAAACAAAAAGAAAACATTACTTACTTTCATTATCATGTGTCTCCTGGTGTTCTTTATATTTTCAGACAGATGTTTCATATCCCTCCTCACTCCTGTAACCATCCAGGCAGGATCAGTGCCGCTTGTTTTAAACTAAAACCGAGTTAGCATAGCTACATCCAGCTAGCTCAGAGAGAAGCCTCTCACAGGCCCTGCCCCACTTCAAATGCGCAAACCCGATGAGGGGCGCAAGTGCGTAGGGTGTCCCAATTCTCCAAGAATGGAGAATCGTGCCCTTGGCTCCGCCCCTTTTAAACGCTTGATCTGCACTTCGCCGAAGTCTACATCAGTGCAGACTTCAGTGAAGGGTATTACCCACAATGCATTTCTGCGTGTGAATTTTGACGGAAGAAAAAGAAGGTGGAGAAAAGGCTGAACCTTTTGGACCAAAAAACATTTTCTCAAGTGTAGAATCCAAATAATCAATATTTTATTTTATTGTCTCGATATGTAATTACAATCGATTGATTCTCTGTTGGATAGATGTGTCACATATCTGATAAAAAATTTAATTAATAAATAACGGTACTGACGTGTGTTTTCGGACATGATATACTAACAGTTTAATCACTTATTCTGTCTTATACGCCTCCTTCGGTTCATGCACTTCATTCGCCTCAAAATAAATGTTTTTTGGAGTTATAAATCATTTCTAGGATGAAACTAGCGCAAACAGCGACCGGTACTGCCATTTTGGTTGTCATGGAGAAAGAACGTTGTGACACGTAGTGCTCACTGTCCCAATACTGCTATTTGTGCGCACTTGTTGACTACGCACTTTGAACCCTTATATGCCCTTCTGCTAAGTGCACTTCATGGAAGACCGTAGGGAGCAGTGCGGGGATTGGGACAGGGCCTCAGACTGCTTTCCTTTCTCATTTAATGGCTGTTTGATAGCAGATCATCTCTCAGTATTTAACGTGGTTTGGGGCGCAACAAAAATCACCCTCCGTGGAGTTATTTTCTAGGCGTTTATTAGCTAAATTAAGTTCTTCCGTTTGGCAATGCAGATCTGCTATTGGCTAATTCTATCTAAAAGCCCGCCTCCTGTGGGTGATTTCTCCAGCGCCCCAGAGCTGAACTAGACATATGAGAAGTGAAGAAGCAGGAGGAAATCATATTTTACAAAGCAATTTCTGTCTTTCTGAAATAATATACAATCTTCTCAGTGTATAAATATACATATGAGAGTTTTTAACTCTAAATACATGTAATTAAAAAATATATATATTTCTTAATTGTTGCCACATCATGTTTTTGATAGGGAGGGCGGAGTCCTTGCGCCCTCTATTGGCCAGCCACTAGAGATGTATTCTTGTGCCTCCACCCCACAGTGGCAAAAGTTTTTTGGTCCAGAGTTTGATTAAGTTGGCAGTCTGCTCTTTCATCCCTATTTTAAAAAGCGTAAATCAAGAAATGACCTGTGTTTGTAAGGACATACTTACACAGGAGGTACGAACGGGATCTTTTTGCATACAATAAAAATATGCTTAACGCTAAAACCAAGGGCCTAATTAGACCACCGTTGTAAGAATGTACTTTTTTCACCAATATTACTCCTCTCCCGCTGTGCTACCGCTCACTTCGTCCGTCATTAGTTTAAATCAGGGGTCTCAAACTCAGTTTACCGGGGGGCCACTGGAGGCAAAGTCTGGGTGAGGCTAGGCCTCATCAGGTTTTATACAAAAAAAGCTGTTAAAAAAATCCAATCTTCTCTTTATTTTTATTTGTAAACACAAAATAATATGAAGAAATAAATAAACAAATTAAAAATTAATAATAAATAAAGACATAAAATAATAATAATAATAATAGGCCTAATGATGAGTTGGCTCTCTCATCTCCCTGGTATTTTGCATATTTGTATATTAATCCGGAAAAGCGCTACAACTGGTGGCAGCTTGTTGGAGTAGCTCTGTGACTTTGCTAGCACTTGCTAGCATTTTTTTGGTCTTTTTGAGTATTTCTTGCTAGTTTTTTCTTCTGGAAATATTTTCTAAATACTTTTCTTCTGATTTGGGTGCTGTGCTGATTGAGTTTTTTGCTTGATGTGTCACTTTTTTGCCACTTGTTATGATGCGTAACCATGGCAACAAGAGACTTGTTTACAAGAAAGAGCAGCTAACTGACATTTCTAAGGCTGAAATAATCCTCAAATTGAAACTCTGGATCCCTGATGAGCTCAAAAGAAGAAGACATGGATGCAGAGCAGGAGCACAGTGAAGAGAGAGAAAGAGGAAGTTTAAACCTTCACTTCCATCAGTCATACTGACAAATGTGAGATCTCTTTGCTAACAAAATGGATGAACTTGAAGCTCTGCTGAAGACCCAGCCAGAGTATCAGGAATCCGGCATCATGTGTTTTACTGAGACACGGCTAAAGGAACATATCCTGGACTCCAGTGTGTCTCTGTCTGGCTTTCAAACAATACGGGCAGACAGAGATTTGAAGAGGAGCTGCAAAAGAAGAGTTTGTCAGCTGATCACATCTGCAGTCACCTGTTGGGGAAGCAGCATCAGAGCAATTGACATGAAGAGGCTGAACAGATGGAGAAGGAGGACTGATTCTGTCATGGAGACTGAACTGGAGTCTCTTGAGTTGATTGTCCAAAGGAGGATGAAGAACATGATGGAAAACCCTCATCATCCTCTTCAGAACACAGTAACTCAACAACAGAGTGTCTTCAGTCAGAAGATTCTTCATAATCCACTGCAGCACAGACACTACAGGAGATCCTTCCTGTCCACAGCTAGAACCCTCTACAGGAGATCCTTCCTGTCCACAGCTAGAACCCTCTACAGGAGATCCTTCCTGTCCACAGCTAGAACCCTCTAGAGGAGATCCTTCCTGTCCACAGCTAGAACCCTCTAGAGGAGATCCTTCCTGTCCACAGCTAGAACTCTCTATGGCTCCCTGAAAAAGAACTGAGCTACAACAACACTTGAATTTCCCTTTGGGGATTAATGAAGTATTTTTTATTTGATTTGATTTAATTTGATTTAATTTGGTGCAACATTTTTCACCCTGAAGCCGGCATCGGACCAGAGGCATGCGTGTTGTCACCAGCTCCACCCCCCCAACACTCGAACAGATACCTGGGCCAAATAGGCTGTTAATGATGGCTCCATGAATTGGGGACTCTCCAGTCCCGCCTCCTGACTGACACAAATATATTTACACAAAGATCAGATAGTATCAGAAAACTGACTAACTAAAATATGAGCAGCTGTATAAATTGGACAAGTTTTGGATTTGAAAATAATGGAAAATTTCCGGTGTCATCCAACCACCCCAACCAAGCTCCAGTAAGCATTACATTTTAAAACAGGCCTACGGGAAATCTAAAACAACTACATGTCAACAAAAATGAATTTGGATGCATCTCTCCAGCGTTTGCAATATGAATATGTGGTAGTTTCAATGCAAAGTATTCGTGAAGGTCCAACATTAATTTACTTCCAGTATTTTTTCTATTTTAAATATTATATATTTCATACCTACAATGATAAAAATATTAGCTAATTTTATGTCAATCAATCTGTGACCTTCATGTTGTGAGTTTGAATGCCTGGAACTCAGTTCAGGCTCCGCCCCTCTTTGTTCCGGTCCTGCTCCCCGCCTTGGTTTTTATTTTGATGTAGCCCCGTGTCCATCCATTTTCTAAACCTGCTTGTTCCTTTTCCCTTGTTTAAATACGCCCTGCTCAGCAGTTTGAATGAGCATTTTCAAGCTTAAATGAATTATAATATTCAATTTTGAATAAATTTAAATATTTTGAACATGCTTTCATGTTTTACAAATCTTTATTTTGTTTTCAGATCATTGATTGTTCTGAAGAAAATAAAAAAACTGTGACGTTTCCCTGCAGGAATAGCTCTGAGATCCTATGTGTTGTTCAGCACAATATCATAATGGTCCATCTCAGCCAGTTCGGTAGCAGTCTCTCTCTGTCTGTCTCTCTCTTTGTCTCCAGAGTTTCCAGCTGGTCTCACAGTTTAATACATGTTCCCTTCTCTGTGACGCTCCCAGGTTATTCAGGTTCTGAGTTGAAAACGTCTGTAAACTAACACACAGGAACAGCGCTGCACAGTTTTAACAGATTGTTTCACCCTATTTTGATCATGAAACTCTGCTTTTCTGTGCTCAGTACTAGTCATGAGATAAATACTTTGTTGCGCAGATATTTTCAGCGCAGGTGCGTCAAATCTGTCGCTCTGTACTGCCAGATTTTTTGTCATTTTTTTATGTGAAATAAGAAACTGGGATATTTATGGGGAAATAGTAATACGTGAAGACAGCGGGAAAGGGGGGTAAAATACGGGAGTTTCCCAGCCAAAAAGAGAGAGTTAACAGCTATAATATGTAGGCTTTATATTTGCGCGATTCGCAAACTGGGTTCATAAATAACACAGGGTGTGCGCGGCCCCGCTCTGAGCTCGAGGAAGATGCTTTTTGTCACGGAGCTCATTTTGTGCTGGGGGAAGCTGTCCACTCACGTCACTGTGCTGGGATATGGACAGTTCGTGGACTTTGCTGTCTGAGGAACTACGTGCAGCTTATAGCTACTAGCGTGTGGCTTATATTAATAAAAAGTCATTTTATCTCCTATAATCACCGGTGCAGCTTATTCAATATAATGTCCCGCTGGGCAGCAACTAAACCTTTTTTGAAGTGTCGTGAACGCAGCCCGCTGTGAATGTCCGCCTGTTCCCAATAGAAACAAGGCGGGAGCCAGACACAAGAACACACTGTCTGTCTCTGTCTGTCTCTTCAGTTTCTCACAGTTTAATACATTTTCACTTCTTCTCTGTGACGCTCACCTTCATCATCAACCCCGGCTATTCAGGTTCTGAGTTCAGAGCGTCTGTGAATTACACAACACAAAGGAACCGCGCTGTGCAGATTTTAACAGATTGTACCCTGTTTTAATCATGAAACTCTGCTTTTCTGTGCTCAGTAGGCCTACTAGTCATGAGATAAATTCTTTGTTGTGCAGATATTTTCAGCGCAGGTGCGTCAAATCTGTCGCTCTGTACTGCCGGATTTTTTTATTTTAAAAAAAGAGAAATAAACCGGCATATTGATGTGGAAATAGTAATAGGCTACGTGAAGACAGTGGGGAAAGAGGGGTAAACTACGGGAGTTTCCTATCCAAAATGGGAGACTTGATAGCTAGAATATTTTATTTTTGCGCAATTCGCGAAATAAAAAAATCTCGAAGGGCAAACCGGGTCCATTTCATAAATGACAGGGAGTGCGCAGCCTCACTCTGAGGTTGGAGAGGATGCCCAGCTCAGAACAGGTCGAGGTTTTGGGGGGTCCTCCTCCCCTCGGAGCCAGCAGACGTAAAGGATCGCCTGCTAATTAGTGATTGGTAGGTTCGTTCACTACATGATACTGTAAAGGGCCAAAATCGCGGGCCGCACAGACATTAATCTTTCTTATTAAGGTGGGAGCCACAAACTATCGGTCCGCGAGTATGAGACCCCTGATGTAAAATTTGGGATTCAGTTACGCTTTAAATATATATATATCTATGTATATATACATAGATATATATAAAAGTTCTCAGAAATAGAATGTTCAGACATTCTAGACCTAGAATGTGGGCGGGGCTTATGCTAACCCTTTGAAGTTCATATACGTTTCTAAGCCTTTGATGACGTCATCACATGCTTTAAAAGCAGGAATTTCCCACAAGTTAATCATTTGATTACTTTTACTGATCAAGCCTCATAGTTGCAGCATTATGTCAACTCGCCAAAAGCTTACAAAGCTGAATATGGAGTCAAAACAAGATAAGCTCTGTGACCTGGAATTAAAACAAGGTGTGAAAAAATTTCAGCGTAAAGTCCGTGAGGATGAATGTTTCACTGAAAATGAAAAAGTGGCTCTTCAAAAAAGGCAAGAGAAAATAAACAGAGAAAATGAAAAAAAATTTGCGAAACAGGCTTGTGAGGAGCTCGCACAGGCTGAGAAAGAGGAGAAACGTAAGGTTCAACTGCGAAACCGTAAAGAATCGCAAGATGTAACAGAGTTTAACAAGAGACAGGTCGCAGAAAAACAGGCTGTTTTACACAAGAGAAAGGAGCTTGAAAATCAACACAACAAAATAATCTTGCAAACAGATGAACAGATGAGACAGGAAGTCCTAAACACAGCAGAGGAAAAAAGGCAAAACGTAATAAACGTAGCTGCCGAAAATGTTCTCCTGGCTCGAAGGAAGCAACTCCAAAAGGAAGAGAGTGCTTCTTTCCATAAGAAAGAAGAGGAAAGAAATGTTGCGAAGCTCGCACAAGCTGAGAAAGAGGAGAAACGCAAGGTTCAACTGCGAAACCGTAAAGAATCGCAAGATGTCACAGAGTTTAACAAGAGACAGGTCGCAGAAAAACAGGCACTTTTACACAAGAGAAAGGAGCTTGAAAATCAACACAACAAAATAATCTTGCAAACAGATGAACAGATGAGACAGGAAGTCCTAAACACAGCTGAAGAAAAAAGGCAAAACGTAATAAACGTAGCTGCCGAAAATGTTCTCCTGGCTCGAAGGAAGCAACTCCAAAAGGAAGAGAGTGCTTCTTTCCATAAGAAAGACGAGGAAAGAAATGTTGCGAAGCTCGCACAGGCTGAGAAAGAGGAGAAACGCAAGGTTCAACTGCGAAACCGTAAAGAATCGCAAGATGTCACCGAGTTTAACAAGAGACAGGTCGCAGAAAAACAGGCACTTTTACACAAGAGAAAGGAGCTTGAAAATCAACACAACAAAATAATCTTGCAAACAGATGAACAGATGAGACAGGAAGTCCTAAACACAGCTGAAGAAAAAAGGCAAAACGTAATAAACGTAGCTGCCGAAAATGTTCTCCTGGCTCGAAGGAAGCAACTTCAAAAGGAAGAGAGTGCTTCTTTCCATAAGAAAGACGAGGAAAGAAATGTTGCGAAGCTCGCACAGGCTGAGAAAGAGGAGAAACGCAAGGTTCAACTGCGAAACCGTAAAGAATCGCAAGATGTCACCGAGTTTAACAAGAGACAGGTCGCAGAAAAACAGGCACTTTTACACAAGAGAAAGGAGCTTGAAAATCAACACAACAAAATAATCTTGCAAACAGATGAACAGATGAGACAGGAAGTCCTAAACACAGCTGAAGAAAAAAGGCAAAACGTAATAAACGTAGCTGCCGAAAATGTTCTCTTGGCTCGAAGGAAGCAACTTCAAAAGGAAGAGAGAGCTTCTTTCCATAAGAAAGAAGAGGAAAGAAATGTTGCGAAGCTCGCACAGGCTGAGAAAGAGGAGAAACGCAAGGTTCAACTGCGAAACCGTAAAGAATCGCAAGATGTCACCGAGTTTAACAAGAGACAGGTCGCAGAAAAACAGGCACTTTTACACAAGAGAAAGGAGCTTGAAAATCAACACAACAAAATAATCTTGCAAACAGATGAACAGATGAGACAGGAAGTCCTAAACACAGCAGAGGAAAAAAGGCAAAACGTAATAAACGTAGCTGCCGAAAATGTTCTCCTGGCTCGAAGGAAGCAACTCCAAAAGGAAGAGAGAGCTTCTTTCCATAAGAAAGAAGAGGAAAGAAATGTTGCGAAGCTCGCACAGGCTGAGAAAGAGGAGAAACACAAGGTTCAACTGCGAAACAGGATAGTCTTGCAAGATGTCACAGAGTTTAACAAGAGACAGGTCGCAGAAAAACAGGCACTTTTACACAAGAGAAAGGAGCTTGAAAATCAACACAACAAAATAATCTTGCAAACAGATGAACAGATGAGACAGGAAGCCATAAACACAGCTGAAGAAAAAAGGCAACGTGTAATGAACGTGGCTGCCGAAAATGTTCTCCTGGCTCGAAGGAAGCAACTTCAAAAGGAAGAAGAGCTTGCTTCTTTTCATAAAAATGAAGGAAGAGGACCCCAACTTGATAACCAAGATGGTGTGTTGGCTCAGTGGATGAAAGGCCAGAAACAGACAGACATCATCTCTGACAACATTTCCAATATTATTAAACAGCAAAATGTTGCCTTAGCTCAAGAAAAAGAGCGACAGAAGAGACAACTGGAAAAAGAAGCAGAAAATGCCAAACTGCAGACTGAGAGAGAAACCTGTGAGAAAATTAAAGAATTTAAACATCAGATTACTGCTGACTATAAGGCAAAAGATGGAGGACATAGAAACCTTGAACCTTTTTTGAGAAAAGACGTGGAAGTTGATTTAGGATTTGGTTCCTCTAGGCCAATGGATGCTAAAGGAAACCGTTTACCCATTTATGGTACTGCACAGACGCAATCCATAAAACACAACCAAGCTGTCCGGTCCTCGCATACATTCCAACAGCCCCACTTTTTACCACCAATACACCCACCTGCCACGCAGCGAATAACATTTGGTGAAATAATCTATGAGGATTATGACAAACTTTTGTCACGGAGTAAATGTCCTGTCCACCTTCCACCCATTAATAAGAACTAAAATATGTTCATGTAAAGAGTACCATTTTCATGACTGTCCATCTCATGCCTCTCTGTGTTCTTTAACTGTATGTCTTTCCTCTTTGAGCTCAAGATTTGTCCTAGTTGTGTGAATTTTTGTAATGTTGCATGTATGTGGTTTTCTCCAGGTGCTCTGGTTTTCCCAAAAATATTCATGATAAGGTTAATTTACAAATCTAAATTGGACCAAGATGTGTGTGGACAATTTTTTGTCTCCACATTGCCCTATGATAGACATATCTTCAGCTTTATGACTGCCCAAGGTAGTAAATTCAAATCAAGGATTCCTGTATAAACCCTGTCTTTCCTCTTTGAGCTCAGGATTTGTCCTAGCTGTGTGAATTTTTGTAATGTTACATGTATGTGGTTTTCTCCAGGTGCTCTGGTTTTCCGAAAAATATTCATGATAGAACATCTAACACTACCAACTCATCTGAGCGGGGGGAGTGAGGCTCAGGGTCTGTTTACATCCCTGTTCTCTGCCTGCGGTCAGGGGCTGGGGGATGGGGAAGGACCTGGCCATCTAGTCAGGGTCAGGAGTGGGTGGCGGTGGTTTGTGACTTCGGTGTTCCTGGTGGTCTGCTTTGCTCTGCCTCAGAGGGGAAGGGATCAACTCCTGGGTCTGGGATTAGTTGCCACCTTGGGGGTACTGGTACCTAGATCCCGGGAGTGTAGCGTGTGTAAGGGGAGTGTAAGTATGTCTGTGGCGTCTATTTTGGTTTGCCAGATATTCACAGACACTCACAGACTTGGGCTGCAGCTGCCACTGGGGATGTTGTGTGTTAAGCAGTATCATTATTTGTTTGTGTCCACAATGATATTATCAGTGTTAAAATATAGATGTTGGTCGATGCTGTGGTGTCTGTGCTCTTGTTTTTGTCTCTCAGCAGGTGTTGAAGCAGATTTCTTTCTCTCCCAACTTCTCTTCTACCTCATCTTATCTCTTCTTTCTCTTACTTTTTCCTCTGATTTCCTCTCTCCTTTGCCATGTCCGCTGACTAAAAAAAAAAGTTGTAATAAACAAAATAACATCTAAATAAAAATAAATAAAGGCAGTGCTTAATTTCAGCCGGATCCTGCCGGAACAAGATCCGGGAACTGTCTTATTTTGAAGGGTGTGTTCCGGTAACTGTTTTCTAGGATCCGTTAATGGCGCCAGTTGGGATAAATAACAGCGTCATCAAAATGCCAAAAGGGCAGTATAACTTACTTCTTCTGGGCTTATCATCACTTTCTCTAGCCCTGCTTGATAATTTACACTCGCAATGTGCCGGCGCACAGCACTTGGTCTGGTCCGACGGTTGTGTATGTGTGTGTGTTCCGGTATCAGTTTGGCCTCAGTGAATTCTGGTCTCATAGCGCTATTTGCGTTCCGATAACTTTCGATCTACAAATTAAGCACTGAATAAAGGTAACAAGCTGAACGTTGCAGTCATTGCTGCATGTTCGGCTTGTGAGAACAAATCTGTCAGGCATCTCGATGCATCCGGACATCAATTCCGACTGCTTTAATGTCAGACAGGACATGGGAAAAAAAAAAACAAATGGCGGCTGCGGGTTGCGAGGGAAACTGTCCCGGATGCTGACGTCACACGAAAAGGTGTATAGATGCATTAAAAACTAATAAGAATATACTGTATATACATATAAGTCCGAGTCCTGATTGGGAGGTAACGTCCGATTCCGATCGAGTATGAAACTACGTGATCGAGCCTGATTTCCGATCACGTGATCGGATCTGGACATCCCTATAATCAACACGGGCCGCCGAGCTCACAGCACATATTTCATCACAGCCAGAGACCTCCATTTTAGCAGACGGTCCGAGTCACGTGATTTTAGTGCACCTGACCCAGATGCGTCAGATGAGCGGTTCCCGTCTGGATCAACCAGGAGGTATCAATAAAACACCGTTTATTAGTGTCAAAGACACTTTTCTGCATGACATGTCTCATTTCTCAAAAAGCCCGTTTTCTCAGTTTTTCTGTCAGAAAAATGAGTTTTTGTTGAAATCACCTATTTTCTACAGCAGATTGTGAAAGGCCGGTAAACGCTAGGAACACGCTGTTTTTTCCTGATGGAAGAAGAGAGTGTATTCTATGTTTTGATAGTTTAGATGTTTGTATAGTCATAAAGCACAATATTCTGTGGCTCTTCAAAAACAGTAAGAAATGCTGGCAGTTAAGGACTTTTCTGTTCAGAAAACAGCTGGCAGTCAATGAGATAATTTATGCTCTATGAACAAATATTTAAGGTAAACATAAAATAATACAAATACAAAAGAAAAATAAAATAACGATCTACATATTTACTGCGGGATTAACCAACTAAAGACCATTTCTTCAAATATTTCTAAGCAGTTCTAACTTCTGTTCACTTCAGGCCAGAGTCGTCACGGTTGCTAGGTGACAGCACATTCGCGGGGGTGGGGGGCAGGAGTTCAGTTGAAGGCTAGATCCGTGCCAATTCACAGCCATTAACATCCGGTCTACCCGGTTGAAAAAGTACGAGGCCCAGTACGAGGCCCACATCGACGTGGGCCTCGTACTTTTTCAACCGGGTAGACCGGATGTTAACAGTTGTGAATTGGGACTGTTAGAACTGCTTAAAAATGTTTGAAGAAACAGTCTTTAGTTGGTTAATCCCGCAATAAATATGTATACTGTTATTTTATTTTTATGAGAAAAATAAGACTCTTCTGTCTTCTGTATTTTTATTATTTCATGTTTACCTTGAATATTTGTTCATAGCTCAGAACCTAATGTAGCAGGTTTATATATGTTTAACAAAAAGTTGCAAATGTAGGTGTTACAGTGAATTTGTGACAATTACTTTTTTGATTTTACACATTTATATTTGATAATGTACAACATTTTCTTCTTTTGGCCCGAAAAGATATAAAACTCCGGTCACAATAAAAATATTAATGAACAGAGCTGCTTACGGGACCTGCCATACGAGTATTAACCAGTAATATAAAACATTTTATATCTAAAAAACATCAGGAAACACTGATTAACAGACCTTTCAATCTGTCTGCATTAAAATTCAGGTGGTTGCTGCTCCTTCCGTCAGGCCTCGAGCAGCAGCTCATTCATATTCATTATTCGAATTTGCTGGACTCAGATTGGCTAACAAACTAGCCTATGAGAGCAAGGTATACTGTTTCCTGCCCCGCTGTGCATGGCAACGTCAGACGTCGTGTCTTCCTGTTTGCTACGTCTTATGCTACAGCTTTTAGCTAGCAGCATGCTAGGTGTGGTTTCAACTGCGGGAGCTGCCAAATACTAACGAGGAGTTGTGATGTAACAGATACAGGCCGTTCGGGTTTTATCGCCACCTGCGTAGTTTGAGAGATTAAATCTGAAAGAGAAGTTGTTGACCTGTTTTCACACCCACTATGAAGGTAAGAACACCTGTGGAGCTAAAATATTCAACAGAAACTTCAGAAAAAACATTTTTAATGGAAGGGCCTCTTTAACACAGCAGTAATGCAGTGTTCTTGGTCCTGATCAGACTGTTTACTCAGTCCAGTCAGAATAAATCTGTATTTCTAATTGGTAAGTTACTGATCATATCAGTAATATATCCATTGCAGATAGATTAGGCCTGTATATAACGTATATAGTAATGTGATTATTTAAATAGTTTAAACATGTCGCCAATAAATCCTTTGCAGCAAGTCTATATTTTCTTTAGTGAACAGGGAAATTAGTGATAAGAGACCCCCCCCGGCCACTACCTGAGCACCACAGCTAGAAAAAAATCTGGGGGAAACACTGCTCCTTGTAGGCCTGGGCGATAAATCGGTTAAACAAATTAATTAGCATTTTTTGTTGTAAAAAAGTAAATAAATTGAGATTCTGCTAGTGGCGCTTTTTGGCTCCCTGGAGTTTCCGTAGCCTTAGTTTCACATGGTTTGCTGCGACAGACGTGCAGCAGGAGAACCCACGCTGCAACATCTACCCATCACAGTCAAAGGCAGCAGCACCACAAACTCATTCCAACACCTGAAACAGAGACATCCAGCCAGACATGAAAAACATCAGTCTCTCTGAGACGAACAAACACCGCAGTGACCAACAAAACTTAGCTAAAAACAGCTAACTGTAGCCGAATCGTTTGTACAAGCCACCGCAAATAACAGGAAAGAGGTACGGTGGAGAACAATCACTGAAGCAGTCGCTTAAAGTTGTCCATTGTTTGTACTTGTTGCTTTACTTAATAAGTAGGGGGAAAATCGTAAAAAATCGGAAATGGAATTTGAAAATATTAAATCGGAGATTTTATTTTTAAGCCATATCGCCCAGCCCTACCTACTTGGCGGAGGTATAAATAACAGGGGACAGGGAACAATTCTGGATCAGCACCATGATGCATTTTTCGGGACACAGTCAACGAAAGTTACTGTTGTAATTTGGTAAAACACATGAAAAGCTTTTTGCTTTTTCCTTCTCTTCCATAACAACCCCTACCGCCCGCCCTCTCCTCCATTGTTTTTGTGTTCTGATTAATAAAATGTTTACTTATCCTGTAGGTTTATCTTTTTACTGTTGTATAGAAAGAAAGCTCTATCACTAATCTTTGCATTTTACTATTTCACAACGCTTGTTAAACCAGCTACCTTCTCTCATATGATCTTTTTAATGTCTAGAGTCTCAGATCAACATTATCAGCAGCAGAACCACCAACCTGTCAACAACATTGTTCCTCATCAGGTAAAACAGAGGCTACATTTGGTTTATGTTGTCCCTCCTGATGATGATGATTTCGGAATGACAAGATTCAATATTCGATTTTTGATGAAAGGTGGGTTGTTATTATCAAACCGGGTTCAATGTGCCCCTTTTTAATTTTTGAGCACCCGCCCCTTCAAAGGTCTCTGCACGGCCCTGAATCCTATAGTCAGGGTTAGCTGGGGCTCTCCTGATTCATCCCTTTAGTTATGCTGCTATAGGCTTAGACTGCTGGAGGACATACTGACCACATTTCTTCTCTCTGTTGTCTCTCTTTACTCTCCATGTTCGTATTGATTTTTATTGCTGCCATGTTTCTCTGCTTATCTTTCTATAGACATGACGACTGGCCCAAATCCATCAGTGTTTGTCTCTTTCCTGTCAGCTCAGACCCCAGTCGGCTGAAGCAGAAGGCCGCCCGTCCTTAGCCGGGTTCTGCTAGAGGTTTCTTCCTGTTAGGGAGTCGTTCCTTTCCACTGTCACCAATCGTGCTTGCTCAGGATGGGGGATTTCGCTGAATTAACAATTCAACCCAATCAGCTGGTTCCTTAGATAGAAAATATTTTATTATTAATTGGTTGATTTTTCTGTAAAGTGTCTTGAAATTACTTTGTTATGAACTGGTGCTTTATAAACTTGAAACTTAATGTAAAATGTCTACTAAAATGATCAAAAATGAATTGTTTGGCCTTCTTCAGAGAGTGGATATAGTAAAGGACAATAGTTGAAATAGCTGCCCTGGGAGGAAAACATACTAGCCCAGATCGGAAGCCTTCATGCTTACTCCCTGTTTGCTTCTCATACTCAGCCAGAGGAGAATACATGGAGGTCAGAGAACTGACGCCTTTCCACTGCGCGGTCACACACAAGGGTTACTGGAGACAAACACAGGAGAAAATTACAGGGATTTGTTCGCTATAATTTTTTCAATTAAGAAAACAGGATACTGGGCCAAGACATTCACCGTAGGTGACTACACCGTCTGGCGCCAGAGAAATGGCAGGTGCTGAGTATAAATGCTCTTTGCAGAGAAGTAGATGATGAGATGATTGAAGCCAGGTGCAATCCATAGACTGCCGCAGGCTTCTCGAGTGGGTGGGGCTGAGGTGGAGACAGCCATGACTCACCTGAAGGGTAGAAAACTGCAAGAAAAAGAAGGAAAATAATCATGAAAAGCCAATATTACTACTGTAATATGTGATACTGTCACTTGAAAGCTGGGGTTGTTAGCATCTCAGATGGAAAAAACCAAAGAGAAGCAATCCAATCAACTGTTGCCTTAACAAAAAGAAGGACCTAATTCATCATATCTCCTTATGATCAGTGTCCAAGAGCTGGATCAACAAATAAAAATGTTAGAAATAAGGCAACATGTCACCCTTTAAGATTCTCTATGATAAAAACTTTATGATTATAGAACATCAGAGCAGCATCCAAGGAAACAATCCTTATCAAAGCACAGCATGTGCACCACCCATTCAGATGCCTAGAATAAAAGCTCAGGAATCTTATTTTTATCAAGGTAAAATAAGAATGCACAGTGCTCTTTTGCACAACTGCAGATGACTAAAGGAGTGCAAATTGCTCACACCTGCAGAATTTCATGTGTGTTGCACCAGCATATAATTAGCATTAATGACTTGGTGGATGTGACACTGCAAAGGAGCAGCTAGTAAATGATGTGCAAATGATTGAGTAAAAAAAAAAAACTAACTAAAAGAAAAACACATAACGTTACTGAATGTGGGCCTCAGCGTTTGACTTGCTAACATATGAACACGTGAACAGCATTTTCTAAGGAATAGGCAGGGCTGTTGTTTTTGCCTCCTTCTTTCCTGCCTGAGACCCTTGTGTGTAAAATACAGCAGAATTGACAATAGACTTGATTATACTTTAAAAAACATTTAAATTAGATAGCAAATATTTTTCAGAGATTTCTGAACAGTAATTTATCTCAACACCAGCACTAAAGTTAATATAACAGATTGCAGAATGTGACCCACTTTAACAGATTTAGACCAGGGGTCACAGATGACAATTGCTCTGAGAGGGCAGCCTTTGATATTTAAAACAATGAATTAGCTTGAATAATTATAAAGCTTAAGAATAATCTTCATAGCTATCAAGCCTCATGCTAAGAGGTTAGCATATGAGGGAAAATGCAGTTCCTCCCATTACTTAAACATATGTATTTCAGCCTCTGGGGCTTATAAACAGCATTTGTTGTTAATTAGTGCAAGTGAAGCATTTTATTTGATGCACAGATGCTGAGTAGCTGCAAGCCATTTTGTTTAATAGACTTTTAAAAGCTATGTTCGTTTTAACAAAGTTCTGTTGGTTTTATTTGTATCCATTTTTCTGTTGTCACACACAGATGGCATTAGCTGTGGTCTTTTATTCCAACTGCAACTGAAGGAATTTTACATGTTCATTTTTAAATGGAAATCTTTGGTTCTTATTTTGCACGAGTCACTGAGCAGGAATCTTAAATGAGAAAAATATAAGATCATGAAAAACCTGGAAAAGCTCTCAGAGAGCGCAGACCTCCGCCAAGTGGACATATTGTAGAAAGTACAATGTCCATATCCGTAAAAAAAATCCTGAATCCAGACGGTGATCTGGATCACCCCCAAAATCTAATCAATTCTTTATTGGGTTATTTCCGACCTTTCCTGAAAATTTCATTAAAATCCATCCATTAGTTTTTAAGTTATCCTGCTAACAGACAGGCTCAGATGAAAACATTACATTCTTGGTGGAGGTAATAAATGTTATAAAATAAGTACAAGTAAATTTAAAAAGAAAAAGTTTTTGACAAAGTCATCTGTTTGTACGTTTGACACCAATAATGAACAAATTCCAGTAGCATAAGCAATAATGTATTAAACCAAAGAACATTTTATCTTAGTTGCCTTTCATGGATAAATCATGCATCTCCAGCTTTAAGGTGACTCAAGGTTTTTATATTCCATTTGCTATAAAAAAGCTGTCAGACTGAAGGTCTTGATTTAATTCTCATGGTAGATCAAGGGAAATCAAAGCAGTACAACATCTTTATGAGCCTGTATTTTTACCTCTGGTTTTTCTTTGCTGCTTAAAAAAGGACATAAAGACAAAATATCTGAAATAACAGTAGACATTGTTTCCCCTCTCTCAATGTTTTCTGCTTTCTGAAAAGAGCTAGTAGGTGGAACTACCTCACACCTCCCAGTGAGCCACCCACCATGATGCTCACTGTGGTGGGCTCTCAATTCTACGCAGCTTTGTTTAAAGGTCCCCTGCCATAAAAAAAAAATAAAAAAATTCTGAGGTTTCTGTTAAATATTTTGGCTCCACAGATGTTCTTGGCTTCATGCTGGGTGTGAAAATGGCACAATAACTTCTCTTTCAGTTTTTAACACCTGAGTCTAAATATCCTATCATTGTGATGTCACGGTGATTTTGCTCATTAGTATTCATCATCTCACACAGTTGAGACTACACCTGCAAAGTTAGTGCAGTTGTTCAGTAAGAAACATGGTCGACCGTCATCGTCATTGTGCTACGCTCCAGCTGGACTTCCACAAGACATACTTTGTTTTTCCTTTTTCTTATAAGTGTAGTTTTTCCAAGAAATGTATGTTTTGCTTTTCTGTTTTCTTATTCCGTGCATTTTTGACAAGAAGAAAAAATTTTTTTTTCCTTTTCCTTATACTTACATTGCTTGTTTTTACATTCCCTTGTCTCGTCTTTTTACCTTATGCATTTCTGCCTCATTATGCAAATGAGGAGGGCAGGATCCACGTGCGGATTGCCCTCCAACTCATCCAGACTATTTGCAGCTTCTCTAAACAACTCCAACACAGACCATCTTTGCGCTCCAAACAATCAGGCTACTTTGGTTGCTAACCTAAAGCATATAGCGCCGGCAGGCATCCACAATCGATCTGTAGTGCATCGTCCTCCTCATTAATGTTTTGCTTGGGTTCAAATTGAAAAGACTGAACAGATGACATGTTTATGTCGCTGAACAGTCACAATGGGGTCCCGCAGCCGCCTGGTGCAACCATATGACGTTACTTCCCAGAGTGCATTGTGACACTAACAACAATGGCGGCCTACAAGTAAACTATTTTTACAAATTTTATAAAAACGAAGACCTCAAGAAGGTTTTTTATATCATTTTATTATAACTTATACTAACATTTATCTTTTAGGAACTACAAGTCTTTGTAGCCGGGGTTCCTTCTGCTGGGGTTCCTTTTAATGGATAGTAATCAAGGAGGTCTTCTTGCTTGACACAGGCAGTTTGACTCATGGACATCATCTGTTATGCTGTGAATACCCAAATCAACAAGCTCTACAGTCATGCTTCTTCACTACAAAGTAGACAAAATAGTTTTGATGGAACACAATCAACTTAATCTTACCCATCTTCCTTCTCCCCCTCAGGTAGGGTAGGTAAGTAATCCACCTCATACCTTTTGGTCTTTTTAGGCCTTTTGATGCCATTACATTTGATCCCTGTATTTATTGCAGCCGCAGCACATACTGCTTTTCGCAGCTTAGTGCGATGATTTCCCATTTTGTACATCAATTTATTCTTCCAGCCAGAACAGCCATCTGGTGACCCTGGTTCCCTTAAACACAGATGGGAGGAAAACTCGGCGTACACAGAACGTCCATGAATGAAGTATTTAATGAGAAAACGAAAGGTGCTACAGCTTTTAGCCAGCAGCATGCTAGGTGTGGTTTTAACTGCGGGAGCTGGCAAATACTAACGAACAACAGAGTTGTGACGAAACAACCAGCCGTTCTAACTCGGGAGAACTCGGGTGTTATCGCCACCTGCGTAGTTTGAGAGATAAAAACTGAAAGAGAAGTTGTTGACCTGTTTGCACACCCACTATGAAGGTAAGAACACCTGTGGAGCTAAAATATTCAACAGAAACCACAGAAAAAAAAAACATTTTTAATGGAAGGGCCTCTTTAAATCCACGTGAAGTCCGTGAATGTTCTACCTTTTTTGCGGAGTGTTTGACGTATTTCTGCTGGCGTATAATCGACACACATGCAGCAAGCAGCCACAGCAGTAAAAGACGTTCACGGTAAAACTAGGAATAGTAGTCACAGGACAAATAATTGAAATGATTTGCTGCATTCATCACTGTCCAACATGGCCTGTAAATTTTTATTGGTCCCTGCATTTAACCAGTACTTGGCAGGTTGCCAGGTGTTAATTTAGAGTTGTGGATATAATAGTTTGGATTTTTCTTTTAGTTCTCGGAGTATTGGGTAAGCTACCATGTCAACTCCTGCAGAGTTTGTTAAAATGTGATAGCTGGGGTTCTAACAGAAGAAGCACAGTCAAATTAACACCAATATATGATTTATTTGATAACTCTATTCATGCCCAACGACATCATCATATTGCTGGCCAAGATGGCGGCTTCCTGTGTACGCGAAGATGTTCCATTAACTTCTATTGCACATTCACAGTTCTGTCTACTTTCAGGATGCAAAAACTATCTAAAAAATGGCTCTTAGCAAGTAACTATAACTTTTTCCCTGTTGTAACTATGAGTTAATACTTCAAGTTCATTTCTAATAAAATTAGCCAGCAACAGTAACTTATCCCATGTAAACATCTGAATAAATAGTAAAGTGTACAATTACATGTTACTTTGTAAAACCTTATAAGTAGAAAAATGTAGTAATGGTAACTTAGATATAGAGATAGTCATGACAGCTATTAGATTTTATAGTTATCAAGCTTCTCTCTTTTGGAACCAGATTCTATTTTAAACCCATGAGGACATCCTGTCGACTTTTAAGAATAAGATTAAAACTTTCCTTTTGCTCAATCTAATAGTTAGTGTAAACTTAAATTATCCTGAGCCATCCCTTAGTTATACCTAACCTTTACCTTAGTTACTCATACCTTATGCTGCTATAGAATGCTGGAGGACATACTGACTACATTTCTTCACAAGAAGAAAAGATCAAAAGTAAGAAGGCAGATATCCAGAAATAATTTAAGAGGAATGTCAAGGCAAAAACTGTGATGTGTAATGTCATACATTTTGTAAAGGCTGTGGAGAATGCACTCACTTTTCAAGAAGAGAAGAAGAGCCATATTTACGCAAGATAACAAGTGAGTGGGATTAGAGTGATTATAGGAACCAGAACTGAAAGCTGATATGAACTCAGGTGGTGAAAACGATTACATCAAGCAGAGCAACAACTGATCATGATAGAAATGTTTGAAATAACTGACAATAAGATGCATTTTTTAATCTTATTTGATGTTTTATGTTTTTAGAAACCTGTTAAAAGGACAATCACTTCCCATTCTTATTTTCTATCTGAGTTAAAAACTTTGAAAAAATAATACTTATTTTCAGGCTAAGGTTGGATAATTGATATTGAAAACAAACAATCTGACTTTCCTCTGAATGTTGTATTATTTAAACGTTATCTACACAATCTGAAATTGGTTCTGCAATGATTTAATGCACTGCAATACCTTCAAACAAGCACCAGATGGGAGTAAGTCTATGTGAATTAAAGTTCTGGTATACTGGCATTACACCCAACAACGACCTGCTTCTGCTAATAGATACATTGTTTGACAGCTTAATGTTCTAAAAAACACTGGCTGTTTGTAAAAAAAAAACAAGAAAACAACAACCGTGCAGCTCTGTACAACATGTGTGGACTTTTAGTCATTTATTCTAGCTTTTAGCTACCTTCAGTCCCTTCTTGCATCAAGGCTGGTCTGAAACAACAAGGTAAAAGTACCATCTGTAGCTCATGAGTTTTTATGACAGCTGTAAACACTTTTAGAAGCACTATGTTCTTTCCATGCATCTGTTCTCATCTGTATAGCAGAGCTTGTTAAAGACCAGTTTGGTGGTGTCAGTCAGGCTTGAACACACCTGATTCAGTTCACTTGGTCAGCAAAAGCAATCAGACATCAGCTGAAATCAGGTGTGATGAAATATGAAAACATCTGATAAGAGGTACTTCAGAGGAACTGCTTCTCTGATTATTTTCTCATTCCAACCAAAAAAGCTTTCAGTCTTTGTACATCATAGCTACTCTTTCCCAGAATGCACCAGGGTCTCACTCTGTAAAGTCACCAGTAACTTGTTTATTAAAAGAAATGGTCATTTCTATGTTTTGAGATTTTGTTTTTTTTAAGCATCTAGACCACAGTAAAATGTATTCATTGCAAAAACCATCAATATTCCACCATATATGCGAATTTCTAAGGTTTTTACTGTGGACAATTTTTTAACCCCCCTTTTTCATTGATATTTCATTCTTACACCTTTTAACAGACTGGAAAGAGATAAGGTGGTCCACATTGCCCGTCCTTTAGAACAAAGGTCTCACAAACCGGAGCGAATCATTTATTCCAGGTTCAAACAGTCTAAATGTTGTCGTCTTTGAACTAGAGCTGATTGAAGTTGATCCATCAGGTAAAATATTTTTGAAATCTCACAGATGCAGAATTCAAACAAGGTTAGCAATTAGCTTTCTCACTTAAAGCCACAATGGAACAAACTACCAACAGAACTAAACTTATACAGAACTATAAAATATTCTGCAAAGAAACGAATGAAAAATATGTCAAAAGATCCGAACAGATTTTATTCTGTTACATAAATAAACGTGTAACATTAGCATGTGATATCTGTAGCCTATCTATTGATTGAATGGGGGAAGTTTGGTGGTTGTTTACTTAAAATGATGTGATTTTTATGTCATATATATAATATATTTCTATATGTTTTGAGGACTGGAAGTGGAAGTTAGGTCTGGTACAAAGCAGATTTTCATCTGTGATTAATATTGTGTGAGAGTCTATTTGTACGCGCACGTGACTCTGTCTGCGTGACAGATGTTACACCATTCTTATGCATTTCAGTCAAAACGATTAATTTTCTTAAATGAAGGAACCCTATAATTTTAAATAAAAAAAAAAATCTCTCCCTGCTTGGAAGCGGGTTGTTTTACCTCTTTAAGTTCTGAAAACTTTCTCAAGATGATCAAAACATCCTGAAAACGTTGTAATTGTGAAGATCACAAACATTTGTGGACAACATTGAGTGTTATTCGTTTTCAGTTTCTCATCTTTCATCAAGTGTCTCAAGTGCACCATTTTTTCCAAAATCCAAAAAGTTAATTTCAAAGTAAAAAATGTTTATTCTGCAGGAAAACGAAAGGATCAAAATGGGGAAACAGGTGCAACGAAAAACAAAGACTGCAAAAACGCGGATTAGAAAGTGAGACTGAACATCGTCTTGATGTGATTTTACTTTATTTAATCTCAATTAGGCTGCTCCAGTTTTAAAAAATAAAGCTTTGATCTTTGAACGGTTTTCTTTTTTTATATATTTGCGTTTGTTACTTCGTTTTTATAATAAAAAGTATGAAGTTCCAAGAAAAACTTGAATGAGAATATAGCTGCTTGAAAAAAAAAGGAATTAAAACGCTGCCATGTGCAGGATGACAGAGAAATGACGCGCACAAAACAGTAAGGACTATTTCAGCCTGTCGAAGTGTGTTTCTGCTTAAATGTTAGAATTAATCATCATCTTCCAAAATGGACTCCGTTTGAAGGACCGCTGAACTCAAAGCGCCTCTCAACTCATCCAGGACCAGCTGCGGTCTTGAAACATCAGCATTTCAAAACGGCTCATTTAAACGTTATTTTATAAATCTTTAGCCATCAGTTCCGCTTTACATCTTAGGCATAAATCCAAATGGATGTGGGTCTGTAATGTCTGTTCCGAGTGAAGTATGAGGGTTTTTTTCTGTTTTACACATACTATTTAAAGATCTACACATCTGAGTGATGTTGGATGGTAACTTGATGTATCCTGTTTGAAAAATACTTATCGGAATGAAATGAAATTTATATATATATAAAAATGTCTGTGGATTAAAGTCAAATTAAACATTAACACCTTTTTTTTCTAAATTTCCTCCTTTGGATAATGAACAACTTGTATCTATATTCTAGGCTTAAAGAAAAAAAAATCAGTCAATGAGAAACTGACGCTAACTTAAATATAGGCATCATCATTAAAGTAGCTAATTCAGTTATATTTTAGACAATAATAATAATTTCCTGTCCCGCTCAGAAAAAAAAAAGTTTTACTCAGACATTTCTGGGTTTTAAGAGAAATAATATGTATCGGAAAAATATTTAATTTATCAGAAATAATATATTTAGCTTTATTTATAGCCGTTTTGGATTTAACTCATGCAGTATTTGAATCGCTTCTGGACTCCACGGGTTTGGACCTGAACACGTCTGAACCTGAAGCCCAGAACTTAGACTCATCTGCAACGCTTTTTTTTTAAAGCAACACAAAAACTTGAAGCAATAGAAAATTAAGAAATACTGTAGAATTAGAAACCCTGTAACGCAATACCGGTGTTTTTATACCGGAAGAGCTCGACTGTAAATATCTGCGTGCACAACTGGGCGCGTGTGTGCGCGTTTATTTTGACTATTGCGGTTTTGCTGCTTAATTGTCATTGCTTTAAAAAAAGCACGCTCTCAAACCGCAACATTTGTTCCCGCTTTTTGTTTGGAATTAAAAGAGAAAACATCACGTCATCCATCCATCCATCCATCCATCCATCCATCCATCCATCCATCCATCCATCCTCATGGAACCGTTAAATCCAAAGCTGACACGTGTTACATTGGTCCAGTTTTATATGTAAAATTAGATTAAAGTTTTGGAATGTGTTGGATTATCATACAATATGAATATTTTTCAGTATGATGAGCCTCTCTTTTACATGTCTCTACTTTCTGCTTGCAGAAGACATGTTGGACCTTCTTGGGGATCTACCACACACCAAGGCTGTTTCCAGATGTGCGGTGGCCTTGAACTTGAGCGCTCATTACATCTTTTTGTTTTTCTGTCTGTACCCCTGGACCCCAGCCCCACCCCCTCTCTGTGCGTCAAACCTGACCTTGACCCGCAGGGGTCAGACAGACCACACAATGGCACCGAGACAGGCTGTCTGGGTGGTTTGAATGTGTGAGCCTGAACACGTCGCACAGCCTGAATCAGACCGTGAAAAATGCAGCAGCGAGTCGGTCTTTGGTCAAAAATCCTTCAGGTAAATCCTACATGAGCTCAAAGATGGATGACGAGTCCGTTAGACTCGTAATATTACATTTGATTAATTAACCGTGAAATTAATTAATCTTCTGTCCGCAAATGAAAACAACTTTTATTATTATTATTATCATATTATAATAATATAATATCATCTCTCTAGGTTGCTATCTGGTCGCAGGTCACGCGATCACTACGCCCTGCCGCGGGAAGCAGCTAAGCAGCTTCTGACGTCATGCTTCCACCTGGTTGAAGTTTACATAAAATAAATATTATAAACTTCTGACAAATATTTCATTGAAAGTTTCTGTCATTTTTTTTAATCCATTGACCAGCTGAAGGTGTGCGTGCGTGCGTGCGTGCAGAACTAAGATGAAGGTAAAAATGTTTAAATGAATGTCATGAACGATTTGGTAAATTCGTTCCACGTGATCACTCGTGATTTACACAAATTTCTTGATGTGTAAAATAATAATAATAATAATAAATTCCAACATGGCAGTTTCCATCAAAATTAAAGTGCAAAACAACATTTGCATTCTGGGTAATTTTGGTGTGTTAACCATCAAAACTAGCACCAAACACACTGAATCTTTAATAAGCTTTGAATATTTGAAATCTGAATTAATCAACAAGAACTTTATTCTCACACTTCCGGTTTTCACAATCAGTCGAAAGCTTCTTCGTGTTTCATTTAAATCATTTAAAATAACATCAGAGTTATTTTAACAAGTAAAAAGAACCCAAACAGTTTGAGACTGACTGACATGGATGTGATGATGATACAGAATTTTCTCCAAAAACCGAAGATCAGTTGGACAGAACAGACTAAAAATCTGTCTGAACCGTCAGGGCAACTAAATTGAAACAATCTTTTGTTTGGAAGGTTTTCTTTAGGGTTTCATTAATGTAAAGGAGTGGATTATATTCTGTTTCGACATAAACATAAACACCTGAATCTTTGCTGCTCTTTGTGAAGGAAAAGAGAAAGATGTAAATAAATATATATATAAATATAGGGGGTGTCCGGCTGGACACAAAGCGCTCGCGCCAGGAGAGAGAAGAATCAGCGCATCTGCTCCTCCTGCGCCACGGCTGCAGCCTCGTTAAAATACTTTCCTTTGACTGGCGATTCAAAAGAGAAGGAAAAAGTCTGCACTGCTTTTTTTTCTGTTCCACCCCGGAATCAGGTCTGTATCAGTGGACACTCCTCCTTTGGTCTCGCGCGCTTGTTGCGTCATGTTGGGATGAAACCGGAGTTCTGGATTTATTCCAGGGAGTCTTCGCCTCCGGGTCCGCTTTGATTCCTTAAAGTCAAGCAAATCCAACGCACTTGTAACAGCCTCAGCACGCGCGCGTCACTATGCAATAGGATTCACTGTGCATGTGTTCAGGGGAGAGCTAACACACACACATACACACACACACACGTAAAAAATCCGATCTTATTGAATGAATGTAGCAGCTCGGTGCCAGAACCGGACAGAATCTGAGAGGAGAAGGTGACAAACGGAAGCAAGACCCGGGAACTGAGCACATGACATCATCTCTGGCTCTGAACTCGCGCTGGGCAGCAGAGTCTGTGATGTTTGTGTATGACAACAACGTGGAGGAACTAAATAAGAACATGGAGGGACTGGTAGGCAGCGGGAACTTCGTGGCGGCCACTGCGGCGAGCCAGTGCCGCAACATCATGGCGCATTCGGCTGCAGCAGCCGCTCTCAGGGGCCACCCGTCCGGTTTAGTGCACTCCACATCTGGCTACCCAACGGCCGATTTGTCCACCTCAGGCTCCATTGACGCGTCTGCGGGCAAACAGTTTGCAGCTGGACCGTGCGCGGGAGCCGCCATGCAGCACCAAACGTCATCCACTGCGACCGCGTTACCGTACAGCTACTTTGGGAACGGATACTATTCATGCAAGATGGGACGAGGTTCTCATAAACCGTGCACACAGACGGCCGGGGCCGCGCTCAGCTCACAGTACATGGACACAGCAGTGAGTTCTGACGAGTACCCGAACCACCGAGCAAAGGAGTTCGCCTTTTATCACGGCTACGCCAGTCCGTACCAGTCCATGGCCAGTTACCTGGATGTTTCTGTGGTCCAGACGCTGGGAGCCGCTGACCCGCGCCATGAGGCCCTGCTCCCAGTGGACAGCTACCAGCCCTGGGCTCTGACCAACAGCTGGGGGGGTCAGATGTGCTGCTCCAAGGACCAGACGCAGGCTGGACACTTCTGGAAGTCCGCGCTGGCGGGTAACAGCAGTTCATTCATTCATTGGCACGTTTCATGTGCAAGGAACTTTGTATTATTAAATTAAAAAACACATTTATCTTTGGTTATTATTATTATTATTATTATTATTATTATTATTATTATCTTACTGCCTTCATTTTCTTTAATTTAACTGACAACAGTTTCAGCAGAAATTAGCACTGTTCGTTTTGTTTTCAATGAGATTAAAATTGATTTGTTTTTATATTTCTCCTTATAGCCTACCTATATTATAAAAGCTAAAACTACTATCATTGTTAATGTGATCATTATTGATGCCTGCTGAAACAAAACTGCAGTTTTGTGTCAGCAGTTAATATATTTGGACAATTTATTTGCGATGAGACAGATCAGATGCGTAAGTGTGTGTGCGCATGTGTGTGTTCTATATATTTGGTCTATCAGGAAATATCAGGAAAGAGAAAAACATTAAGAAACAATATTTCCATGTTGTTTTTAACAAATGCGCAGGTCGGGTTGAACTGACGCAGTAGAGATCAGGCCTCGTTTTTAGCCTGTAACTAAACCCGTGTCCCGCTGTGTGCAGCCCTGTCTTCAGGCAGCATGTCTGTCCTCTTCTGTCTCTTCAGATGTGGTGGCGCATCAGCACGACGGCTCGTCTTTCCGCAGAGGCAGGAAGAAGCGGATACCGTACACCAAGGTGCAGCTCAAAGAACTGGAGAAGGAATATGCAGCCAACAAGTTCATCACTAAGGACAAGAGGAGGAAGATCTCAGCGGTGACCAGTCTCTCTGAGCGGCAGATCACCATCTGGTTCCAGAACAGGCGCGTGAAGGAGAAGAAATTTGCGGCCAAAGTGAAGAGCAGCGCGCCGTAGTGCAGCTTCCGGCCGTGCGGACATGATGACCTCCAGAGATCATGGAGTGGGACTAAACACTCAGTTCTCTGTAAATAGATCCCTTCCTGTCTGCTTTAACTGTCTGTATTTTACTATTTGCTATTTGTGGCCCATGTTACCGGAAATGAGGTGGAACTACCGGGATCTGCTGGTTTTCATCCATACAGTAATCATGACCTGCAAGCATGTTTGGGAAATTAATGTAATAAGGCGCGTTTACTGGATAGAAACGGGTCCGTTTGGATTTGACCCTCCCTCCTGCGAACCACCACCAGAACCTGCAAACAAACAAACCTGACAAGATTCAGCTGATTCCGGTTTGAAGAATGAACCAAAACATGACCGGAATTATGTAATCCATATGATCCATATATTCTCTCTGGTTTGGATAAACATGCTAGTTGGTCTGAAATCAGCGCGCGCGCTAAAGTTTCAACCCGCCTGCGCGCGGAGTTTCAGTCAGAAAGGACCAATCACCACATCTAAAAAAACAAAAAAAAAAAAAAAAAAAAACACTTAATTTGTTTGTAAAATCTAAAATTGTCTCATATTATCAAACATAAATGTTTATTGATAATATTATTGCTCATTTCTGTTGTTTTACTCAGTCAACAAGTAAAAAGAAAAGTAAAGCAACAACACAATACTTATGGTGAAAAATGAAAATAAAAAATCAATTAAACACAATTTTAAAACGTTAGAAAAACCAAATTAAAGAAGGCTGTTTTCTCTTTTATTACTTTTCATAATGACTAGATTTAGATCGTGGAAATGTTTTGTTGCTCTGTGTGTTTGTTTGTTTTGCTCATTCTTTCCGCCCGGGTGTTAGTGAATATTCCGACTAACATTGAACTTGACAAATGGCGGGTTGTTGTGTTGTCTGCTCTCTAAGTTCGGCCTGAAGCCCCGAGGCTCGTAAAGCTTCCCTTTGCTCTGAACAACAGGGAGGAGGCGGAGGCCCGAGCCGCTCGGTCACGCGCGTGTGGTCGCTCCAGTTATTCCAGTGGAATGAATCAAATTGGGAAACTGGTGGTAGTTATTGCAGCATGCGCTTCAACAACCACAAACAACTTTCAGATTCACTTCAGACTCTGAACACAGAAATTCAGAAACTATGTTTTTATTTTTTGTTGAGTCATTTGATTTTTAGAAATAATTTTGCTACTTGACAATCCAAAGCAAACCCAGCATGCTTCTTACTAACAGCGCTGAGACCGAACTTCACGTGAGGAAAAGGATCTTTTTTTAAAAATGAGGATTTTTTTTCAACCTCCGAGAATTAAAAAAAGAAAAGATTTTATCTTCTGCACTTTTGCATCTTAATTAGCCACCCTATTAAAATAAATAAATAAATAAATAAATAAATAAAATATTGTGCTCCTGTCTTGATGTGTGGAAAAAATCTGAAGATTTTTTTTATGAATTGTGCATTTCAAAATCAAATAAATTCCCTAAACTTTGATTAAAGAAAAAGTGATAGAAATTCGTGACCATTTTAAAAACCAAGATAGTTTGTAACTCAAATCTAGCGGCTAAAAGTTTAAATGAACAGATGAACGTTTAAATTCTGGTGGCTGCTGTGGTTTAATGGAAGAGACTCGAGGGTTGTTGGTTCTATCACCCCCCACCCCCACCCCTCCCCTCCAGCCCAAGCATCCTGCCGAAAAGCAGAATTAATCCTAATGGCTAAATAAAGAAAAATCACCAGAGTTAATGAAGCAACGCTTATTTTATAAATGTTAACATCTTATTGTCTTCAGTAAATAAACATCTAATTGTTGCAAACAGAAACTGGTTCTCAGACGGTTCTTCCTGTCGGAGCTTTAAAACGATGCGCGTTGGAGACAATTTGCATCTAAAACGTGTAATTTGCTAGGAGTTCCCATAGCCGCCATTTCTGCACACACACACACCCCACCCCCCACCTATGAGACTAAATGACACAACATAGTGTGAATTCATCATGAACATCTTTGTGAAGGAGTTCATAGACAGAAAACAACAATCTGACGTCTCGTCATGAATAAATCCAGATGTGTTGCTTCTCTGAAGGTTTCACAAACTGGCTGAGAGTTTCTATTCTATTCTATTCTATTCTATTCTATTCTATTCTATTCTGTATTTTATGGGACGGCAGAAGAAGTTCGAGCACCCCCCCCCCCCCCCCCCCAACACAGAAGAATACAGGCCTGATGTTGTTTTTTTTCTGTCTCAAGTTCATGTTCATCACATGACACACACACTGAAACACACACATTCCCTCCAACATTTTAACTACCTCCTTTACCCCACCCCCACCCCCACCCTGCTCCTCCTCCTTCTGCATTGCAGACTTTTTGTTACCCAGGTTGGACTTTGCAATTGAACTTGAGACAGACAGACAGCTTGTAAACAGTTAGTAGTCTGGCCCTTTTACTTTTTTTGGGGGGGGGGGGGTTTGCAGAGTGGATACTAAAAAACTGTTTTAAACAAACACATTTGTATGAATTCAGAGCTGGTCACTTTCTACAAACACATCAAGCTGTATGGAAACAGATTACGAGAACAAACAAAATGTTGGTTCATTCAAAAAGCTGGAAGTCTGAAATTTGTTTTGTGTCCATGTCCTGTCTGTAAAAACATGTAAAGAACGTGTGTGTGCTGGTATACAAGAAAACTTATGAACGTAGAAACGCAGTTAAGTTATATCCAAATGTTGTAAAAGCAAATGAAATAAAACATTGAATTAATAATCTCATTTATCCATGCGTGTCTTTGTAAACATTCTCATTCTATGTTTATTAATAAGTTACTATTATTATTTTAAAAAAAACATTTAAATTGCAGAAAACTATACAAGCACTTGGAGAGCGCAGCCCTCTGCCCAACACCTAAGTTCACACCATATTGTGATTTATACCAAATATGGATATATTTTTTTAATAAACACCTGGACCATCAGCCCGCAATGATGAACAATCCCAAAAAAACAATTCCTGGATGCAGATGGTGATCCAGATTAAAATCTACTCTCTTCTTCATTGGACCATTTCTGACCTTAACTGAAAATTTAATAGAAATCCATCTGTAAGTTTGGGCGTTATTTTGCTAACAGACATACTAACTAGCAAACAAACATCCAGCCTCTGGATGGAAACTGTGATTGAGTTTCTTTTTTCTGACCTTTAAGCCTCACAGTCCCTCACCTGAGGAAAGAGGCTGAAAAAGACTGCAGGCTGAATGGGTGGGGTCCTTTATTCTGCTGCCTTTGAATCTATAAATGTCCTAAATAGATGGGATGCAGTCCTCATATACTCTCTTCAGCCACATCCCCAATAAATCTCCCACTGTGAGACAATCCACATCTGTAAATTCATTCAAATCTTGGCTTATTGTGGTTATTTATGTTGATATTGGTTGTATTAACACCCATACTCCAGATTTTGCAGCCTGTCAATTATTGTATTTTTCCTCTTAGTTTTATTCTTTATTTAAAAAGGTAATTTCAAACAAATTTCAGGACTTTGTGGTTATTTCTTAAGCATTAACCAGTAATATGAAACATTTTATGTCTAAAAAACGTCAGGAAACACTGATTAACAGACCTTTCAATCTGTCTGTGTCAAAATTCGGGTGGTTGCGGCTCCTTCCATCACGCTGCTTCATATTCATTGTTCGAATTTGCTGGACTCTGACTGGCTAACAAACTAGCCTATAAGAGCAAGGTATAATGTTTCCTGCCCCGCTGCGCATGGCAACGTCAGACGTTGTGTCTTCCTGTTTGCTACGTCTTATGCTACAGCTTTTAGCCAGCAGCATGCTAGGCGTGGTTTCAACTGCAGGAGCTGATGAATAATAACAAGCAAAGGAGTTGTGATGAAACAGATACAGGCCGTTCGTACACGGGAAAATTCGGGTTTTATCGCCACCTGCGTAGTTTGAGAGATGAAAACTGAAAGAGAAGTTGTTGACCTGTTTTCACACCCACTATGAAGGTAAGAACACCTGTGGAGCTAAAATATTCAACAGAAACCTCAGAAAAATTGTTTTTAATGGAAGGGCCTCTTCAAGTATTTGTTTATTGTTGTATTTTCTATTTTCTTTTATTTCTTGATTTGCTGTACAGCACTTAGAGCTCTATACATAAACTAAGACTTTACTAAAAAATCCCAAATAAAACAAAAAAATTGTTTCGAAACAAACACCATGTTCATTGTTTTTAGAACTAACGGTACATCCAAACAACTGATCAGAGTTGGCCTTCATAATATCTTCAAAACAGCCCAACTTTATTCCACAAAGTCATTTTATTCAGACATATTTTCCCTTTTAAAGATTCATTATAATGAATTCAGCCCTATGTGCAAGTATTTACAATTGTTCCATAAAAAGGGACCTTGAAGGGGGTATTTCACTCATCTGTGACTGTCCTGAAATGTCTACGGAGATTCTCAATTCTTTCACACGGATCCTCTCTGATATGTTGCTTGACTTTTTCTGACAATGTTCTCCCTATCATCCAGTTGCAGCAAATCAGACCGACTAGCTTAACCAAATTTACTTCCTGGCTCATTAACATGATATTCTTTATAAAACAGAATACTTTTTGAAACCATAACCTATTTGTGTACATAACTACATTAGCTACTCTCAGTGTATTAAATTATGTAAAAACATCCATATCATTCTGGGGTATATCGAGGTAGAAAAGATGTTTGATCCCTGAAATGAGTCTGCAGGGTTCTTCTCAGAAGGATATGTTTGAAGCACTTACAAGAGGAAATAGCTCCAGATTCCTCCTCATTAAATACCTGAACACTTCAGCTGACTCCTTTCAACGTAGAGGAGCTCTAACCAGGAGGAGCTTTAACTTGAGCTATATGTTCGACTTTGTTGTAAACTCACAAAAAATAAAGTTGGGGACACTATACCCAACACAAAAGCAGCTAATGTAGTTAGTATTATTTAACATGTTAACTAATGTTGGCTAACGCTAAGGGACTAACTTAAAATTAGCTTAGAGAGTAGGTTAATGTTCTGGCCATGATATCCATGGTAATCATAACTTTAGTCCAGTTTGTGTTCCTGCCTCTTGTTAGTAGATCTAGACCAGTGGTTCTCAAACTGGGGGGTCCGCGGCCCGATATCAGGGGGTCCGTAAAATTTTTTTGGCTTTTAATATTTTTTTTTACAAATATAATTTTATTTTATTTCATATTAAATCATGAAGATATTTATGAATCTACACTAAAGCAATTAAATCAACCAGTTTAATATGTAATTTATTTTAAAAATATAAATATGAAATTTATAAAACAGACCAACGGAATTCCCGTCCACATATCAATAACGGAGCTTTGACGCGCGGGCTCTCTGCCTAGCTACTCAGCTATGGATGCGTTTTTAAGACCGTCCACTTCATCTAGTGCGGAAAACGCAAAAGAAAAACTGTCTAAAGCTAAACAGAGTGGTGTCCTGCATGCTATTAGACTAACCAGTTTCCAGTGCTGGCCAGAGGCAGACACAAGTTCGGGTTAGTAATGCCCCTTATCCACTGACAAATCGGCACGGCACACTTGAGAGCGGTACAGTATAGCGCGGATCAACTCGCTTGAAGCGGTGGAAACATAAAGCGGACGTAAGTGGGGATATGGGCGTGCCCATCTGGCTATGAAAAGTGGCGCGCAAAAGTCTTTGTCCGCGACGTCACAGCGCGTGAAACAACAACAACAATGGCGGATATACGTGTGTTTTTGTACTTTGCACTCTGTCTGTGGTTCATTTTGGTTGGTTTGATTTTTGGTTCTTGTGGAGGAAGTCGCCATTGTCCAAAGTCAATTGTATTTTAAAATAAAATATTTGTATGGTTGCTGGGAGTTTTTTTTAAAGCCTTTTGCGGGAGCGCTTCTGAATAACACCACGTGAACACCACACACAGCCGGGCCAATCAGGGGCTACCACTACGTAGGTAGTCGTGTCACTGGTAACAGCTTTGGGCTGTTTCGGACCACCGAGGAGGTGGTCTGAAAAAAGAGGCCGGGTTGGCGCGGAGTGAAGCTGTTAAGACCCGAGAAAGGCGGTGGAAAAGGGTCCGCAGGGGGCTAAAGTGAACCGAGCCACACCGTGTTCTGTCAGTGGAAAAGCGGCATAACAGACAAATCTTGCCAATGCATTTTATGATTTAAGACAACTTTTGAACTTTGTAGTTTTCAGATTTTGGTGATGAGGAGATAAACAAGCTCACTTGTCACTTCCGACCTCTTCTGCTGTCTGCTGGAGTGGATGTATACTTGATCCTTGATCAGTTCTCAAGGCTGAACTATACACAGCAGGATTTAGCCAAGTTACTTGGAAAATAATGTTAGAGAAAAAAATTACATCGATTTACCTAAACAGCAACATGTTTAAACAAGTGCTTAAAAAGCTAAATGTCTAATAAGTAAGGTTTGAATTTGTTAAAAGCACAAAAGAAAACGACATAAAGTTGCATTTTAAAATGATTGTTTGCAAGAGCATAATGTTGTCAGACACTGCTGCAGGAACACCTGAGAAAACCTGGTCTACTGTGAACAGAATGCTGCGCCATCGGTATTGCACTTAATAAAAACGTTAATAAAAAGATTACAATTTTCATTCAGTGGCATTCATAATCTCTTTTTTTCATTGAAGAAAAATTTGGCTAGTGGAAATTCTGATTGGCTGGTAACTTCAGAAAGTTACTAGCCACTTTGGCAGGTGATCAAAAAGGTTCCATTGTAGGCACTGCTCACGTTGTGTTTTCGGCTTTGGGAATGAAAAGAACAAAACTCCTCCAGATAATCTATTGGGATATCTAGTGTCCAATTACACATAACATGGGGGCACCATTTCACTGTCTTGCTTGGACTCAATGTTTGTCGGAACTACGCACATAGTTTGCTATGATGTGTGATTGGACAATAGCCGTTTTTCTGGGGGGTCAATTTTGGGCTTCATTTTCTTGATACGTCCTCTATTATCAGAAAAATGCCAGGAGAACACGAAAAACACAATTTTCATTGGAGTGGGTCTTTACAAAGTTTTTCTGTGATTTGAGTTTAATTGTTGTACAGAACCATTAATTAAAATGTATTATTGTTATTTTCAGTTACAAAATAGCCTCTTACTTTTTAATTTTTAAGGTTACCTTGGAATTAACTGGAATTTGAAGTGCACTATCTTCATGTTATACTGACAAATAAGAAATCAGCAGGTTCAGAAAAAATGAACACACTAATTGCACGTAAAGTGGCTAGACTTACAACACTAAAGGCAAATGTTCCTCAGCAAAATGATGAACAGAGTCAGTATTATTTTTCATTACCACCACAGTGCCAACTCAGCACAAGTATACATGGGAAAAAAGACGAGGAGATGGTGATTTGATGCCCATGTGTTTTACAGATATAAATGTGCACTCTGATCAAATATCTATCTAGAATAATGGTTTGGAAGAAATGTGACAGCAAGCAGTGAAAAGCATTACATGTCGAAGCAGCCCTTATGCTGAGTTTAAAATCAAAGGGAAGAAACTCTTATTGGCATGCATGGTCACAAATGAAGCTGTTTATCCATCTGTAAAAAATAAGTGTTCAGTAATTTATTTGAAGTATTCCCTCCTCTGTATGACATCTGTTTCTAATAAGAGCCACATCTTTCAAACAACAAGACACTTGCCACTGTGTTCAATCAATTATAGTCTATTCTAAAGTATCTTGTATTTGGTGTCAGTGTATAGTTGTTGAAACTCAAATAAAAAGAAACAGCTGGAAGTCTTTAAATCTGGAGGAAATCGGAAGGATCAAAGTAAAAAGAAACAGCGCTGTCCATAACTGTTCAATGAAAATGGAAGATGTTAACCTTCTATTTTAAATAAAAACCATTCAAATACCGTGAGAAAACAACAAATACATTCTTAAATTCTCTGAACTTTGTATCCCTGGAAACGTGCCAGTTTTATTAAAGGATAGATGTAACATTTCCCATTACTAATATTTCTGAAAGTTTTATGATTGACAATTGTATACTTTCCTCCAGCATTGTGTCAAAATCATATGTAAAGCAGTGATTTTCTAAACTAGGGCCCCACAAAGCAACAGAAAATATGTTACATTTAAAACCTGTTTAAATTGTCTCGACCCAGAAATTCTGTTTTCATCTATGTGTTCTATGTGCCCTAGTGACGAACCGGTGATCTGCCTGTGCAGGTTGCACCCGGACAGGGTAGGGTGTGAAGAAGGGAGAGGCCTTCACCAGCCGCGTGCAGGCCTTTGTGGTTATTGATTACCGTGGGCTTTTCCTGTCCCTAATGCACTCTTCCTCTAGTCCAGGGGTACCAAATCACCAGGGTGCCTCTGTGCGCCTCTGCAAACACCCTTCCCCTTGCCACCTCCATCCCGAAGCACACGCCGTTCAGATGTTTTGCTCCGAGAACTCAAAGGAGTACGGTTGTCAGGCCACGTGTGGAGATCTCGGCAACTCAGAGGGGTCAGGGCTCAGTGGGGCAACTCTGTGCGTTGTTGTGCTCAGTTGGGTGCTGGCCCAAATCTGAGATCCTCAATGGCAGCCACAGTGCTAACCCCTCCTTTCCACCGGACGCGTCAGCAGCGCGTTACTGGAGCAGCACGTCATACGCAGCTGATAGGCACCACTGTAATCAATAGAACCCTTTCCACCGGATCCGTCAGCAGTGCGAGTCGGCCGCGTCTCAGGAGCGACATGTCGCGGCCCTTTGCTAAACATACGTGGCGGTCCTATTTTCTACGCGCTACGCTTCTGAAACACGTCAAGTTCAACATTTTGGAAAGGGGAAGACAGGAAATCAGATGCGGAAACGGAGAGAAGCTTCCGGAGATTTTCAGAATAAAATGTAATGCTTTCCGGTTGCTTTACTTAAAAACCTGTGTGGCCCGGTGAGAAGTGATCACCTAGTAAATTTGGATATTCCCTGACTTAATGTAAACGTATTGGCGATTATAAAACAGACAGAACATAAAACACAAACCTTTTGGAGCCATGTTGTAGTTTTTTTCTGCTAGTTGTGTATCCTGATAAAGTCACGCCTGCTGCTACGCGCCTCATACGCACCCGGTGTGAAGGGCCAAGCAGCAGCATACACGAGCGAGACGTGCTGCTCCAGTAACACACCGCTGATGCGTCTGGTGAAAAGGAGGGGTTATACTGCCTTTAACTCCCCCCCTCTCCCCCAGGGGGGACACAGGGAGTTCAATGTAATCTTCCCAATGATTGCTGAAGATAGACACCAACCCACTGCAACCCTGCATAGGAACAAGTTTGAAATGGAAGGATGTTCTATTTATACAGCTCATAATTAACTTTTCTGTGTCTACACTTTTCCTGGGTCTGTCTAGGGGTCTCCTCCCAGTGGGACATGCCTGGAAAACCTCTATAGGGATGCCCAAACCTCTTCAGCTGATTTCAAGCTCTCCATGGATGAAGGAGCACCTCGCATGGTCTCTATAAGGCAGAGCCTGGACTCTGTACAGAGGAAGCTCATCACAGCCACTTGTATTTGGGATCTTGTTGTTTTAGGCATGAACCAGCTCTCATGATAATAAATGAGGGTTGGAATGTAGACAGACTGTTAAACTTAGAATTTCAGCTAAGCTCTAACTTACTACAACAGAAAGGATCAACTACCTAATTACTGTGCCCCAATCTATTGGTCCATTTTCCGCAACATCTTGTCATCACACGTTAACGAGACATCAAGATACTTGCAAACTTTCACTCTTGACCATAAGGGAGCATTTCACCTCTTTCCAGTTGAGGACCATGGCTTCGGAGGCATTTCACAGTCAGCTGTGAACTGCTTCAGTGAGTGTTGAAGGTCATGGCCTGAAGACACAAACAGAACTACATCATCCACAAAAAGCAGCGATGAGACTGAAGTTCTCAAACCAGGCACCTGTCTTCCAGGATTCTGCCTTGAGATCCTGTCCACAAACAGGACTGGAGACAAGTGGCATCTCTGGAGGCGTCCAACCTGGACAGGGAATGAGCCAAACTCAGTGCTGAGAATGTAAACACAGCTCTTACTTGAGATCTGAAAGTAAAGTAAGAGAATAAGGAGTATAGACCAATTATGTTTCCATGTTCCAGATTTCTATGGATGTGCAGGGCACTAATTGGCAGAAAAAATTCAAAGTGGGGAAAGTTTGAGGAGCTGGACGAAGTGCTGAGATTCATTATTTGTCTTCTCAGCATTTTATCCAGCTTTTCAAAGATGTATGAGTTATATTTGAGTAAATGCTGAGAAGTTGCAGCTGATTGCCAGGATGGTTAATTTTGTTCTGGGGACATTAACATTTAACTACCCAGGACTTTATACCCAAACAACTCTGAAAGTAAACAAGTCAGTGGATGTTCATAATTTCCACTCACTAAATATGATGTTATTTTTACTTTCTTTGCATTGTCAGAGCGACAGGCAAATGTTTGGACACACCCAGAGGAGAAGGACCCAACAATGGCCGATAAGGACCCAGAGGGCTTTTATATAGAAAATATCCGGAAAGGATAATAAAAATGTTTAAATAACTAACAGGACACACTCACCATAAACAAGAATACTGTATAAACTTCTAGTGACATTTCATTATGAAATAAGTTGTCAATCCGTACTACGGCGGCATAAATCACCAGAACACCACTTCTTATTACGGAGGTTATTTTGTAAAGCCATCGGAGGTGCACAGAGTGTCTAATATGAAGGTGAACATGTTTTTCGGTGAGTATCCATTTAGACAAGTTTCAAAACCGTAGCTTAAAGTTGTAAAAGTTATTTTGTACTGCTTTAATTATGTGTAGATATTCAGAAATTCACAATACTGATAAAATTTTCTCTAATTTAGTAAATCAGTCTTCTTTTTCCAGCCTATTTTTTCTTCCTCCTCCCAGGCAGTTTTCACTCCTGTTTTCCTTTCCTTACAGGTGAGTCCCAAGTTGGTTCTGCTGTGCTGTTCTGCTTTGGTACTTTTACTTGGCTTTGCTGTGACTTGACATCAAACTGTTGAACTTCATGAGTGGATTTCCTGGTCAGATTATTCTATTATTCTCTATTTGCCTGGAGGAACCTGCTGTCTCTCGCCGACACACAGTGAGCAAAACTCTGTTTGTACTCATAATGTTTTCAAGATTCAGCAAACTCAAACTCCTGCTGACTCACCTCTCCCTCCACCTCCAGATTGGACCGCTAGCTCCTCCATCCATCATTAAATAATGTGATCCTACAAAATAAAGCTTTTTACTTACCTTTTATTATGTTTGGCTTTCAGCTTCTTGGGCATGTTTTCCATGCATTATGTCAAAATCAATGAAGGGCACAGGTTACATACACACATTTATGTGATGAGTAACTTTACTTAAGTGTTTTTCTGGGTTTTAAAACGCACATAATCAGCTAATTAAAGATAGAAAGCAAAATGGCTCATTAAAGCAGTACTGAATAACTTTTAAAACGTTAAACTATAATTTTGAAACTTGTCTAAGTGGATACTCACCGAAAAACACGTTCATCTTCATATTAGACACTCTCGACCCTCCGATGGCTTTACAATAGACTAAATAACCTCTGTAGCTAATTTGGGTCTCAGCTGGAAGTGGTGTTCTGGTGTCTCATTTATAAACGTTGCGTACGCACAAAATGGGGCCTGAAAGTAGCGTACGCCACTTTCAAAGCAAAAGTTGTGATTTATAAAAAACAAACTTGACTTGAAAATGTGCGCACCTGTACGCCAACTCTGACCCGTGCCTACGGACATTTTGGAGACGAGGGGAATCAACGACGCAGTTGGTGAACTGCAGTCAGACTGCATATTACTCCTCTCACACACGTCATTTCACCTCACAACAAATATTAATTATAGATTCATTATAAACATTCAGAACAGCAATGATATCTATGTTGCAGCTTGTAGTGAGCTGTAGCTCTTCTAAAAACATTTTTTAATACTAAGAGAAATACATAAAATTAATCTCCTCCTCGACAGGAAGACTTCACTCGGGGAACAATTGGGTCTGAGGGTGTAATGCGGCATTTGAGATGACAACAACAAGGTTCATTTAATGTTTTTTAAAGTATCATTTAAGGCACCAACGGCTGTCACCATGTCGCAAAACACACTCTTTATTTCTTTTAATTCAATGGTCACGGAATTAATGGCGCTGATGGAGTCTCTCTGTGTCTGCATCACAGCTTCAGTCAGAACCCGTCCACTGGATGCGCAACACTGGTGCTGGGGGCAGTCTGATGACCTTATCCTCATCCTCACCTTCTACCAAATGTGCAAATGCTGAAAAGACACGGCATATTAGTCTGTCTCCTTAAAACATGCTAAAATTTGTTAACGTAGCCACGTATTACAAAAGGTGCTTTACCAAGTTCATTTGTTGTTTATGTCAGGTTGGTGTCGCCCTCCTTCTCTGACACAAGACTGTACACCGTCCTGTCAGCTGCACTGACAGTCTGCACTGCAGACGCTGCCACTCGGAGTTTTTTCTTTTATTTGTGTCACCACTGCTGTTTCCACCAAATAAAATGTCTCTCCTAGCCTCCACTTCACCCACTAACATTTTAATTTTCATCTCTGTGAAGTTTATCTTCTTGTTTTTTTGTTTAGTTGCGATATTTCCCGTCTTCCTCATATGCATCAATATATTCATGTCCTGCTTTGCATTGACCTTATATGGCCGGGTTTGGGCGTGTTGAGGGTGGGACATGAGCCAAATTCACGTACGCAAACTTCCAGGAAGAGTGTGATTTATAAAGGGGAAATTGCGTACGCATGGTTTTATAAATCGGAAATCTTTTTGGCGTACACAAACTTTTTGTTTTTGTCGTACATGCACTTTTAGTAGAGTTTCTATGCAATGTTTTATAAATGAGACCCCCTAGTGATCTATGCTGCTCTGAAGAAAAATGCTGCCATAGTACAAAGTGACAACTTATTTCATAAAGAAATGTCATTAGAAGTTTATACAGTATTCTTGTTTATGGTGAGTGTGTCCTATTAATTGTATTTTTATAATCCTTCTCTTATATTTTCTTGGCAGCCATTGTTGGGTCCTTGTGCTCTGGGTGTGTCCAAACATTTGCCTGTCAAAAAAAAAAAAAAAGAAAGCTTAATGTCAGATGCAGGTCTATGGTTCTCCAACAGGATAATGGCTGAAACACAGCTGAAAACACTATGAATGGCTACATAATATCTATCATCTATAATCATAATGTAATGTATACTTTATTGATGCCTCTTGGGGAATTCTGGCAGAGGGCAGCCATTTTGTACGTTACCTAAGGGGCAGTGGCGGGGTTCTGAATGAGGGGTGATCTCCCTCCCCACTAAGCTACAGCTGCATGTAACTCATCTGCCCAGTTGGGTTCACACCGAAACCAAGACACTTCACATGTTACGCCTCCTTTCCACTGAACACGCAACAGACGCGTAACGTTAGTTTAGCATAATACACAGCTGATAGCTGCCATTAGAGACGATGAGACCATGTCCACTGCGCATGAAGCAGCGTGAATGAGACGCGTCTCAGAAGCGTAGTGTCGTCTGCATTACGTTGCAGTTCTATTTTTTATGTGGTACGCTTCTAAAACGCATCAAGCTCAGCAGCTTAGTTTGGACCAGAAATCAGGTGTTCGTAAAACGTAAAATACCCGGAAGTTTCAAGATAAAAGGACACGTGCGGATTTTTGTTTGCTTGACTACGAAAAAACACGGTACCTGTGATGAGTTTAAAGTCTTTAGGTGGTGTGAAAATAAACCACATACCTTCATGATACATGTTGTTGTCTTTCTCCCTGCTTTTTGTTTTGTGTACTGACAGAATCACATCTCTTGGGACCAGCTTGATTTACGCGTGTGAAGCGCTCCCGGTGGGAAGGGACGCTCGGCTGATTGCGCGAGCAAAATGCTACGTGCTGCTGACGCGTTCAGTGGAAAGGAGGGGCTAGTCTTGTTAGAAACAGTCAGGGTGGGTCACTGATTTAAATAACTCAATCCTTTCAGTGTAACTGTTCAAGTAACAACTTAACAGACTGAAACTTCAAAACTGTAGAAACCTTTCAGAATAGAGGAGAAATGTTGTCAAGAGACAAAGCTAAATAAATAATTTCAGCCGCTTTCAAGTATATTAGATTGCAGAAACCCTTTAAAAATGCATAAACCCAAATGGGAAGGTGTCAAAATACTAACATCAGTAAATTATATAAACAAACTCTTGTAACAGACTTCAAGTGGAGATGCCCTGTAAGGATTCACATTATCACAGTCACTAATGCTGTTGTAAGTTATGCTACTTTAAAATAGCTGAGTTTCACTTTGCTGTGTTATTTCATTTGTTGTACATTGAAAATGTGGGTGTCTTAAGGACAGCATTCAAGTTTTCTGCAAGTTCTCAAAACATTTTAGCAATATGTGCGACATACTATGAATATGTTTAACACATGTATCTAAAATCAATGCAATATGTGCTTGTTCCTCAAATGTGAATATTTATTCCATTCAGTCATTTGGACAGTGATTCCCTCTCAGAATCAGGCTGTTTAGCTTTAGCAGAAACTTTTTATTCAGTAAAAAAATCTCAGTTGAAACTCAGACTTATGGAGTCCTCAAGAGTGGACAAAAAAATGTTTCTGATGTGACTTAACAGAATGTTCTGAAATGAGTTTTTGGTGGATTTGTTCTTATAAAATTGTTTCTTTGGCAGTAAATCTTCTACTGTTAGTTTGAGTTTGTGGGCTGCGCACATGAAAAACTTTCTAAATGACAATGCCAGGCCTCTTATTCTGTTTCTGGTATCCCAGGTGCTGACAATATCAGACCTGATTGAAACGGTCAACTGATTATTTTTTTGTTAAATTAAAGAATTGTTAGCTTTGGGGATGGTATGGTGGCACATTTACCCCGGGCTCACACTGCATCCAGATCCGGTCCGGTGCGGCCCCCGCAGGTATTCCGTAAGATTAAAGTCCCTTTTGAAGGCTCACAGTAGCTCCGCGCGGTGCGGGTCCGGTTACGGGGGCCGTACGGCACAACGGAAAGAATCTGCAAGGTTCTTATTTTTGCCGGACGCCGGAGTCGATCCGCGTCAAGTTTGATGAAATCTGACGAGCTATACAGGAAGTGTGGCTTGAATATCCGGTGGTTTTTCAAAATTAAAAGAGTGTACAAACAATTGTAACTTGACTCTTCTTTGTAGACAGCACACGCGCAAATAGGAAACGTAAACATTACATCACATAAACAAGAAAAAGCAGTTGTATAGCCCACACAACCGAATACAGATATTGTTTACTAGGAACTTCCTAAACAACGGACGTGTTCTCGCATGAAGTCCCGACAAAACGATATCCCACGCGAACTTCTGTTCTCGCGAGTGCTGTTTCCGTACCCAGCACTGGAGCTGGCCGCACTCCCTATCTGGAGCAGATGTGAGTGGTAGCTTGCTGAAAAACCGCACCGAATCTGGATCGAAGCCGTTCCGTTGGCAGTATGAGCCCGGCGTTAGTAGAGCTGTTGCCTTGCAGAGAGAAGGTCTTGGGTTAGAATCCGGGCTGGGACTTTTCTTCATGGAGTTTGCATGTTCTTCCCGTGTATGTGTGGGTTTTCTCTGGGGACTTCAGTTTCCTCTCACAGACCACAAATATGCTTGAGGTTAATTGGTGACTCTAAATTGTCCCTAGGTGTGAGTGTATGTCAGTGGTTGTTTGTCTGTGTGGCCCTGTGATGGACTGGTGACCTGTCCAGGGTGTCCCCTACCTCTGGCCCAAAGACCACTGGTGATAGGAACCAGCTCCCTGCGAAAGGGTTTATGGATGGATGGATGTTAGCTTTGGATAAATACAATGAAGTCAAGCTGCTCACTTGAAGTGCATGTGAGGGGCAGGTGATCGTCAGTAAGGTAGATTCTGTATATGGACTTGCTGAACTAAAAATGTTGGTTCACATGTATTGTTTTGCTCCTTTTCCACTAGAGTCAGTATGGTACAGGTCAGTACGTTGTCGAACGGGACGGATGTGTTTCCATTACCATCTCGGGAACATGGATGTAGGTGGGTGCGCTCAGCTTAGCAAGTGGCAAGAAAGGTCTGTGATGTCATTAGTAACTGACTACAGGGTACACCCCCAGCAACAAGAATTTGTACCCTCCTCGTCACTGGGAGTGTTCCCTTTAATCCAGGTCCATTTTTGTACCTTATGAAGTTGTACCAGTAAAACAGTAAGATTATGAGTTTTTGAAGTCTAAAACCAACATTCAGAAACAATATTTAAAAAATGATGAATGAAACTTAATAAAATGGAGATTAGCAGCCTTGGCCAGGGTTGCAGGTGCAGTTGAAATGGTACAAATTTGTAGTTTATATCAGTTTGAACACTCAAAGGGGCATTTCTGACCTTTTAAAGACCAATATTGTACTTTTGAGGGAACAATTTAAAACAATTTACCTATAGGTACAAAAATGTTCTTGTCTCGTACCTCTATTTCTGAGAGTGTACTGACCCTACTGAAAAAGGGACATTACATACAAATTATACTATTAACCATCACAAACAAAAGACACAAGAAAACATTACATTGTTTGAGCATAAAACCTAAAACGTTGCACATTAGGCCACATATGTTGCTGCTGTGAGATATTTTGAACTTTACAGAAGAACAAATCTGGTGTCCCAAATGATCCACCTTCTTAGATGTTCCACTTTCTACCATCACCAGCAATGTGGTCACAAACAACGAGACCCGTCAACATGAAGTGTGAATGGCAGAGAACACGGAACCAAGGAAGGAGACTGAGTATGTTGACGTGACAGGTGAGTTACATGGTTTGAGACAATTAGGCATAAGCGGTACAGAAAAAGATCAGGTGCATGAAAAAAGTGAATAAAAAGACGAAACTTCCTTTTACAGAAAGTCTGCTTCATTTACACACTGATAACTAAGAAAAAGAATCAATTGTTAAGTATTGAACCAAAATTTAACCCAAACACAGTCAATAATGGAATTTCTTAAAGAGGCCATTTCGCACAAGTGGTTATTTTGTAAGTATTTACTTGTAATATTAGACATTTTATATCTAAAAAACGTCAGGAAACACTGATTAGCAGACCTTTAGCTACGTTTACATGGGCACATTTAATCGGAATAAACGCCCAATCAGATAAAAAATGCGTCATGTAAACATGTCAATCAGAATGTTTTGATCCGATGCAGCCTGATCAGAATGAAATTTACTTCCGATCGAGAGGGGTGGTTTTGTCCGATCCTCATTCGGATAGACGTGCATGTATACACCCATTTGGAAAGAAAGGGTGAAAAAAGCCCTTTGCGCATGCGTACAACTTCAGCGTGACGTCTTTCCGCTTTCGCAGACCCAAGTAGAAAACATAGCGGGAAGTAAACAGAAGTGGTCTGCTGGTGCAGTCATCCTGTCATCCTGCTCTCCTCTCCTGTGGCAGGGGAGCAGTAGTAATATGTATTCAGCCTCTAGCTTGGTTAATGCGACCAGTAAAAACCCAAACATAAAGGTAATCACCCGCAGAAGGTCCAGATTGGGGAAAACGAGAGTCAGCTCGAGCACACGATGGGGCGGGAAAGACGTGCAGAAAGGACGGAGTTTGTTTATTTTTTTTCTTCACCCGTAAAGACAACTCGCTGTGCGCATGCTCAACTCATTTAACCTGATTGAGTGCTTGGTGCATGTGTACTCATGGCATGATCAGATCATTTCAGTTAGTGTCCATGTAAACAGGGATTTGGGAATTCCGATCGACCAAGATTTTAATCCGATTGGGGAAATTTGGCGCATGTAAATGTAGCTACTCTGTCTGCATCAAGATCTGACAGGCTTCAGGCTGTAAATCATTAATAATCATTATTCGAATTTGCTGGACTCAGACTGGCTAACAAACTGAAGTTGTTGACCTGTTGTCACACCCACTATGAAGGTAAGAACACCTGTGGAGCTAAAATATTAATCAGAAACCTCAGAAAAAACGTTTTTAATGGAAGGGCCTCTTTAAAATTTCTGACAAGAGCAGATTCATGAGTGATAGTTATTGTGAATAAAAATAAATACAAATCCTTGTTCAATGCAGTGAGAAAAAAACCTACTCCTTTCCTGTCACCTTTAGCTTTATCAGGTTAATGCTACTCATTGAGCTCAAATAACTGGAAAATTAGTTATTTTTTTAAGCGTCAACTCTTGTGAAAAAATGTTTAGTCTGTGATTGGACATCCAGGCTCCCGTAGCAGCTTTTCTCTGCTTTTACAGGCAAACTTTTTAGCCATGTCTAGCCAGGTGGTCTTTATGGTCCTTTTCCAGTGATAACTATTCAGCCCCGCCTGACTCGCCTCAACATGGCTCGTATCATGTTGTGTTTCCGTTGTGTTCACTGAAGTGAGGATGACAAGTGGACGAGGGCGGGGTTTCACTCCGGCTGTTGTGGTCTTTCACAGCACGGTAGTCTGCTTTCATCTTCTTCAGCTTCTCTCCATACTGTTTCAAAAACCAGTGAATTAAAGCCATGAGCAGCCCTGGACTCCGAGAGCTTTTTAACAACGTCTTTGTTTCGTGTTGCTCCGTCCAACTCTCCTTGTATCATTTTTTAATTGCAACACAAGCAGTAACAACAAACATTTTCAAAAGTTTAGCTGTTTCGCTATTGAACTTCTGGCCTTTTTGTTTTGCCACACCAATCACAGGCTAGCAGTAAAGAGGTGCATGTTAGCGTTAGCGCTAATCACTTCACAGCGTATTGCCAACTAAGCCCTGATCGTACCACTTCCTGAGGAGGTACGAAAAAACACAGCTCAGTCCAAAAAATGGATAAAGGAAATGCTCTCAAACCATGTCGAGTGGAGCTAGGCGGGGTGGAGTAGGTACCAGTGGAAAAGTGGCATTAGATGCCTCTGTACTTCTAATTAGTCAGATTGGAGTCCTCATGCCCCCATTGGACTAAGGCACACAGGTTACTCTAGTCCAGCAATTAGTGGCTGAAGAAAAAAGAAAGTGTGTAGCTCTCTTCACAACATCAGACACAGGTTGGTTCTTTCAAATGGACATTTATTCACAAGCATGTCCTCCAGAAGCTTCAGCCATGCATAAACTTGATAACTTCTTGCCATCATCATCATGCCATAGCATCACAGGACAACACTTCGTACACGCCGTAAGAACTTGAAACAAAATACACTAAATATAATACATATTAGCAAAAATGTACAGTATAACATGAAAAATATAAGTCAAACTAACATTAAGATGAGATAAACAAAGATAAAACAAAGTAAAACATATACCTCGTAGCCTGCTTGTCGTAAAAAAAAGTTCTTAAGTCCTTAAATATCACTCTTTTACCAGTTATCTTCATTTAGCTTCACTTTTCAAGCAAGGAAAGGATTGCTGTTTTTTTGGGTTCACAGCATCAGATCTCGCGAGGTTTGCAATTCACGCGTGACTTCAGCACCAACTTCACGTGAGAGTTCAATAATCAACATTTTAAAGCGATTAAACAGATAAACCTATATCAATCTTGTACCAAATGAAATCTAAATGCCTTTTAACATAACAAACCATGAAATAAATTTATTTATTTGCTTAACTTAATAAATTAACAAATGAACTGTACATACTTAAACAACAACACTTACAAAGTGAATGAGGGACAGAAACAGCCAGTCTCTGGCTGTGACATCACTGATCCAACAAGTATAGAATTCAGTTGAATTAATGAGTGTGACTGAATTACAATGTGTTTTCAATTAATGTCAGAATACAAAAAAAAAAATTCTTTGATATATTTCTTGACCCAGAAAGTTTGTCGTATTTTTCTTATAAGTTGTATTTATTGTAGCAAGTTTGACCCATCATTAAACAGCCCAACTCTGCCATCTACTGAGGTAAATCCGTGTCTGCATCTCCTTAAACTAAACTATAAATATTTTAGGTTTTACAGAATCAAAAAATTTCTACACTAAACATGTGGTCTTTTCAAGACATAGCCTATGGGTGATCAATATATTTATATATTCCATAAGGTTTTTATTCACAGATGGGATGTGTTCTACTGTGCAGCACTTTGTATCCGAGGACACAGACGAAGGTGAGAGACTCATTATTAGCAAGATTTCCTCCTCAGTGGTGTCGGCACCATTCAGCAACACAATACAGCTGTTCAAGCACCTGGAACACTGAGTGATCTGCGCAAAAGAATAACAGAAAGAGGAACGTGGCAAAAGCTCTCAATGTCTTCCAAACACAGTCACTCAGAAAAGATGCAGCTTATAGTGTTCTTCAGAAATGTGCAAGAAAATACTATTTATTTTTTGTCCTAAAAGCTGTACTAGAACAGAGGAGGAAACAAGGTACAGGTGTGAGATAATAGATTACATTTGAATAAAAACGTCTGTAAATTTAAAGGAAAGTTGAACAAGAAAAGGAAGAACAAAAAGGAATAAATGCAACATGTTTCTTACTCAGCATGCAAAAAAAAAGACTCATTAGATGAACTCAAATTATTTAATGGCAGTTTTTCCACCCCAAAAATATAATTTGGCTGCACACAAATTGTGTATGTCCATGAAATGTAATATATTCATCTAATGAGTCATTGTTTTAAATGAGCAAGTGATTGTGTAATATAGTTTTTTTTAATACCTGTTCAGTTTAGCACATTAACTCAAATCCTACACAAAAACTGGAAACATCCACAGCTTCAGATCAACTCAATCAAGATGTGACTTTTCTGCAAAAAAAAAGACTTTGAGACGATTATTTAGGACTGTGAATCAACCAGGCAGAAAGCACCTACAAAGCTCCAACATGTTGGATATTAAATAAGAGTGGAAAAACTAATATTACATGTTGTTTTTCTAACAGATTCAATTACATTTTGAATCAAACTCGTTCTAATGTGCAGAGCAGAAATATTCCTAAATGTTTTGTTATGACTTCTATTTGTTTTTATAATAATTATTTATTCTTTTTAATGCAGCCGTGACTCCACCCTACTAGGCGTCTGTCTTTATCATCAGGTGCACCAGGAGTTAATAATAAGAACAGATTAAAGCCATAATCAACTCTAAAACAAGAATCTGTTTCAGAATAAAAGAGCTTTAATGGATCCTTCATAAAATAAAATACCTTAACAGCAATTTGCTATTCCAAAAATGAAGGAGGTGGGGTGTTATTACTTACAGCTTCTAAAAGAGTTGTTCATTACTCGGTCCGGTCACAGACATACTGTTACAGCCCTGATATTATCTAAATGAATAACCACATCATGCACCATCACGGCCCACTAACCCACAGGCCAGTGATAATGTTTGCTTCCGAACCTGCAAACATCAAACATGTGAGAACAATGAGAGTCTGGTTGCTGTCTGTACCTGAGCGTCTTTAATTCTCCATAACAAAAGTACAAAGGCAGAGACGGAGACCAAAGGCTTTATCTCTAAACACCTCTAACACCTCTGTGGGCCTTGGCGCCGACGCGTGGTCCGTCTGGAGCGCTTCTTGCCGGTCTTGGGGGAGAGAGAAGATGATCGAGGAGAAGGCGTGGGGGCTGCAGCTGGGCTCGAGAGGAGGAGAAGACCAAAACACCTCTCCTGTCTGACGGAGCAGACCTGAGCAAAGAGCGCGCATGTGAAGGTCTGGAGGTCTGAGGGAGGGTCATGAAAAGAGATTTCTCCACCGGGCCAGAGGTGCCTGATGCAGCGGCGCATTTCACCCAAAAAAGAAAGACAAATGCTAAAAGAAGGATCCTGTTTTTAATCTCTGGACATTAAAAACGAGTTCATGTGTAAGTAAAAGAAAAGAACGTGATTCTTTGAGATTTTCTTCACTTTTAAAGTGCGTTTCATATACTGCTGTGCGCATCAGTCAGTCACGTGACAACACTTGCATATTTTCCTTTCTAAATGCTTTTATTTTGTAATATTTTAATCCGTGTATATTGCAGCTCTTGCCAAAACAGATCCAGCTGATAAACAGCAACAATCTGAATAAACCAGATGTGCGTTTTAAACGCTCCAGTTTGTTTTCACCTTCCACGCGCGCCTGTTGCATTCCAGCATCATGACTGTGGTTGATTCTGAACGTGTCGTTTCAGTAGCACAAGGCGGACAGAAACCAGTGCGGGCTTCCGCAGATGTACCGGATCCTGGTAGGGAGGAGTCGGAGCGGCAGGGCGCACCCATCCGCAGCGCCCTGCTGGACCCCAGCCGGAGGCACCGAACGGCCTTCACACGGGACCAGCTGACCCATCTGGAGCAGGAATACAGTAAAGAAAGCTACGTTTCCCGACCCCGGCGCTGTGAGCTGGCTGCAGCCCTGAACCTACCAGAGACCACAATAAAGGTACTTTAAACAGCTGCTTAATTAATATTATTCTTTGTGCAAGACACATTAAAAAGCAGTTGAAGTCAATCTAATCACTAGTTTTAAGTGTGTTGATGATTTGTAAACTTAAATTGAGTTATTTTAATTTTAGGTTTGTAGTAGCCTACAACATTTAAGCATTCATACTCAAGTGCATTGTACATGACAGTTTAAGTAGTTAATATACATCCTTAACTCTGTATTTTTTCTTGAAGTATAAAAAATGTTGGAAACCTCTGTAAAATGTAAAAAAAGGAAAGCAATGATTTGCAGATCTAATAAATCCATATTATTCTCAATAGAGCATAAATAACATATCAAATGCTGAAACTGAAATATTTTAACATTTTATGAAAAATATTAGCCTATTTTGAAGTTGATGGGAACAACACATCTCACAGATAGGATGAGTAAAGTAGACAGCAAGAAATGATGACTGTGTGACAGAGTGAGAAAATACACAGACTGAAGAAAAGAGGGAGCAAAACAGAAAAAGGAAAAAAAAAAAAAGAAACAGACTGGAACAGCACAAAGTGTTAAAAAAGTGTAAAAACAAATGTTACAGAACTAAATAATAACAAAAGCTGTGATAAATGACACACAATGAACCACAACAAAGAGACAAAAACAAAAGAAAACACATACTGGCTAGAAACATCTGGGAAGTGAGGAGTCCCATTCTTCTCTAATGCAGGATTGTAGCTGGATTTTGGGTTTTGTGATGCTGTACAAAAGTTTTCTGTTGGTGAAACCTTTGGACTACATGCTGTTCAGTTCAGCACCTGGACTCTTCTCCTGTGAAGCCAGGCTGTTGTGTTGGATGTACTATGTGGTTGAACATTGTCTTGCTGAGATATGCAAAACCTTCCCTGAAAGAGACGTCGGGAACAGATGTTGCTCTAAGACCTTTATGTACAGCATTGATGGAGCCTTTCTAATTGAAACTCTGACTCACTTATGTAAATTTTCATTGAAATGTTGGTTAATTAATTTACTGAACAAAAGATATATAATTCATATTGTTCCAAAGTGACTTAATTTTTCTGATTACATGTAAATAATTCTTAATTATGAAACTTTAAACTCACAGTTGAATAAATATACTGTATTCTAAATTCTTTCCTTCTTCATGAGGAGATAACACATCTTCCTCCCTTGAAAAGACCATGTGATGACTTAGGGTGCATTCACACCAGCCTTGTTTAGCCCGCTTGAATCAAACTCTAGTTTGTTTGCACAGAAAGTCCGGTTTGTTTGGGGAGGTGTGAACGGGCAACCGAACTCTGATTCGGACCAAACAATCGAACTCTAGTCCGCATAAAAACGTGGGTCTCGGTTTTATTGAAACGAACTCTGGTGCGGTTCGATTGCATGTGTGAATGCAACCGCACTGGGACTGCACCAGAAGTGGAGTATATTGTGCAGCCGTCTCTGAGTCCAGTGCTGCAGAATATTGATCTGGTCGATTCACCAAACATAAAAGATCCCAAAACCACCAGAATCTGCTGCTAGTGCAAGTTTGTTTATGCTTCACTCTCCCACAGCAGCGCCAGGAAGTGCAGTAACAAATAGTGCAGAAACTCTACAGCGCCACCCACAGGCGGGGGTGTAACATGTTCCAAAGGTTATTTGGTTTGGTTCATAGAGTGCAGTGTGAATCCAAAGCGCACCAACTAAAAACAGCAACAATGTTACAATTTTGAACCGAGTCCACCGGACTATCAGCTGTGAATACAGCCTAAGATTCAACATCCATTATAACTGAAGCAGAGCTTGCAATGAAACTGATGTGCTGCTGCACCATCTGGTGCATAAAGCAACACGATCACACGTTGTTCACACACATAAACCTAACAATAATTTTGAGAAGTGCAATGATAAATATCAGGATACTATAATAATTCCCAATTTAGTGAGTCAGTGACAGTTATTGCATGTAAGAGTTAATACTAGATGTTTTGCTTTGGACAGCTGGAAGTGTTTATGACCAGGGTGTGAAGCTTTCTTTATGATGCTCCTGATTCTGCTGAGATGGCAGAACATGTTGATATCTTCCAGCGTGGCCAGCGAGGAACCAATGATCCTTTCAGCAGAATGGGTGACATGATGTAGAGATTTTTTTGTCTGTTGCCATGCATGTTAAATGGCGTGTACTTGTATAGCACTTTACTAAAGTCCTACGACCCCCAAAGCGCTTCACCCATTCACCCATTTACACACACACACACACGTTTGGTGATGATGAACTTACACACATGTTGTAGCCACAGCTGTCCTGGGACACACTGACAGAGGCGAGGCTGCCAGACACCAGCGCTGCCGGACCCTCCGACCACCACCAAACAGGCAAAGTGGGTTAAGTGTCTTGCCCAAGGACACAACGGCCAGGTGATCTCTTTCTCTGGGCAGAGCAGGGACTTGAACCAGCAACCTTACCAGTTACCAGACGACCCGCTCTACCGCCTGACCCATAGCGGTAGGAGCTCTCCTCTTCTCATATTCAGACCACTGAGACTGTTTGGCTTCTGACTCATTGTTTTTCTTGGCTTTTGACACAAGCAGTTAGACCTGCTAGAGTCAGTTGATGTAATTATGTTTTCTTTCATTTTATTTTACCTTTATGCTTTTAAAGACCCACTCTGGTCATCTTTAAAGCTATTTTAAAGCATCTCAGTGTCTGTGAATTACGATTATGGAGTTTTTACTCAAAATCACAAAAACTGTGCCGTTTTCTAGGAAGTAGTTTCTGCATAGCAGCAGTAGCTCATTAGTAATTGTTAGATAGAGGGGAGTCTGAGACCCACTCTGACACATAGACATCCATATACAAACAGTCATACACATACACAAGCAAACATTCCCACCCTCATGCACACATGCACAACTCTACTGTACACACCACCATGGACAGAAACCAAAATAGACGCCACAGACATACTTACACTCCACTTACACACTCTACACTCCCGGGATCTAGGTACCAGTACCCCCAAGGTGGCAACTAATCCCAGACCCAGGAGTTGATCCCTTCCCCTCTGAGGCAGAGCAAAGCAGACCACCAGGAACGCTGCAGCCACAAACCACCACCACCCATTTCTGACCCTGACCACATGGCCAGGTCCTCCCCCGTCCCCCAGCCCCATGTGGCGGGCAGAGAACAGGGATGTAGGAAGACCCTGCACTTCTCTCTTCCCGCTCAGATGAATTGATAGATTTGGATGTTCTAACGTACATTTAAAACAGAGGACTAGGGTCCAGCCCACCCTCAAGAGCCCTATGTGTGTGTAATGTGAATGTGTATATAGTAAAGGTGTCTAAGCTGTGGTCCTTACAGTACTTTAAAGTGTATGTCAGCTCGGGTAGTTGGCCCATTTTGGTTTACACTTATCACAAGCCACTTACTTTTTTGAGTTCTCTGAAATGTCCAAATCAGAGGCTTATGCGTTGGTCCCTTTTGCTACAGGCTTATAATTTAGATATTAGACATATTAAATATTTTTGCAGACGCATTATTCCAGTATTAGTAGATGCCTCATGCGAACTGTAGCTTTAGCTTCTGTCATATTTTTCTTTCACATCTCGTACTTTGCTTCCAGGATCCAGTTGCTGGGGATGGGGGGTTTTGGTAGAATCCCTTTGGGGACTCTTTATTTTATGTGACAGCTTCTGTCTGTGTGCTCTATTTTCTCCAGGTGTAGGCGTGGTCAATCAGCTGCTGACTTGGAACACCTGGGCCCAATTTCTGCTGGTCTATAAAGCTGAGCTGTGCCACATGCACGGTGGCTGTCCTGGTCCAGGGTGTGGCAGGCAGTCCAAGGGGTTGTTGGTTTTGGTTAGACTTTGGTTGATTACTGGTTTAGTTTCATCTTGATTCTAATTCTCTGGTTGTTGTTTTTTGGTTTATCTTTAGTTTTAGGTTGGCCTTGATTTTCTTTTAGGTTGTTTCCTTTATTTTTATTTATGTTAATAAATACTCAAAGTGAGCCGGGTTGTGACATCAGTTTCAAGTTATTTCAGTCTTTAACAGAGAGCATCCAACTACTTTCTCCAAACTAAATACTAAGGATGCACCGATACCGATAGTATCGGGGCCAATACCATTCTAATGTTCTCATATCGGTATTGGTTAGTTAAACGATACCGTGAACTGATACTTAAAATGTGTAAACTCTGCAATAATTTCATAGAAAATTTTCTTTTATTTTCATCATCATTTGTTGTAACAAGCAGAGAAGAAAATAAAAACTTGTCTTTCAACTCAATGCATTTTTTGTGTACTAGAATTATCGGCATTGGTACTCGGTATCGGCAAGTACTCAGATTCAAGTATTGTATTGTATCAGTTGGAACAAGTGTTATAGTCAGGGCTTAATTTGAGCCGGATCCTGCCGGAACAAGATCTGTCTTATTTAGAAAGGGTGTGTTCCGGTAACTGTTTTCTAGGATCCGTTAACTGTGCCATTTGGGATAAATAACAGTGGCATCAAAATGCCAAAAAGGCAGTATAACTTACTTCTTCTGGGCTTATTATCACTTTCTCTAGCCCTGCTTGACAATTTACACCCACTCTGCGCCGGCGCACAGCGCTTGGTCTGGTCCGACGGTTGTGTATGTGTGTGCGTTCCGGTATCAGTTTGGCCTCAGTGAATTCTGGGCTCATATGCTGTTTGCGTTCCGGTAACTTTTGATTTACAAATTAAGCACTGATTATAGTTTCATCACTACTAAATACAATGATCACAATAGAGAAATGGCAGAAAAAAATGACAGAAATAACATAAATACAAATGAGAAAACTCATAGGTTTAACAGTGTCTATAAGTCTTACGTTTGAAATGATTTTCACTGGCATTTTGTTGAATCTTGTGATATGGACAGTTTTCTGCCACATTAAGTAGCATTTTTTGAATTGATTGTTCAAGTCATATATCTTTTACTTATTTAGAGGCACAATAGAACTTTATATTGATAATCCTTGAGTGTTAATTCTCTAATATACTAAAGCACTTTTGTTTTCTACATTTTGGTTATAAAAATTGGCGAGTCAACGGTTCATATATAACATTTGAGAGTAATTGGTTTTTCTTTCTTTCTTTTTTTTTACTTTTTTAAAAAAATATATGGATGTTTTACTTTAGCATTCTCTAGTATATTCTTTTTTTTTTTATCACTCTCATGTTTCCTATTCTTTCTTTTTTTGTTTGAATTTACCTTTTGTCTTGTTTTTCCTGCTTTTGAACTTTCCAGGTTTGGTTTCAAAACAGGAGGATGAAGGATAAACGCCAGAGACACTCATTGCCTTGGACTCACCCGCTCATCGATCCACTGGGGACGCTTCTGATGGGTCGTTCCTCGACATCTTACACCCTGACTTACCCCTTTTTTTCACCCCACCTTCCTCACTTACCTATTCAGCATTATTCCCCCTTTGCTATCCCTTTGTCAGCTAATAGTCCGTACAGTGCAGCTCTGAGACAACTGAACCCTTTAAACCACCGTCAGCACCACAACAGACCTGGAGAGCTGCCCTCACCAACAATAACCTTGTATCCCTCTGCTGGTATCATCCAACATCCTGCTTCATGTCCCTTCTCTCTTTGCCCCAGTAGGAACACCTACACCATCTCTAAGTCCGAAGAGATGGAGTAGTAGGACCGAGTCATTCAAGTGGTCCCAAGACCAAAATCCTGCAAGTCCAAACAGATGAAATGGTTCATGTGAAAATAATGAACATTAAAAACCAACTAGAAGCTGCAAGCAGATGGATGGTACTGCAGCAGGACCACTTAAGTTGTTCTTCTATAAACACACACAAAGTCAGACAATAATTTAGTTAGCAAAAGTTACAAAAATAACTGTTTTGATATTTGATTTTACTAATGTAATAATATTAAAAGTGTTAATAAAAATTAAAATTCCAGCCTTGTAAATGTGTTACCTCATCATTATTAAACTGAATACTTAAACCAGTTACTTTGTCACTAACTAATAATCAGACACAATTTCTGGTTCCTGAAAGTCCGTCCAAAAAATGGCTGAAGTAACAATCTGAACTTATCAGTTTGTGTAACTGTAGGATTGTAATTGTGATTAAATATAATTGAAGAGAGCTTGTTTTAATTACTCCTGCTACATCGTTCATCTTGAATTGACAACTCCTCTCTCTCTCTCCCTTCCCCAGTTTGTGTTTAGACACCCAAAACCCCATCCCCCTCAACGTAGTCAACACACTCTGCGCTGTGTGTGTGTTGTGTTTATTTTCATCTCTAGATACGCAAATCTGATCGCATTCGTCAATCGCAGTACTTTATTTTGAAGAATCGCTTTAATTTTCAAAATTGACCAGATTGTCTTTGTGTTTTTTGGTGTATCCCTGCTTTGCGGATTTTCCCCTATCGCAGGGGGGTGATAAGTGAGGGATCACTGTAATTACTTATGTGTGAAACATGTATGTTTAAGTCCTTGTGAAAAAAACAGAAAATAAATCATAGTAGTAGGAAAGTAAATGACCACTGGCTCATGTTAAAGAGGCCATTCCATTAAAAATGTTTTTTCTGAGGTTTCTCTTGAATATTTTAGTTCCACAGGTGTTCTTACCTTCATAGTGGGTGTGAAAACAGGTCAACAACTTCTCTTTCAGTTTTTATCTCTCAAACTACGCAGGTGGCGATAAAACCTGAGTTCGAAAGGCCTGTATCTGTTTCATCACAACTCCTTTGCTCGTTAGTATTCATCAGCTCCCGCAGTTGAAACCACGCCTAGCATGCTGCTGGCTAAAAGCTGTTAGCATAAAGACGTATCAAACCAGAAGAGACTACGTGTCCTGGTGCCATGCGCAGCGGGACAGGAAACAGAATACCTTGCTCTCATACGCTAGTTTGTTAGCCAATCTGAGTCCAGCAAATTTGAATAATTAATATTGGAGCCTGAGTTTCAGCCCGAAGCCGGACGAAGCCAGCGGAGAGCATGATTAGTGAGCTGAACTGAAGATATTTTATCGTCTTGCGCAGATCGGGGATCTGAGCAGGGGGATCACCCAGATGGCTGAAGGCTTTGTGCTTTGTGTTATTCTGTTCAAATTCCATATCCCACCTTTAAGATTAGAACAAACAGATTCAAAAACAGCTTCTTTCCAAAAGCTATAACCATCCTGAACTCCCACCTGCCTGATTAATTAAAGGGACTCTAAGCAAGTTTAACCACAAATAAATTTATAGAACTGTACAATTTCTTCCTCATACATGTTCCAACGATGTCCTGGGGTCTCATTTATAAAGCTTGCTTACGCACAAAACTGGGTTGGAAAACTGCGTAAGCAACTTTAGACGCAAACTTTGGGATTTACAAAAAAAACTTAGTGGAAAAATGTGCGCAACTTTAAGTTGAGTAAGGACCTGGCTTACGCACATTTTGGACATGGAGAGCACCTGCAGTGCTGCTGCTGAGAAGGATAACAATTATTAATTCCAGTAGCATTATCGACTACTGGTTCGTGCGCAGACAGAACAACAAACACTCCCCCCCCCCACACACACACATCCCACCCCAACATGTGGAATATCAGCAGGGGGGCAGATTGAGACAGAATGTCATGCATTGTTTATAGGACCAACACAGAAGGCATGATTTTTTATTTTTTTACTAATTCTTTGAGTGTGCCTGAAATCTCAGTCAAGACATCCCATGTTTTGTGTCCACATGTCCCTCTGTGCCTGCAGGACAGATTCAAAGTTCGTATACGTGCTTCGACTATTAAAATGTATTATTGATAGGTTAATTTCTGATCTTATTCTGCTTTCATATTGATCTTGGGTAAAATAAGTACAGTTATAAACAACTGAAGAGAGAAAGTTGTTGTCAGGGTCTCTATCAGTATCTACAGTATCTCTGTTGTGGTGTGATCCTGATACTCACACGTTTCCAGTTCCATTTGTTGATGTTGTAGGATTGTCTGTAACATGTCCATGTCCATACTTGGTGTAGTCTGTGTTCTTGGTTTAGTTTAGTTTAGTTTAGTTTAGTTTAGTTTAGTTTAGTTTAGTTTAGTTTAGTTTAGTTTAGTTTAGTTTAGTTATTTCAGTCAATATTTTCACACAAACACACTTGACTTCAAACTTAAACAACGAAACAATGACTGAAAGGGGTCTTGGCTGAAGTGAAACAGTTATTAATAAAAATAACAATAATTATTATTATAATAGAAATAATAATTACGGTAGTATCATTTGTTACAAGGCAAATTAGCAATAATCACACTTACATTACATCAAGATAATTCAATCAGATCAATCAATTGCATAGAAAATGAATAAAAACAAACAAAAAAAACTACCAGGGTACACTGTACACAATAAGTTTATGTCGGATTTATTTCTTGTGCTACATAACTACTAAATACATTAAATTTAAACTTTTTTTTTAATATGTTTAAAGTTGTGGAGTTTTTTATGGCATCATCTAGATTATTCCATACATGTATTCCTCTGACTGAGACACATCTTCCTTTTGTGTTTGTTCTGAATACATTTTTCTGATAAACATGGGTTCCTATTAAATTATAACCAGTCTCTCTAGGTTTAAACCTTCCCTGAATACATTCAGGGAGCTTATGATTATGGACCTTATACATAACCACTGCTGTACTAAGATCAACCAAGTCATTTAATTTTAATATTTTTAATTTGATAGACAAAGGATTTGTCGAGGCATAATAATCTGCATAACTTATTATTCTAACCACTTTTTTTTTGCAAATTAAAGATAGGTTGAATTGTACTTTTATAGTTATTCCCCCAAAGTTCAACACTATAATTTCGATATGGTTGAATGAGGGCATTATATAATAAATGGAGTGATTTTTGATTTACAACTTCCTTAATTCTGCACAATATATATACAGTGGGGCAAAAAAGTATTTAGTCAGCCACCAATTGTGTAAGTTCTCCCACTTAAAAGGATCAGAGAGGCCTGTAATTTTCATCATATGTATACCTCAACTATGAGAGACAAAATGAGGAAAAAAAATCCAGAAAATCACATTGTCTGATTTTTAAAGAATTTATTTGCAAATGATGGTGGAAAATAAGTATTTGGTCACCTACAAACAAGTAAGATTTCTGGCTTTCACAGACCTGTAACTTCTTTAAGAGGCTCCTCGGTCCTCCACTCGTTACCTGTATTAATGGCACCTGTGTGAACTCGTTATCAGTATAAAAGACACCTGTCCACAACCTCAAACAGTCACGCTCCAAACTCCACTATGGCCAAGACCAAAGAGCTGTCAAAGGACACCAGAAACAAAATTGTAGACCTTCACCAGGCTGGGAAGACTGAATCTGCAATAGGTAAGCAGCTTGGTGTGAAGAAATCAACTGTGGGAGCAATTATTAGAAAATGGAAGACATACAAGACCACTGATAATCTCCCTCGATCTGGGGCTCCACGCAAGATCTCACCCCGTGGGGTCAAAATGATCACAAGAACGGTGAGCAAAAATCCCAGAACCACACGGAGGGACCTAGTGAATGACCTGCAGAGAGCTGGGACCAAAGTAACAAAGGCTACCATCAGTAACACACTACGCCGCCAGGGACTCAAATCCTGCAGTGCCAGACGTGTCCCCCTGCTGAAGCCAGGACACGTCCAGGCCCGTCTGCGGTTTGCTAGAGAGCATTTGGATGATCCAGAAGAGGATTGGGAGAACATCATATGGTCAGATGAAACCAAAATAGAACTTTTTGGTAGAAACTCAACTTGTCGTGTTTGGAGGGGAAAGAATGCTGAGTTGGATCCAAAGAACACCATACCTACTGTAAAGCATGGGGGTGGAAACATCATGCTTTGGGGCTGTTTTTCTGCAAGGGGACCAGGACGACTGATCCGTGTAAAGGAAAGAATGAATGGGGCCATGTATCGTAAGATTTTGAGTGAAAACCTCCTTCCATCAGCAAGGGCATTGAAAATGAGACGTGGCTGGGTCTTTCAGCATGACAATGATCCCAAACACACCGCCCGGGCAAAGAAGGAGTGGCTTCGTAAGAAGCATTTCAAGGTCCTGGAGTGGCCTAGCCAGTCTCCAGATCTCAACCCCATAGAAAATCTCTGGAGGGAGTTGAAAGTCCGTGTTGCCCAGCGTCAGCCCCAAAACATCACTGCTCTAGAGGAGATCTGCATGGAGGAATGGGCCAAAATACCAGCAACAGTGTGTGAAAACCTTGTGAAGACTTACAGAAAACGTTTGACCTCTGTCATTGCCAACACAGGCTTTATAACAAAGTATTGAGATTAACTTTTGTTATTGACCAAATACTTATTTTCCACCATAATTTGCAAATAAATTCTTTAAAAATCAGACAATGTGATTTTCTGGATTTTTTTTCCTCATTTTGTCTCTCATAGTTGAGGTATACCTATGATGAAAATTACAGGCCTCTCTGATCTTTTTAAGTGGGAGAACTTACACAATTGGTGGCTGACTAAATACTTTTTTGCCCCACTGTAAATATACAATATATTTTGTATATTTCACCCTCTCAATTTCCATTTCAGAGACTTTTAATTTTTTTGAGTTATCAATTCTCTTATTACCAAATATATTTTGTTTTAGTCTCATTCATCATTAATTTATTATAATCGAACCATTGTTTTAATAATGCCAGTTCTTTTCCAACTGTATGCAATAATTGTTTAACATTTTGTCCGGAGCAATATAGGCTGATGTCATCAGCAAACAGAATATACTGCATGTTATTAAGTACTTGACAAATGTCATTAATATACAGAATGAATTATTTTAGACCCAAAACAGAGCCCTGTGGGACTCCATGGGTTATACTATGTTTTTCAGATCTGACATTATTAAATTGTACATATTGTTGTCTCCCACTAAGATACGTTTTTAACCACTCACATGCGACTCCTCTGAAACCATATCTCTGCATTCTTAATCTGAGTGTGTGTTTGGTGTGTGATTTGTGATTGGTGAGCATTGTGATGATGTAAAAAGTCACAAGCTACATGATTCTAGAACTGCTTTACTGTCAATACTGGTCCAGATCATCCATCTTCTTCACCAACAAGACATTTGCATTCTCTGGCAGCCCATTTAATTTGACGAAGATCTTACAGTTTGTTACCCAGGTTTGTTGAATGTTGCCTTGCTTTTTGAGTTGTCGTTCAATCCTTGCGATGTCTGTATTTTTCTTAGTCAAAGGCTCATTTATGAAAACATTTGTGCCTTTTAATTTGCGTCCTTGTTTCAGAAGCGCCGTTTTCCTTTTCCGATTTGTGAAACTGATGATCACCGCTGGTGGTCTTTGGTTCTTTGTGGGCAGTAGGTGACACGCCTCAATGTGCTCCAGGTCCATCTCTATCACCTTGTTCTGGAGGTAGGAAGCCACCTGTTGCTCCACTGTCAGTGTCTCCTGGTCGCTGAGCTCCTCGCTGTCTGCGGCCACCGCACGCGCATAGGAGTGCGGCCTGATTGTGATGCCGGTGATAACCACATCATTCATGCGAGAGTATTGTTCCAGCTCGTCCACTCGCTGCTCAAGATCCACAATGCATTGGTCCTTTTCCGCGTTCTAGAGGCGTAGTCATTTCTCCTCCTCCAATAACCCCAGAAGTTGCTCCTGCTGCTCTCTGACCGCGGTCACATCCGCGCACAGGGAGTGGAGGGAGGGCTTTATCTCTTAGAACTCCTCCGGTGTCGGGCCTTTCTTTTGTGGAGGCATTCTCGTCGAAATTAGGTCACAAAAGCACCAGAGCTCTGATAGTTTCTCCTCAAGACTGTCTGTCTGATTTCAGAAAAATGTCCCAAAAACTTTCACTGAGAAAAGCAGCAGCTACGATGCATAAAGAGCAAACAGCCACGGCAACGCCACTTCATCTATCGATGACGCCATCGTCATCCATTATGTTACGAAAAGTCAAGCCAGCCCTGTCTATATTTGGCAGAGCATGTGGTAAAAGCGCAAAGCCTTTGTTTTCCTGAAACAGATTATTTTCACCAGACAGCTAAGCTAGCTGGCTAGCTAAGGGTATGTAGTCACAGGGGCAATTGACAAAACTTTTGACGATTATGAGATTCAGTGTTAACCATCACTCACCTTGTTGTTATGATTTGGAACAAAGTCCTTTCTGCAAATGTTTTTCACCCATGTTTTGCAAACTTCTTGATCCTCTGTGTGGCCAGGGAATCGGTGCAGACTGTAAGGCAACAGGCAGGAACACTCTCGATGCTGCAAAGGCTTGTGTATATCGCATTCAGCTTTCTTCCTAATCTGGATTTTAACACCGCTGTTAGTGGAGTTGATTACCAAACATGTATTTCCACTTAACATCGTGGAAAAAGTAGAAAGTATAATGTAAAAGAGCGAATTTGGCGGCAAAGACACACACGATCTATTGACAGCAGGCGCAACACTCCAGTAATTGCGGTGAGGAACTTTCGGTTACTCGAATTAGTCAACAGCTCACGTACACGCTTTGGAGAAACCCGTAGTATCCATCCGGTTCTAGCAGGCTTCTCTCTATCTTGTGTGCCCACATTCTTCCTCCTATTTTTAAAAGGAGAAAAGAATTGATTTCAATTAAACCATCCAGTGTAACAAAAGACAAACAACAAAACGAGGAAAACTTTACTCTCCATCTGCAATCGGCTTCAGTCTTGTTCCAAGTAAAACAAAGGAAGCATCCTCTATCAAAACATATTAATGAACAAATCTTTCAAATCGTTTTCAATCTGACATTTAACGTATCAACAAACATTATCACCTAGATATCGCGATTCTTCTTCAGGACTTTTATTTTGAAAGTTTGTAACGGATGTTCTGATTTTCTCAGTACAACAAGCTTGACAGCAGAGGTAAAAGCTTGAAGTTGCGATGTGTTAATGTGACGGTACTTGTGTATTTAGTTTGAAGGCGTTTTGACACCTCGTTCCTTTAAACAACCAAACAGCGAGAGGAGTCGATGGATTAGGCCCGATGAGATCCGACTAAAGACGGGACACTTTCCGAAGGCCTGGGAAGAAACTGGGGGAAGCGAGCAACAAGTTAGCTGTCCGTTGGAAGACATGTCCTGATATCTGCCCTCTTCTGCTACCGGCCTCCCTGTTCTCTGATTACAATGAGAAACACAACACGCAGAAGTAACTTCACACTCAACTATCCATGAGACTAACGCCTCGCAAAACAAGTTCGTCAACAAAAGATTTGCTTTAGCTTGCTAGCTCATGAGCATGGCGGACAGCTTTGGAGAGGAGTTTAGCAGCGGTGAACTTGGTTTGGGCGTCACGGAACAGGGAAACGGAGCCTTTCCTCTGCCGGCTTTGGCTCACTCTCTGCCGGAAGGACACCCAGCAGTAAGCGGTGCTCACTCCAGCTCTAACACGGCCTCTCATCCACCCGCTTCCGCCGCGCAGGGGGGCCTAACTGCCATCATGGCCCCGATCTCCGCTGTCAATTCTGCTGTTGGTTTCGGGAACACATTCACCCCCGGGTCGTCTCCACCTGTCGTGGCCGTGTCTCCAGTCGTACACGGGTCCAGTGCTCTGCCCGCTGTTGGGCTAGGGGTGGCAGGAGGGGGCCTCTTGTCTCAAATCCACGCCACTTCCTGGGACCCGACCCTCAGCACAGACTGGGACAACGAGAAGGCTTCTCAACAGTGCATATTGAGGATCAAGAGGTAGATTCATTTTCTCCTTAAACTGTAAAATAACTCGAATAAAGGTCTGATCTGTTGTAACATTTACGTCAAGGCCTGAAATCAACCCGGAATCTTTTTATCAAAGCCAGGATTTTATTTTCAGGAAGTGCAGGGAGTAGATGAAGATCACCTCTGAGGAAGGATTCGGTTTCTGTTTGCAGACTGAAATTACTTGACAAAAAAATATATCGTTTAGCTCATGTGTTTGGGGTCGGGGTTTGGATCGCAGTGAAATTAATTTTAGATTGGATATTTGACAGCTATTCAGCGGAGGTTTGTTACTCGGATTCACACAATCATCATCATCAAATTACCGATCGAATGACGTACGAAAAACAAAAATTCAATCTCTTCCAAGTTATTGGACCCAGTGTCTCCAAATTAATGCCGAATCATTGTCCTAGAAGGGGACATGGAGGCACACTTATCTTTGTTTCATTTTGCTTTAACTCCTAATTTGTAACATCTTTTTAATTTAAATTTGGTGATTCTTTCCATCGGGCTCCATGTCCTTTGATCTTTTGACCCAAAGTTAATGCACAACTGTTTTATTAGACTGGAATAATAAGACACAACATTTTAAAAATCACATTATTAAACACCTATTTCATTGTCATTGTCTTTTACCAAATATTCAACGTAAAACTAACATCAGGCAGTGGGTTTTGGCTTTTGTTCATCTCGAACAAATAAAGGCATTTGTTACAGAATGCCTTTATTTTGAAAAAGACTTGAGTTACTAATGATGATGATCACAATGAAAAAAGTAGCACTTTTAGCTTTATTTAAACCCTAATCTTTTCAGTCACCATAATTTTTAAAGACAGAATAATGTTCTTTCTGGGCCATGTAGTTGAACAGTGAGTAGATACGGGAATAAACTGGAAGCTTGTACAAGGAAAATGCTGGAAAACATTTCCACAGAGTTTAAAATTTGGGCTTGCACATCGAGCTATCATTTCACTAACATTATCCATCTCTCTTCCTTTGTAGGGACATCATGTCCATTTACAAGGAACCTCCACCTGGAATGTTTGTTGTTCCGGACCCTCAAGACATGACCAAGGTAAAACGCAGAGGTCCAGTCTGCATCTGATGCTTCTAGACTAGCCACACTTATATCGGCATTTAATATGCTTGTTCAGCACAACACTGTTCTTTCTTTGTCTTTCTGTTGACTAAAGGTAGAACAAAGTCCTTGTTACATCCTTGACATGCTAGTTTAATCCCAAACACAATTTAGTGATAAAGTCACAAAAATGAAAGACAGAGAATAAAAATGATTTAATTTGATATAAAGAACGTAGTAGAATGCGTAGTAGTAATATAAAGACATTTTTTATAGAATTATTATTAAAACCAGTCAAGTTGAAAAGCTAAGCGAAAAGCTGTCGGCCATGTTGTGATGTCATTGGTTGAATGCGTCTCGGCTTGGTTAGTGTGTATGTAAACAAACATGGAGAGGGACTGAGAAGTAAGGGATATTTCTGAGGAACATGAGATTGTGTGTCAACATTTAGGGTTGTTGGTTTAATATTTGTTAAATTCTGGATCATTTGGTATTTAGAAGCTGGACGTTCTTCAGATGATGTTCAGACTGAATCAGTTTATGAAGAAAACAGACTTTTATAAAAAAGTCCGGGTCATGTGATTGATCTGTTTCCGTCTGGGTTTTTTTACACATTCTCTATGAGTTTATATCTGTCTCGATTAAATTGCCTGCTGTCGGTTGGCTTTACACTGTGTTTGTGGACTGTGTCCTCTGGTTTGGTACTGGCGGCCTCTTGTCACTGCAGCCTTATGTCTAAAGAGAAGACGTTGGAGAAGGGAACTGACAATATCTAAGACTCTGGCCAGAGTGATGGTTTTGTTTGCCTGGTCCACAGCTGAGATTTGATGACATACAGTGGGGCAAAAAAGTATTTAGTCAGCCACCAATTGTGTAAGTTCTCCCACTTAAAAAGATCAGAGAGGCCTGTAATTTTCATCATAGGTATACCTCAACTATGAGAGACAAAATGAGGAAAAAAATCCAGAAAATCACATTGTCTGATTTTTAAAGAATTTATTTGCAAATTATGGTGGAAAATAAGTATTTGGTCAATAACAAAAGTTAATCTCAATACTTTGTTATATAGCCTTTGTTGGCAATGACAGAGGTCAAACGTTTTCACACACTGTCGCTGGTATTTTGGCCCATTCCTCCATGCAGATCTCCTCTAGAGCAGTGATGTTTTGGGGCTGACGCTGGGCAACACGGACTTTCAACTCCCTCCAGAGATTTTCTATGGGGTTGAGATCTGGAGACTGGCTAGGCCACTCCAGGACCTTGAAATGCTTCTTACGAAGCCACTCCTTCGTTGCCCGGGCGGTGTGTTTGGGATCATTGTCATGCTGAAAGACCCAGCCACGTCTCATTTTCAATGCCCTTGCTGATGGAAGGAGGTTTTCACTCAAAATCTTACGATACATGGCCCCATTCATTCTTTCCTTTACACGGATCAGTCGTCCTGGTCCCCTTGCAGAAAAACAGCCCCAAAGCATGATGTTTCCACCCCCATGCTTTACAGTAGGTATGGTGTTCTTTGGATCCAACTCAGCATTCTTTCCCCTCCAAACACGACAAGTTGAGTTTCTACCAAAAAGTTCTATTTTGGTTTCATCTGACCATATGATGTTCTCCCAATCCTCTTCTGGATCATCCAAATGCTCTCTAGCAAACCGCAGACGGGCCTGGACGTGTCCTGGCTTCAGCAGGGGGACACGTCTGGCACTGCAGGATTTGAGTCCCTGGCGGCGTAGTGTGTTACTGATGGTAGCCTTTGTTACTTTGGTCCCAGCTCTCTGCAGGTCATTCACTAGGTCCCTCCGTGTGGTTCTGGGATTTTTGCTCACCGTTCTTGTGATCATTTTGATCCCACGGGGTGAGATCTTGCGTGGAGCCCCAGATCGAGGGAGATTATCAGTGGTCTTGTATGTCTTCCATTTTCTAATAATTGCTCCCACAGTTGATTTCTTCACACCAAGCTGCTTACCTATTGCAGATTCAGTCTTCCCAGCCTGGTGAAGGTCTACAATTTTGTTTCTGGTGTCCTTTGACAGCTCTTTGGTCTTGGCCATAGTGGAGTTTGGAGCGTGACTGTTTGAGGTTGTGGACAGGTGTCTTTTATACTGATAACGAGTTCACACAGGTGCCATTAATACAGGTAACGAGTGGAGGACCGAGGAGCCTCTTAAAGAAGTTACAGGTCTGTGAAAGCCAGAAATCTTACTTGTTTGTAGGTGACCAAATACTTATTTTCCACCATAATTTGCAAATAAATTCTTTAAAAATCAGACAATGTGATTTTCTGGATTTTTTTTCCTCATTTTGTCTCTCATAGTTGAGGTATACCTATGATGAAAATTACAGGCCTCTCTGATCTTTTTAAGTGGGAGAACTTACACAATTGGTGGCTGACTAAATACTTTTTTGCCCCACTGTACATGAGGGTTAGAACATGTCAAACTCTGAATATAGTGTATAGTATATAGTGTATCCTGAGATAACCACGGTTTAATGTTTCAACCTGAGTCCAGCCCTCAATTTTCATCCTGTCAGCATTTTCAGACAGAACACACAGCTGGTTCATACGACAGATTGTCTGACATCTGACATGTGGTTCCCTATTTAAGGTGGTACCTCCTCCCACCAGAAACTCTTTCTCTTCATGAAAGAGAGATAAACCCCTCCCTCTGCGCTCAGCATTACTTCTATTTGGGTCATACACCAGCTGATCGGAGTGGATCCACTCTACCACCACACAGTCTGCGGGTTTGCCACCAAAACACAGTTTATGTAACACAAAATCAAGTCAAAGTTTCAACAAAGACAAAACCTGATTTCCACCTGCACCTTTTTAAGAACTGAAGTGGTGACACACCCCTCAACAAACAGACACATGATGCAGGGCTGGATTATAATTAATCTATTTTTATCTAAAAGAAACAACTAAATAAAGAATCTGTAACTTTGTTTTATTTTATTTTTTTAAGTTTGAGCACAGTTCAAAGACAATTGACTGTAAAATAATTCTCAGAGGAGATGGAAATATTTAAGGACATTCTAAAAATATCTCTAGAGTGGACCTTTCAAATCCCCTCTGTGCTTTTATAGTTTAAGATGCAGTGTAATGTATTTGGGATTTGTGTTTGGAAGTTCCAGACTGATTCTTTGTTCATCCCAAGTTGTCTGTTATTTGTCTGGTTCGTCCCTTGAGCCTTTGTTAGACGAGTGAGTCTTAAGGAGTTGAATCATCCCATCTCTCTGTCTTTGGAATGACTCCCTCTCCAGATCCACGCCCTGATCACTGGACCATTTGACACACCGTATGAGGGCGGCTTCTTTCTCTTTCTTTTTCGCTGTCCCCCAGACTACCCCATCCATCCACCGCGGGTAAAGCTCATCACCACTGGACACAACACTGTCCGCTTCAACCCAAACTTCTACCGCAATGGCAAAGTCTGCCTCAGCATCCTCGGGTGAGTTTTCTGTGTATTTTCAATATTTTGTACTTTTCTGGGAGCTCCGGTAAAGATATCACCTCTTTGTTGTATTTGTTTTTCTCAGTCTTGTACACCGTCTTGGAAAAGAAAACTAGCTTGTTTATGTGTGTGTATTTGTGTTTATGTAGAACGTGGACAGGCCCGGCATGGAGTCCAGCCCAAAGTATCTCTTCTGTCCTCATATCTATTCAGTCTCTGATGACGGAGAACCCCTATCACAATGAACCAGGCTTTGAACAGGTAACCCAAACAGCAAGTAGCATCAGACCTGAATCTGTTGTTTACAGTCTGAATCCAAACATCCATCAACATGTAACCATCCAATAGCGTTTAAATATGTGGAATAACATTTAGATTTCAATGTTTGATAGCATTAAAATAGGTTTTATGGCACATTCTGCACATAATGTTTGATGTGGCTAAAGAAAATCTTCATAGATTTTACATGTGATTTATTAATAGTTAAGATGTGAAATGTACCGGGAACATTTGGAACTTCTGGTAGAGTCTTTCCTACATTTCGGGGTCGGAGGCTCTACTGTGACTGCGGCTCTCAGAAGCTGTGGCCATACAGTCATTGTTGCCTCTCACGGCATAAACTGGAAGGCCCATCAGTGGACACCAGCTGTGATGGAAGCCGTCAAGCTTAAGATGAAACTTGGCTGTCTCAGAGGACTCTTGACAGGCACCGTGTGGCTTGAAGGACACCAGCTTCTGTGGTCAGAGAGGTCATGAAGAAGGACTTTCAGGTGACCTCAGATGTTCTGGTAAACCGTTTGTTGGTTCAGAATTGTAAAGCAGAGCCCATCCCAGGCTGTTTGGTTTGGATGGAGAACTTTTGACCCACACTGAGGATATTGTCAGACAGTGGAATGACCTAAACCGGTCACCATGTCCTCCACTGAGAAGGCAGAGCCTGAAGACTTGGTGGGTGGGGATTCAAGTCCATCACAATGGCTGAAGTAGTTAAAAAGCTGCTTGGCAGCAAGGTGCAAGGAGTGTATGATATTCACCCTGAGTACTGAAGAGGCTGGATGTTGTGGGCCTGTCATGGATGACACGACTCTTCAGTGTCACACAGAGTTCTGGTACAACACCTGTAGAGTGGCAGATCGGGGTGGTGGTCCCAATTTACAAAAAGTGTGACCAGAGAGTGTTCCAACTACGGGGGGTGCCGTCACACTTCTCAGCCTCTCAAGGAACGTTTACTCCTGGGTGTTGGAAAGGAGGCTCAAGAGGGAAACCTCCTGTTGCCCCGGTAACCCGACTATGGATCAGCAGAACTGGGTGGACGGATGGATGGATCAAATATTTATAATCAAAATTTTCAACCTGATCAATGATTCGCATGAACAAACAGACAATGCTGCTAAGTAGAGAGGAGCTTCTACGGGTGCCTGGGTGTCCAAACTTTTGATTCCTTTGTGTATAGTCTTGTCTGCAAACAGCAAAGATCGGTGCTTGATTTGTTAGGTCTGATCTTGTAATCTACTCAGCGGATGACATTTATTAGCTGTGAAAACCTGGAGGTGGAGAATATTAACCAACGCCACCTGGTGTTTAACAAAAACACCTGCTGGTGTTTGAATGCCAGGTGGCATTTATTTAGCACTGGGTGGTTCTTAATACATGCTAGCTGATGTAATAGATGCCTCAAGGTGCTTCAAAGCGTGTGAACTGTGACCACTTTGTCTTTCCATTTGTTCGATCCTCGTTTGGACATCTTTGCTTGTGCTGACTTGTTAAACACTACCACAAAATACACAAGGATTTAACCATCAAAAGTGGTGGAAGTGATGTCAAAATAAAAGCATTTTTGATAAAATAAAGAATTGTTTGTTTGTAGATTGTTTTGACCTGATCTACTCTGTCTCTGATCTGTTGCTGTGGTAAAGCTTGTACTCATGTAACTGTGACCCGTATCATTCTCAGGAACGTCACCCAGGGGACAGCAAGAATTACAACGAGTGTATCCGCCATGAAACAATGAGGGTGGCTGTTTGTGACATGCTGGATGGGAAGGTTCCCTGCCCTGAAGCTCTGGGGTGAGACTAAAACATCCTGTTCATCCTGTTTTCAGTTCTTAGTTTTATATTTCTTTTTATCTCTTCATGTCTGTTTACCTAATGGAGTGTTGGTTTCATTTATTCAGGAGTGTGATGGAAAAATCCTTCTTAGAATACTATGATTTCTATGAGGGAGTCTGCAAAGAAAGACTCCATCTGCAGGGCCAGAACATGCAGGTAATGTGTTGTTTTTAAATGTATTTTTAAAAGTTCTTCTTTTTATGATTTAGGACTAAAAAACAGAGAAATAGGAGACTAAATGTGCAGATGAGGGTGGATTACAGTGATTGCTGCTGCATGTGCCTGTAGATATTTATACATTTTTAATTTGTAGAGATTAAATGGATGAATCAGAATGGCATCTATGTTTTAGAAAAATACAACACATTTATTATAAGTAGTAACAATTTAACATCTAGGTCTTGTTTAAAACTAATTTCACAATAAAACACAGTCCTCAAGTTTTTCTTCATTAGCTGTTTGTCAGTTCATGACAAATGCCCCTTTTCCACCAACAAATCGGCACGGCGCACTTGAGAGCGGTACAGTTTAGCGCGGATCAACTCGCTTAAGGCGGTGGAAACATAAAGCGGACGTAAGTGGGGATAGGGGCGTGCCCATCTGGCTATGAAAAGTGGCGCGCAAAAGTCTTTGTCTGCGATGTCACAGCGCGTGAAAAAACAACAATGGCGGATATACGTGCGTTTTTGTACTTTGCGCTCTGTGGTTCATTTTGGTTAGTTTGATTTTTGGTTCTTGTGGAGGAAGTCGCCATTGTCCAAAGTCAATTGTATTTTAAAATAAAATATTTGTATGGTTGCTGGGAGTTTTTTTTTTTTAAAGCCTTTTGTGGGAGCGCTTCTATATCACACCACGTGAACACCACACACAGCTGAGCCAATCAGGGGCTACCATAACGTAGGTAGTCGTGTCACTGGTAGCAGTTTACTGGACCAATCAGTAGACAGGTGGGCGTGTGGGCCCGCTTTGGGCCGCTTCGGACCACCGAGGAGGTGGTCTGAAAAAAGAGGCCGGGTTGGCACTGAATGACGCGGTTAAGACCCGAGAAAGGTGGTGGAAAAGGGTCCGCAGAGGGCTACAGTGAACCGAGCCACACCGTGTTCTGTCGGTGGAAAAGCGGCAAAAGTCATTTCAAGGCACTTCACAGAAAAATCAATAATAAAATATTTCCTATTTAAGGAACCAGGCGATTGGGTTGAATTGTTAATTCAGCGCAATCCCCCATCCTGAGCAGCATGATTGGCGATACTTAACTACGATATTAAAACTCAGACCACAGAGAATTCCTTACTGAGGCTTTGATCTGATTGGTCAGATTTTCAGCTGAAACAATTATTGTCATAGGAGAGAAAAGTGTTACTAAAACCCAAAAACCTTCCACTTCCTCCCACTTCTACTTTTGAATCTGTGTCGTGTGACTCGTCTTCTCGTGTCACCTGATTTGAGCTGAAAATCTGGCCAATCAGAAGGGTCACTGATCCCAACTGACAAATATGTTCACTGAGAATGAATGGATGAGTTGAAGGGGCGTGTTTTACCGCTCACTGTGCTGCGTACATTGGCCTGAGAGTAAGTATGAACATTTGCGATCAGAGCTGTGCACTCTCGCGATTTTTGGCAGAGATGTAACGCCATCGGTGTGAACAGGTATTCTGGCAGCAAAGATGAAGCTCACCCATTACTATGGCTTCCACTTTGTAATTCCTGTAAATATAAAACCATCACAGAAGAAATATAGATCATTTTCTTTTAAATAACTCAAATCTGAATCAACTTCTAAATAGTTTCCAGTTACGTCATATTTACTAATCAGATCTGACGATCAACCTGGTCGTTTCTTCCTCCTCTCTGTCTGGTGACTTTATAACACTTTAGCGGGTTCTGATGGATTTGAGACTCTCGGACACACCGGACAGTGTTTATTAAGAAAATATCTCAACAACCGGATGAATTCAGATGAAACTCTCAGAATATTCATGTTCATCCTGACACATCTACAGTTTTACAGATCGACTTGATGTTCTAGTGTCCAACAGTCCCTACGCACACTTCGAGCTCTATGCGTTACGTCTTATCTTTTACCTAAAAAATTACCATTAACTATTTGACTTAACGCCGTTTGCTGTTAGCCAAAAATCATGGGAGGGATTTTAAATGAAATTTTCAGGTAACTTTATTACATGTTCATCTACAGCTGATTATCTTTTGGTCTAGTTCAAGGTGTCCACCACAGCTAATCAACCTTAAAGACCCACTCTGATCATCTCTTGAGTTATTTTAAAGCGTCTCAGTTGCCTTTAAATTATGATTTGGGTGTTTTTACCTAAAATCACAAAACCTGTGACGTTTCTAGGATGTAGTTTTTGCATAGCAGTGGTAGCTCATTAGCAATTCGCCTCTGCACTGTGGGCCGAACCGTTGCTGTGGAGGATACCCCCGCCCCTCCCCGTTGCTGTGGCCCTGTCCCAATACACACACTTGCGCACTTCAATTCTGCGTTCCCGATGAGGGGCACGAGTGCGTAGGGTGTCCCTATTCTCCAGAGTAGAGAGTCGTGCCCTTGGCCCTGCCCCTTTTGCACCCTTGGTCCGCACTTCGCCGAAACCCGCATCGGTGCAGACTTCAGTGAAGGTTATTTCCCACAATGCATTGCTGCGTGTGAATTTTGATGGAAGAAGAAGGTGGTGAAGAAATGGCTGAACTAACCGAATAAAAAAACGTTTTCTCAAGTGTAGAATCCAAATAAGCAATATTTTATTTTATTGTCAAGATATGTGATCCATCTTTCCAACAAAGAATCATTTGATTGTAATTACACATCTGATAAAAATATAATTAAAAACGGTACTGACGTATATTTTCGGACATGATGTACTAACAGTTTAATCAATTAATTCTGCCTTACACACCTCCTTTGGTGCTTCATTCTAGTCAAATAATTGTTGGAGTTTTAAAATAATTTTTAGCATCAAAAATAGTACAAACAGCAACCGGCACCGCCATTTTTGTTGTCATGGAGATATGACGCTGTGGCACAGGTTGTTGACGTAATCCTCGCTGTCCCAATACTGCTAATATGTGCGCACTTGTTCACTACGCACTTGGAACCCTTATGTACACTTCTGTTAAGTGCACTTCGTGGAAGACCGTAGGGTGCAGTGCGGGTATTGGGACAGGACCTGAGAGTGCGCTGTTTATGCTGGCGCTACAGCTAGCTTACAGCTAGCAGAGTAGGAGATTTTTGCCCGCCCAGTGCCTTTTCAACATCCCAAACATGGATTTTTTTTAAATGCATTTTCGCGTCTACTACTGATTCACAGCAATTTGAATACAGAAATACTTAGAAGTGCAATTAGGAACTTGATTTTCTTAAGATACGTCCTCTAACAACAGAGAATGCCACAAGAACATGTTAACAACACAAAAAACATGATTTTCATCAGAGTGGGACTTTAACTCATTCAGTGCCACTTTCAGATTTCATATCCCCCTCAGTGCCAGAGATATTTATCATTTTTATTGATTTTTGAAGGCCCACAGAATATTTTCTCCTATAACTATGTGAATTCTGAAACAATAAGCACAAAATTTAGTCTTTCTTCTTTCAAAAGCAAAAAAAATGTTTCTACCTCTTTCTGTTATTTAATAATCTGCAGTACAAAAGAGCAACTTTTATGAAAATCCACAAGTTTCAGGGCTAAAAGCTGAGATAAAGAGCGTTTTGTGGTTTTTCAAGCAGATCAGTGACTTTGATGTAAATTTTTAATGTTTCAATGATTCATGCAACATCTGAACTATGTTTTACTACTATGAAAGAGAAAAAACAACAGCAAAAAAGTACTTTTGATAGTTTATTTTATGTCTAAAGAGTCATTTATAGTCAATTTCAACATTTGATTAAGACATCACAAGTCAGAAAAATGACGAGCTGGGTCAAAAACCGCGCCACCTTCGACACAATACTCGTTCCTGGTAGATCCGGTAGACACGCTGGAGGGATTTTATCCATGTAATAAACTCCACCACCTTCTGAATTCCATAAATTCTATACTAGTTTGTAATAACTCTGAACAACGAGATCGCATCACGGCTGCGTCACAGACTCTGAATCTATTCACGTATGTCTGGTCCTGAGTGTCTGGCTCCTCCACCGCTCCAACCGGCATTATTACACAGTAAATAAGGGTAATCTCACACAGAGAAGTGCACCACTGCCCCCTCCTGGATCATATGACTAAATACAGCCTGTAATGAGTTCAAATTCAGCAGCTGCCCCAGAATGCTTTGCGGGATTTCAGCCAATAAAAGCTGTAGAGATGTTCGGATTCAGTTTGACATCTATAGACGTCTATGGCACTGAATGAGTTAAGGACCCCCCAAAAAATATGGCCCTAACTCAAATAATAGTCTACATACTGTATGTAGCACAGTTTTGGTCATTCACAACAGAGGGCCAACCGTCATGTGACATATTGTAATATTTTGTTAGATCGTCAATATTTGACCCTTTAGGTATCAAATTTGCTGAATTGCCACAGATCTGTCTGTACATATACACTCACCGGCCACTTTATTAGGTACACCATGCTAGTAACGGGTTGGACCCCCTTTTGCCTTCAGAACTGCCTCAATCCTTCGTGGCATAGATTCAACAAGGTGCTGGAAGCATTCCTCAGAGAGTTTGGTCCATATTGACATGATGGCATCACACAGTTGGCGCAGATTTGTCGGCTGCACATCCATGATGCGAATCTCCCGTTCCACCACATCCCAAAGATGCTCTATTGGATTGAGATCTGGTGACTGTGGAGGCCATTTGAGTACAGTGAACTCATTGTCATGTTCAAGAAACCAGTCCGAGATGATTCCAGCTTTATGACATGGCGCATTATCCAGCTGAAAGTAGCCATCAGAAGTTGGGTACATTGTGGTCATAAAGGGATGGACATGGTCAGCAACAATACTCAGGTAGGCTGTGGCGTTGTAACGATGCTCAATTGGTACCAAGGGGCCCAAAGAGTGCCAAGAAAATATTCCCCACACCATTACACCACCACCACCAGCCTGAACCGTTGATACAAGGCAGGATGGATCCATGCTTTCATGTTGTTGACGCCAAATTCTGACCCTACCATCCGAATGTCGCAGCAGAATTCGAGACTCATCAGACCAGGCAACGTTTTTCCAATCTTCTATTGTCCAATTTCAATGAGCTTGTGCAAATTGTAGCCTCAGTTTCCTGTTCTTAGCTGAAAGGAGTGGCACCCGGCGTGGTCTTCTGCTGCTGTAGCCCATCTGCCTCAAAGTTCGACGTACTGTGTGTTCAGAGATGCTCTTCTGCCTACCTTGGTTGTAACGAGTGGTTATTTGAGTCACTGTTGCCTTTCTATCAGCTCGAACCAGTCTGGCCATTCTCCTCTGACCTCTGGCATCAACAAGGCATTTCCACCCACAGAACTGCCGCTCACTGGATATTTTTTCTTTTTCGGACCATTCTCTGTAAACCCTAGAGATGGTTGTGCGTGAAAATCCCAGTAGATCAGCAGTTTCTGAAATACTCAGACCAGCCATTCTGGCACCAACAACCATGCCACGTTCAAAGTCACTCAAATCACCTTTCTTCCCCAAACTGATGCTCGGTTTGAACTGCAGGAGATTGTCTTGACCATGTGTACATGCCTAAATGCACTTAGTTGCCGCCATGTGATTGGCTGATTAGAAATTAAGTGTTAACGAGCAGTTGGACAGGTGTACCTAATAAAGTGGCCGCTGAGTGTAAATACACATGTAGTTTCTACCCATCACCTCTAGGTGGTAGGAATACATATGTTTTGGTTAGTATGCTGGTAAAGAGACTATTGTTTTCAATAAATTAAGCTATATTATCCTTATGAGGAACCTAAATGGTTAAGTGTGTTTTTTTTTCTGTAAGATATGTGCATGTGCTCTGCTTCCCTTCATGGCAAGGTATAGAGACATTGTATGGTTTAATGTCCGTCAGACAGACTGAGCCTATTGTCTCTGTCCAGGATCCATTCGGGGAGAAGCGCGGTCGGTTCGACTATCAGAGCCTGCTGGTTCGACTCCGTGCCATCCACAGACGAATACGAGAGAAAAGCCTAGCGGAGGACGACCACAGCAACAACGACTCTGACTCAGACACCAGCTCCTCTGGGACAGACCCCGACAGCCAGGGCAGCTCACAGCCCTGACTCCATGGTGCCGTGAACATTCGTTTTTTTTTTTGTTTTTTTTTTTTTTGTTTTGTTTTTTTTTTTTACTTATGATTCAATGCTACAGAGGGACAATGCATAAAAGATCTACATGCCCCAGAAGGGGCTGGAATTACTCTCGTCACTGAAAACCACCCCCTACTAGTCAAACGCTGGCAAGTTTGACTCAGTTTATTTGTTGAAACTTTCCCACTTGATTTTGTCGACAGACGAAACGGCTGCTCAGACAGTTTTGAGACGAACCCTTTGACGTTTCAGACTTTTGAATATAAAAATAGAACCATAGACGATGAGTGTAGCATTCTGAGGGAGTTGCTCCACTTTGATCCAAAAGCCCAAATCTATTTTTTATTTAGTCACAAATAAGACAACTTACTGAAGCCTGTGAGGAGAGTACGAGGACACTAAGAAAGGACTGGACTCGCTCAGAGGTCTTTATCCTGGAAAATCCTGGATTTTGACTTCTACTGGCCTGTTAGTGTTGAATAAATTTGACCTTCTTCCTTCTAAAGACGTTTAAAACAGGAAGCGTCAGAGAAAGGAACTATAAGAAGAGCGTTGAATGGGATGTGCCTCGTCTCCTCCACTTCATCTTCAATCAGCTGCCTCATTCAAAACAAAACACACGTGGGTTTTTAAACAGAAATCCTCTTGTGTAAAAGATTTAGGGCTCTGACTTCCGATCATACTGTTTAATTGGTAATACAGTAATTTACCAGTTTGATTCAAATTCTCCTTATTTGGATTGTTTGTTCTTTCCTCAACATACAAAGGTGACTTTTAGTTTGTGACTCTTGTTTTTTTGTTGCTTGTTGACACTCCAAACAGACCGTTCTGTCATTTATCTGAGAAATCAGAAATAAATCAAGCTGAAGAGAAATTCTCAAAGTGTGTCCAGCAAATGCCTATAAATAAATCATTCTGTTAAATGCTTTTTACTGTTTTGATCATTTCAACTGAAGTTAATGCAGCTTATAAATGGAACGTTCCGCTATATTTTTTTAGACAGCTGATAAAACAGGTTTTTCTTTAATAGATGTTCAGTTGAGCACGAATCGGATTCAGTTCTAAAAGATGTTAAAGCAGTAATAACTCCTGAAATCTGGACCTTCCTGCCACTAATAAGTAAGCGGGGAATTCTTGTCCTTGTTAAGGGCTTAGCTTGTTTTTTAACACCAACTCTACAATGAAAAAAAACATACAAAGGAAAAGTTTTGGATTTTCAGCCAGTTTGATTAGTGATCTTGCCCCTTTACACTGAACAAGTTGCTGACTTTTCCAATTAATCCACATTTTTACTCTTAAAACTGACTTCTTAGACCCTTTTTAGGGAAGACCCCTCAGCTCTCGTTCCAGCTCAGCTGAGGCTTCGAAGCTCTCGTCTTAATCTCAGCAGTTTTTCTTCTGGCCCGTCTGCTCCAGCATCCATTCCTTGCCCCACAGGAAGAGCAGTCTGTTCTGAAACAGGAGGATTTTGATGTGATCCTGTCGATGTTGTTTAGCTGTGTGTTACCTCCCCCAGAGATCAGTCAGAGGAAGGAGGAGGAACAATACTGACCTGTAACTCTGTTGGTGCAAATGCAAAGTGTCAATGTTAAAATGCAATAAAACTCCAAATTTCAAGCTTGGAATTGATTATTTTTAGGAAAATCTAGGTGCTGCACGATGGAGCACCTTGTAGGACTGTTGCCTTGCAGTGGGAAGGTGGTAGCCTGACCAATCAGATCCTCCTGCATTATGTTCAAACGCAGAAGGGTCTGACACCGGAGCTGCACCCGATCATTTCCGCGTCAAATTTTAGGTCGGACCAATTACATATCACCTTTGTTGTGCGTCATCCTGAAAACATGGAACTAGCGTTTTCCACCCAGAGCACAACATTCAACATGGCGGACTCGGCTGTGGATGAAGTGTTTACTTCTGTGTTTGAACAGTGTTTGCTTGGGGCGGTCAAATACATGAACCGAGTGTGCAATGATACCTTGTATTCACAAGTTTTTGACACAAAAGTGACAACTGTCAATAATATTCGTCTTTTCTCCTCCATTAAACATGACTCTGTAGCTTCCATTACAGCTCCGCTCGCTAAACTTTTTGTTTTTGTTCCGCCTCGTGTGTATCCGCTTTAGCGTCACATACGTTGCGTCACTTCCGGGTTTCTGTGATCGGTTCTCTCTCAACTGGCTAAGCCCGCCTTCGAAATTGAGAGACAGCGGTTCAGCTCCAGGCCCTCACGTCTTTGTAAAGTAATCTGTTAAAGACGTGAGGGCCTGATTGATCAGGTAAGGAAGATGGTTGGCTTGATTTCCAGATTTCTCTCTGTGCTCCAGTTTCCTCCTACAGACCTAAAACATGGCTGTTAGGTTAACTAGCAGCTCTGAATTGGCCCATGGTGTGAGTGTGTGAATGCTTGTTTGTGGCCTTGTGATGGACTGATGACCTGTCCAGGGTGTGACTCCGCCTCCCGGTGACAGCTGGGGTTAGACACCAGCAACCCTGAACCTGATCCAGGTGGTTTAGAAAATCAATTGATCTGTTCTGTAGTTTAGTTAATATAACAAAAAGACAGCTGGAATATTTAGAGATAAATGTCATTAACTCCTGTACACTCACCTAAAGGATTATTAGGAACACCATACTAATACGGTGTTTGACCCCCTTTCACCTTCAGAACTGCCTTAATTCTACGTGGCATTGATTCAACAAGGTGCTGAAAGCATTCTTTAGAAATGTTGGTCCATATTGATAGGATAGCATCTTGCAGTTGATGGAGATTTATGGGATGCACATCCAGCGTACGAAGCTCCCGTTCCACCACATCCCAAAGATGCTCTATCAGGTTGAGATCTGGTGACTGTGGGGGCCATTGTAGAACAGTGAACTCATTGTCATGTTCAAGAAACCAATTTGAAATGATTTGAGCTTTATGACATGGTGCATTATCGGTAACGCTTCCTTTTACAGTACGCTAATTACTAAGAAATTACCAGGTACCTATATGGTAAATCTTGTGTGTTAATGGTAATTACCATGTGTATTAAGTAGGTAATTACAGAGAAAGTATAGCAGAAATTACTCAGCATTTACCTGATAAATATATGGAAAATTATAGCATAAATTATAGCATATAGGAAAAACATCCACTATTACCCATCAACTCAATTAGGTTGTGACCAGTTTAGATTTGTAATAACTAAAATTAAAATAGTACTTTCCAATAAATTACCTTTTCTTACAAGTCCTTTGTTTTTTTAAGCATTTAAATTATACTTACCTGTAACAACCCCCTACCCCTGCAGGAACAGTTTTCTTCTAGGATCCTGGTACATCTTAAATGCCGGGTATGTTCTTGCTGAAACTGGACTGTAAAAGGAATTCTGGTTTGTTTCCATGGTGTTACCAGGTTCTTACCATATAACTCCTAACACATTGTTCCTCTTTCCACCTGATCAATAGACACTTTTACCATCTTATCTTCTGCAATGTTGCTAAGTAAAACATGACATTTTACTTAGTAAGTAAGTGGAAACTGAACTGTAAAAGGAAGTCTGGTTTGTTTCCATGGTGTTACCAGGTTCTTACCATATAACTCCTAATACATTGTTCCTTTTTCCATCCGATCAATAGATACTTTTACCATCTTCTGCAACGTTGCTAAGTAAAACATGACATTTTACTTAGTAAGTAAGCAGAAACTGGACTGTAAAAGGAAGTCTGGTTTGTTTCCATGGTGTTACCAGGTTCTTACCATATAACTCCTAATACATTGTTCCTTTTTCCATCCGATCAATAGATACTTTTACCATCTTCTGCAACGTTGCTAAGTAAAACATGACATTTTACTTAGTAAGTAAGCAGAAACTGGACTGTAAAAGGAAGTCTGGTTTGTTTCCATGGTGTTACCAGGTTCTTACCATATAACTCCTAATACATTGTAACAGACACTTTTGCCATCTTATCTTCTGCAATGTTGAAAAGCGAAGGATCTTGGAATGTTTTGGGAATGGAAAACACTCGAGAGTGCACGGAACAAGGAGCAGAGACTGTTCTTGAAGTTAAAAGATTTATTGAGTAGGTGCAGAGTGAGCTGTCTGCAGGAACACAGGATCTTTGTAACCGGAACTCATGTTGTTCTGCGGTGGGGAAAGGCCAGAGTCAATGGGTGGAAACACAAATGAGTTTTATCAGTGATATTGGAAACAAAGTTCAGTGTTAACATAGTACTCACATAGTACTTACAGCCAGACTCCTTCTGGACCCTGGTTGGACCATTCTTCTCCTGCTCCATCAGTCACAGAAGAGGCTTAGCTATTTAAATCCATTTCCCCTTTCCGCCTCACTTAATGATTATGACATGACTTGGCTTCATGTTAACAGTCGTATGAATTGTGGGGCTTTTTTGCTATCAAGTCTTGTTGTTGATAATCATTGGGAGATTTGGTTTTCTTAGCGAAGTCTGTCTTATGTGTTTTGGAAAACCTAAAACTATAAATCCTCTTTTCCTGTCAACCACCATTCACACCTGGATTATAATGATGCTTCCCCTTTTCCCTTCCTAAGCTGGGCCTTAACAGATAGTGCTGCTGATCAGGAACCAATCAGACACCTGACTGTCTGTCTGCAGGGTCGGCCCAAGGCAATGACCTGAGTGGCCTATGCTCAGGGCCAACCCTGATTGTCTACACCTGTAGTACCAGAAGCTCTAAACAAGATTCAATACTGTAGAATAAGCTATTTGGCATTGGCAGGAAAATGTGGCAAGATTTTAATGGGTGCAAAACACATTAACTCTGCTGCTCAACCCACAAACACATTTTTATGACAAATTTGGCTCAATTTAAATAGGAAATAAACAGGATTTCTAATGATATAAGACTTATTAGTTAAAAACATAATTACATCCACCAAACACAGATTTCTTTACTTTTTGTGGGAAATGTAGTTACTATTTTAAACACATAAATATTTTGATGAATATAATAGTAACCACTGTCTCTTGTATTGCAAAGTTTCACTAGTTTTAGCTTTCATCGTGATTGTTCCTATTAGTTCTATTGATTTCAATATATTTTTAATATGCTCTCCATATTTTACAGATTTTAAAAATGACTATGTTTCTTTATGTAAGAAGAAACTAGAACTTTCATTGGCTCATTCAACAGAAAAAAATTTGTAGATTTTAACAGGTATGTATGTCTAAAATGTTTTCCCATTGTTGTTGTTATGTTTTACCGGTTGTTTGTACTCCGAGTCATTACTGAGTGAGAGAATGAGTGTGTAGGAATAATAAAAAGACACGAGACAAAAAAGAAAACTGGGCTTTAACTTGTATTATTTTTATTTATGTTTGATGTTTTCTGTTTTAAATGTGTTTTCTTTGCCCCAATAGCTTTTTTTTTTATATTATTTAATTTTTTCAAACACCTTATCAGTTAAGGGGGTAGATGATCAATCAGCATACACAGTCAAATCTTCATTTTTTTTTTTTTTTTACAGCAGAACAATTTTTTCATGAACATCTTTTCATAGAGTCTTGAGATATTAGTTCTACGCTTTTTTTTGACATGTTTCAAAGATTAAAAAGATAAATAATGGGTTAGACATTCAACTTACATACAGTTTTTACAGTAGTGGATTTTTTTGTATTTTTAAATATTCTCTCCAGTGTTGTGAAAATTCATTCAGATCTATAATACTTATTTCAAAAATTCACTCATTTATCAAAGACAAGTCTAATTTTTCTTTTTTTTTGAGCACAAACCAGCTCCGTACCTTCACGACAACTTCGTCATCCAGTAAAACTGCAAAGTGAATTTTACAACAGAGGAGAGAAGAAACCAAAATGAGATTCGAAAAAAACAATTGGCGAAAAGGTCAGAGGAACAGACGAATAATAAATCCATAAAAATTCCACTCCTGATTGATTCTCCATAAAGTGCCATGAGATGATTTTTGTCATGAATTAAACATTAAATTATCAACATGTTCAAATAAAATCAACACGTGACCCAAAACTATATGTATGAACGAGTTGCTTTTAAGCCATAATATGTAAAAATGATGTATCACTCATTTCCATCATAATAGTTAATCAAAACCATCACTGGGCATAGAACACATGCTCAGTGAAATATCAAATAAAATGTCCAGGATTTTTTCACTGCATTTACAAAGAAGCTGGATGATTGTTTTCTGTTAATTCAGGACAAAAAAGCCAAACCAATCAAACTGGTCCATCTAATTTACTGTCTCACATAAGCCGTTCAGAATAACATAATAATGTTAATAAATATACATCACAAGAGCAGCAACAAAGAAATGCCTTTTTCCCTCCAAGTACCCAGAGAAAAAACTGATAGATTAAAAGAGGAAAAAAAAATAGAAACTGCAGCAGAAACTCAAGGGGGTTTAGAATGGAATCAAAGGCTCAAAGTTATCAAAAATATTATCTAAGTTACTAATTTTTCAAGATAGAAATAGTTTTTAACTCTTATTTGTGATTCAAAGTGCTGATTAATTCAACGTTGATGTTTATCAGTTTATTTAGAACCTGCAGACTTGGTGAAAGACTAGAAATATTATTGTCCAACTAACTACCGGAGATCACGTAATCGATTAGTTTATTGAGAATTAGGAAGCGTTAGTCACAGTTTTGGCCATAAAGCCAGTTTGACACTTTAAGCACCAGAAGGGATCGTTTTTGTCTTATTGCTGTTGTAACGAGTAAAAAAATTATTATTAAAATCTCTAGTTTAAAGTTTGACCCGAAAAAAATGCATGTGTTTATAATATCAATTAGGCTACCACAAATTCATGTCTATCAACTGTTTATCAATAGTTCACAACATTCCCAAATAAAAAGTCACCAAAAATTATAAACAAACATTTTTATTTGGTTAAAATATTTTAGGAGATAATTTAGAGTAAAATAATTATGGATTATATAATTTAATATTTTAATTGAAATAGTTTGAAGACAGGCAGAATATGAATGACAACAAAGATTGGAAATAGATGCACAAACACTTCAAGGGCAGCGCCAAGATGTTTTACACTGGTGGGTTTATCCTCTTATTCCAGTTGGGATTTTGGGAAAGTTTTGTATTACGCCAAGAGCGACCTGTAACTATCTATAGAGCTCATGATAATCTACCAAGTTATTCTGACTTCCTGTACGGTGAGGTCAACACTAACGATGGAGTCAGGGAGTCTGTCCTATATGATGAGGCCAACCCTAACATCGTCAGAGGTGTTTTCAGATCATTTTGATGACTAATATCACTCCCTCGCACCAGTCCAAACCTCTGATGCTTATGTCTTGGAATGGTGTAGAAACTTCCAGCATCTGCCTGTCACCTGTCAATCAAACTATAGAGCTTTTAATGTTTGTCCAGGTATATGTTTTTATTCTGTTTTTGATCAATAATTCCTCATTAGAATCATTTATCACCCAATAAATGAACCAAATCGGCCAACATTTAGGCTAACCCCTTCTTTCCACCGGACGCGTCAGCAGCACATCATACGCAGCTGATACATACCGCTGTAGTTAATAGAACCCTTTCCACCGCATCCATCAGCAGCATGAATCAAACGCGTCTCAGGAGCGATATCTCGCGGCACATACACGCCGGTTTTATTTTTTACGCGCTACACGTCTGAAACGCGCCACAAGTTCAACATTTTGGAAAGGGGAAGACGTCTACCTTGAAGATCGAGGTTGAGAAACAGTTGAAAACAGTTTCTCACAACCTTGTTTGATTGAGGAGTGGTGAAGCAGAGACAATTCCTGAACAATGGCACTCCACTACTGGGTTTTTTAGACCCCCACTGTAAACTTTTCAAAACCGAAATATGCTCAGAGGGAGCAGCCCTCTGGATCTTTAAATGTCCTTCATATTTACATAAAATCAACAGCACATAAAACACAAACCTTTTGGAGTCATGTTGTAGTTTTTTTCTGCTTGTTGTTGTGTATACTGACGAAGTCACGCGTGATTTTGTTAATCGACTTCGTGCTCTTTCAATGACAGTTGCTTCCCTGCTGCTACGCATCTGATACGCACCCGGTGGAAAGGACCGAGCAGCAGAATACGCGTTCGAGACGTGCTGCTGCAGTAACGTGCTGCTGACGCATCCGGTGGAAAGGAGGGGTTATTGTTAGAAACTAAGGTGTTTTAACAACAAACCAGTTGCCATGGTAATGGCTATGTGCTGCATATTATGTTGTTTTTTTATTTAATTGTTTTACCTCAGAGTAACTGTGACTTTCTCAGTGATTCATTGCATAAATTGTCCCAATTATTATGTTCTTTTGATCCTATGTATCCAATACTTGAAGAAAATACAAACATTTTAGGAAAATTCATGAATCGTAACAGTTTTGGAGAATGAGGCCAAAGCAAAGCTGCAGGTGCCTGGCAGGTAAAACGATCGCTTGGTTCTTCTCTGTAACCGTCTCCAGAATGAGACTATGAGAAAAGCCTAGTAGTTTCAAAATGGTCCCTTACTTATCATTATATTATTATTGTTCTTTTGTTTAGGACACTACAAGATTATGTTTTTAATTTTTGTGTTTACATTGTTGACGTTTTCTGGATAGCTAATTAGCCAGTCTGAAAGTATAAAATACAAAGTTGTAAAATAAAACATAACATTGTGGTTTCCTTTTTCAGCATTTTGTCCTGATATGTCTTGTTTTAGAATTTTTAAGTACAGCTAGCACTAACGGTTAGCTCAGGGCATAGTTGCATAGTTTAGCTAATTCTTCACTGCAAAGCATGCTGTTTTTCCTTAACATGTCATTTATGCAAACATACTCCTATCTACATCTTTATACACATAAACTAAACTGATTTCTATGAAAAAAGAAAACTGCCGACATGTCTAACAAACTCTTGAAACATTACTGTTTACAATTTTATCAACCAAACAAAGAAAACAAAGTGTAACTTTCTTTTACAATGTTCTCATTGATCTCGGGATGAGACAAAGATGAAATGTAGTGACTGTCAGAAAACACTAAACAGCACAAGGTTCGTTATCTAAAATGCCCTACGTCTTTGAGAAAACTTGTAAATGTCCTTTATGCTCTTCAAGAGTTTTGCTAGTGCTAGCGACTAGCTACAAGTTGGAACCTTAAATAGATAAATAAAAAGAAAACTTACAGTGATTCTGACGTCAGATAGCAGAATGATACAGTACCAGTTAAAGGAAACATCCACACTGGAGCAGCGTGAAAGGGCAATTACAGAGTTTTGCCTAAAAATAAAAATCTGCCTTCAGGCTTCAAGTAAAGTTGAAGAGATCCAGATTAACTAATTGAAATAATCAGAATGTTCATTTCTTTTCTGGAAATATACACAATAGCATTAATACATGTTAACGTAGTACCTCTCTAATTTTTGACACAGAATATTCCTGAGAAAAGCCATGTTTTCTGGTTTATGACTGGAATATAATGAAATGGAAAATGAATAAAAAATAAAACCGCTTTTCATGCTGGATTTAGTTGGCAATGCAGCACATGAAGGAAATGCAACATGTTTATTCAGTTTTCAACTTGCAAACCTGGCAGAGATTCAACATTTTTAACCTGGATCCATTGAGATTTGAGCAGGTTGTTTGACTCACATACAGAAAACTCTGCCATGTTTTCCTTCAGTACCTGGAAATCCGGTACAAGACCTGAACTGCAAGCCAGATAATGACCTAAAGTGACCTTTCAGCTTGACCAAATGCCCTTTCCCACTTTAACTCTTTTCATTTTCTATGTGTTTCCTGCTTTTGCTGTACCTGGTATGAGCTGGTATGTGGTTCATTACAGCGTTACGTAGAGCCCGGACATATGAAGACGACTGCCTCCAGCACCCATGAGCTCCTCATCAGTCCTCACACTAACAGATTCTCTCAACTTGTGATAGTATGACATGGATCACATGCGTCTCTTCATTCACTCTGAAGTGGTTCTTTGTAACTTTGGCTTAAATTTAAATCCAAATTAGGAACATAACAAAAACTTCCCCATTCAGATTTTTACTATAGGTGCTTAAGGTTTGTGTAGCTGAATGACATTAATAAAGCAAGTAATTTGGTCTGCTCATGTGAACGCATCAGAAATTGTAAATGTTATTGTAAATGCACAGTGTAGACATTTATCCATTATTGCACTCCCCCAATTGACTTGGATTAAGTTTGTACTAGAATCTGTTTAAAATGCAGTGATCTGTTTTACTGTTGATGTCACAGTTTGCTTGTGCCTTAGTCTGAGTGGAAATAAATTTAAAAAGGGCAATTTTCTTGCATAAAACAACAATTTTAAATAAAATGTTCCAATGCAACATAAATGTTATTGATCATTTTATTTTCATTTTGAAGATTCAATGGATTTTGTAGCTTTATTGAAACTGTATTTAATAGGAGAAATTGTAAAAATGGCTCATTTAATCAAAATTTTGACAGACTTCTGCAGAGAGACTGCTGAAGCACTATGAAGGTTTTTTTGTAATAAACGCAACTGTTGACATTTTCCAAACTACACTAATATGATATGTTTCAATGAAAAATTTCCTCTCTGACTTTTTCAACATTTCTTCACTCCTTGTATATATCGAGCTGTAACATTATACTAACAAGCTAATATGTAACACTGTGGTCAGCTGAGTTCTAGCTCAGGTTTTTAGTTCAATTCTTTATATTAATATTCTTTAAGACATGTTAATATAAATATTGTTACCTGTCTCAAATGTGCTTAGGAAGGAGGCTGGAGTTTTGGAATAAGTTCACCATCATGTTAATTTGTCTTTTCTAACATAATTAAGAAAAACTAATCCTACAGGTAGCTTTCATAAACAACTTGAAGAATTATGAGAAAACAAAAATATTTTTTCAGATGGAAATAAAACTCAGACTTTGAAAATTTCAGTATTCAGAGATTTTGCAATAGAATCGTTTGAGACTGCCAGACCAATATGTGTTTTCTTGACGTGGTTAGCTAACGGTTGCCATGGATTTAGATATTTGTTAACAGTTATTCTCTCTCACAATATTTTTGCTGCTGTATTTTTCATATTCAGTCTGCCTCCTTCCGTTTCCCTGCCTTTAGCTCTTAACTCACACCTGTCCCACATCTGTTAATCAGCCCTGCTGTTCTCACTCAGTAATCACCCCTCCCTGTGTAAATACTCCCTGGTTTCTTCACCTTATTGCCAGACCACTATATACATCTACTCCAATTCTGTGTGAATACAAAATACCATATTTACAATTTAGAATCAGACACAGTTTTTTGGTAGGAACTTCTGTTCCTTTGGTTTTTTGATAAATAAAACTAATATCAAACTATGTGTGTACATATGTTGTTAAACACATTTAATTTCCTTAAACTGTTAAATTAAATATTAAAAAAATCTCATCTGTTTTAATTTAAGATATGACCAGCTAATGTTGCCATTAACTACATGTTTCTGCTCTTATTTTCTACTTTCAAGTTTCAATAATTTATTTTTTGATTTAACTTAAAGTGTAAGAATTACTTTCCCTGAAGTCTTTAAATAGACAAAATTCAGAAACAATCAAAAGAATATTTCTTGCTGAAATGAGACATTTTTGGGTTGAAGCTGACAAAGACTCCCGGATGATGAGGCAGCCATCTTCTATCTTTTTTAAATCTGAAGACCAGCTTTGATCACTGCCTGAACCTGAACACCTCACCTGTGTATTCCCTTCCTTTGATGTAGTAACACCTTGGGTGCCAAGGTCAAACTGAAAGGTACAAGTAAAGGGACAGCAGTCAGTTTCAGTTCACACAGAATCCGTGACATCACAGTTTAGTTCAATTATTGTTCTTGCAATCAGATGGTAGCTAAGACAATAAACACAGCTGCCTTTAGAGATTAATAAAGTTCAAAGTTCCAATGAAAGCTACAGGAGAAGATGAACAGGTGTGAGTAGATGCAGCATAGCCACCAGGTGAGAGGCTGAAACAGCAGCAGTTGCATGTTGAGGCTCAAAGCCAGAATGTGCACTCGTTGTTGGCGATGGTCATTTTTTTTAGGTGGATTTTAAAAATGGATCTCCATGAAAGATGTTGTAATCCTCTAGTGCTGAACAAAGTTTTTCTCCTTTTTTTTTTTTTTCAAGCACAGTGGAGAAAAATTCTTACGTCATTTAAACGGTCATCTTTTAGCCCTGTTATTCGTGGGGAGATTAGAGTGGCTTGCAGAAGTCATGCAAAATTTTCATGCTGGTAAACAATGCTTTGAAAAGTTATTGCCATTTCCATCTGTAAAATAGTTTTGCAAAAAAATCTTTTAACTCTGCAGAGTGCCAGCTTTAAAAAAAACCCAAAGAACTCCATCTTCCCAAGTTCCTGGAGCTGTATGGAGAGCAGAATATCTTTCCTCCCTCTTTTTTGAAGACGTGTTTTCACTTTTTTTTTTTCGTATTAACAGCATGTTAGGCGGTTAAAAGTTAGCCCTGCAGATGATGATGATGTCTTTAAACTCAACCTGCTTAATGAAAGAAAATGATTCATTCACCTCCCTCCTTGTTTTTAGTACGCATCCAGTTGAGTTATTTTTCCTGGTGTGGGGTTGGGTGGGGGGTTAATTCATGCCAAGCAAATTTGTTAGAGGAGAATGTGTTGCAAGGCTGGAATGCAGGAAAGGAGGTTGTGAGGCAAGGTGTCATCCAAATGTCAGAGAGAGCACAAGAAAGAGAGTCACTAACATCATCTTCACTATAAACCCCCATAACAATCATCATGAGCAGTTTAATGTCCTCCATGTTCCCGCTGAAGCTAGATCCATCCACTTTTCTGTCTTTGGTAAAATTTTGTGGTTGGTTAAAAAGGACTTTGTGAGCTTTAAGCGACTGGTTGAACATGGAGTCCCAAAATGTTCAGCTTAAAGTTTACTGTGGGATTGGGTTGATGTTGAATGTCAGATGAAATATGGCTTGCATTTTCTGATATGTATGAGTAGGCTTCTGCAGCTCAGCAGAGTTGTGTAGCAACATGGAGACAGGACGCATCACCAGACAGGAAGTGACAGACGTTTAGAGTAAATGTTCAGCAGTTGTGAAGGAGGCTTCTTTGAATAAAGAGTCATCAGAAAAGCTGGGGGTCGTACCTTTGTGGAAATCGTGAGCTTCCTGTCTCATGGTTTGATGATCCAGCTATGCATTCAGTTATATCCAGGTCGTGGTTTAGTCAGTTGCTCCAAAAAAGATAAAGACGTTCCACTATCCGTGTTCCGAAGCTTCACGTACGACTAAAAGCTTTTTTTTTTGTTTGTTTTTTTTTGCCTGGGATGATGAAAATGGTCAAGTTGTCAGTGACACCTCCTTCTCTTCTCTCTCCTTGTCTTTTTCTTTCTACCTTGGAAACATTTAGGGGAAGCTGAGCAGAAAAACTGAAAGTTTCCTCTTCTTAGGGTGAAAGTGGTGGATGAGTTAAAAGCTCAACACTGAAAAGGAAAATAAAAATACATTTTAATAAGAACTGGAAGTAGAAAAGTAACCAATAGTTTTCTTTCAGACACCAGACCATGACATAGATTGTCATCCTGTTCTAATAAGAGAGAACTGAAAAGACTGGGATTAACAGGAATTTTGTAATTATTGCACTCTGTAATGTCTTAGTGAGGATTTAGTTTATTTTTCAGTCTGATTTTACGTGAATAGCATCCTGGTCTGGTGTGAATCAAAGCAATATCAGTGGAATGATGAAGATGTTAATAATTTATATTTTTTGTTGAGTTTAGATCACATCTTTCGGAGTCGGCAGCACCAGCCATTACTGACATGAAACTTTTCCTAATTTGAGACACCACAACAAAGTGGATTTTTACGTTCAGCATTCACTATGTTGGACTTGTTTCTTTCCTCCTTTGCCTTTTTTCTGGGATATTGGAAATTGACAATAATGCTTTTTGAGGGGTTAAAAAGTCTAAAGGAATAAACAAACATGTTTCTGAAATAGCATCATATTTCAGATGCTGTGGCTGTGTGAAGTAAAAAAAACCCAAAACATTTAAAGGGGACAATAAATTACCATAAGAGTTACTGGATGGATGATACTCAGAAATTTCGATGAATACAGATAAACATATTTTTCTTGAAAATTACATAAATGTCATTAAAATGGCTCAATATTCTCTGAGATTATGAAGTACATTTAAATAATACATTTTAGAGACGTCTCTGATCATCTTTTGAGCTATTTTAAAGCATGTCATTATGGTTATGGCGTTTTTACCCAAAATCATAAAACTTTCTGTTTTCAAAGTAGTTTCTGCATAGCGACAGTAGCTAATTAGCAAGTCCCCTTTATGCTTTGGGTGGAACTTTTGCCACAGAGGATCCCCCGCCCCGCCTCATTGCTGAAAGCTCTCTGTTAGTGCTACTGCTAGCTTACACCTTACAAAGTAGGAGCTTGTGGCCCTCCGAATGGATTTTCTACACCACAAGCGCAGTCTTTTTTAGATGCATCTGCTACTGATTCACAGTTATTTAAAAGCAGAAATACTCATAAATGCAATTTTAAGCATAATTTTCTTAAAATACGTCCTCTAGCATCAGAAAAATGCCACAAGAACATGCTAACAACACGAAAAACATGTGGGTCTGTAACTGACTTTGTTCTGCTCAAACTTTATAAACATTATTGCTTTTGAAAAATATGTTAAATAGGACTATTTTCCTGAAACACATTATCTACAGACTGCAAGAAAACTTGCTAAATCAATGTAGAGTCATATTTATGAGATGTTTGTATTGAATATCAAGCATGCAAAATGATCAAAAAATGTTCAAGCAGCAAACTCTGTCATCATCATAACAAAATAAATGTTCATTCATTTTAGTTGAGGTAAGTTTGTGTGACACCTGCTGTGCTGTGAACATTTTTCAATCAAACATTTAGATCCACATTTAAATGTCTGAAAATTCTAAAATCCTCATATACCATCATGACCAACATTGACTTTTGAACTAAAATGTGAACAAAAATACTGTAAAAAAAATTAAACATTGTCTTAATACTTACTAAATACTAAAAATTAAACTCTTTAAAGTCTAAACATTTACATTTTAGTAGCACATTTGATAAATAAAACCAAATGTTTAAAACCAGCTCAGTAACTCTAAACTGTTGTGTTCAAAATAAGTAGGTTTAAAATAGCTGGTGCAGCCTTGTCCTGATATTTGCCCAATGCTTAAAGTTGAGATCATCATTTTATTAAAGACTTTATTAAACAAGAGAGACACCAGTCAAAAGATTTTAGAATGAATGGGCAAAACTGACAATTAACTTAGCCACCATCATATAAAGTTTGTGTTTTTATTTCTTCAGTTGAAGTATCAACATCATTTGTATTTATAGGCCTTTTTGCCAAAAGCATCAATGTAGGATACGTTCATTTTTCTGATAAAAAAAAAATCCTTTCTGGCTCTTCATGCAAAAATAAATATTTTGTTTTCAACAGTTCAATAAAAATCATTGAAAGTGATTATCTGGAGCTTTAAAAATCAAACTGGATCAATAAGATGGTTGATGTGGTTAAAAGCTCCACAAAATGCAAAAGACTTGAAAATTTTCCAGGTTGGAAAAAATGTGCTTTATCTTTACAAAGGTATTATACCCATGACAGCCACTTAACTATCTCATCACAAAATATGACTTTGTTGAGAGTTATAGTGTGTCGGAGTTGCTTTTAGTTACCATCCCCTAACAGCTGCTGAACGTTTGGTCCAATTTTTCTTTGTGGGGGCTGCATGCTTCGATTTAGAAGACTGGTCAACAGGTTACATAATAACGCACTAGACACACTAACTTCACACATTCATGCATACACACACAAACAAACAAACAAACAAACACACCACACTAATTTAAAAAATTGAGAAACTGTGTAAACTATAAATAAAAATATTAATAAATAAAAATAAACAATGTCATGATTTTTAAAGTTTATAAACATTTTTTATTCTCAATGAACATAAACATGTCAAATGTTGATACTGAGATATCCGAATATGTTGGAAGCAATGCATCTAAAAAAGGAGTTAGTACAGGGAGAAGTCTGGACATCGCATAGTCTTTTCTTTTAATAATGTCTGTATGTAAACATCTGGCAACAGAGAAGACCAGCTGCTGGAGTTTTGGAGAGAAATGTTGTCCCATTTAAGTTTGTGAATCCAGGCTGTTGTGTTGTGACTTAACATCGTCTTGCTGAAATATGAAAGACAACAAGCTGAATGATCCATCTTCTCTTCAGTCCTTAAAATAAGAGGGGATGCTACACAATAGTACAAAAACTTTGTTTCAACTTTTTTGAGATGTGTTGCTGTCTTTAAAGCTAATATTTTCTACGAAATGGAAAAATCTCTCAGTTTCAACATTTGATATGTTGTATGTTTTACTGGGAATAAAATGTGGCTTTATGAGATTTACAAAGGATTGCATTCCATTTTTATTTACAATTTACAAAGTGTCCCAAGATTTTTGGAATTGAGAAGGTATGTTTGAACATCATCAGGATAAAACGAGAGTGGATGTTTGGGAACCCATAGATTCCTATGAGAATTAGACTGCTGGAGTAAGACAATTGCGGATGAAGGGCAACGCACTTAATACTATTAGAAGGCTACAATGAGAACACCTAATGAAAGGAACCATATGATAAGGACATGGGAATTGTGGAAACTTTTAAAACCTCATAGCCAGATTGACAAAGAAACAACGTTGGATCCAGTGTTCCACCATTTGCTCGAGAAATCTGTTGCCACACTTAGAAACTGGCACATTACAACAAAGATGCTATGACAACTGGGTATCAGCAAGATATCATCATCATGCCCACCACACCACCCAAGTATAGGTTCCAAGCTCCAGTGAAAAGTCATGAAAAACTAAATGCAAGTGCAGCAGACCTGAGACTGAAGACCACGGCCAAGTTAGGCACTAATGGACTGAACATGACTTAACAGTCACATTCACACCGGCCACTTTGTCAACGTCAAGCAACGCTGATAACGCTCCAAATTTGACGTTTGAAGTTGAAGCTCATAACGCCTGCCAGTCAGAGCGCATAGGCGTTAAAGCTCGTAAAGCCTGACCGAAAAAGAGCGCGAAGGCAGGGCTTCCTTTGTTATCGGATGTTCGGAGCTATGGCGGATCATATTGAGACAGTGGCTTTATTTACTTCATAGATCTAGACAACGTCGACGTCGGGTGCATCAGCGCCGTTTGTGGATACACCCCATTCTTCAGATGCGTTCTGAGTTTGGTGAGTTTAACCATTTGCTCCAGGAGCTACGTTTGGATGAGGTTAATTTATCTTCCATTTTGGCTGATCCCGCTTCTTTCCGGCTACGTGCTGTGACGTCTTACGTCACTACGATGAGACGCTCTGATTGGTTAACATGCCGCTTCAAGAGCGTTATGAACGTCTAAAGTTCAGCTAGCTGAACTTTGAGCTTTTCTAGCTTTTCAAGCGTCAACGCCTAAAACGCTAGAAAAGCTTGAAAAGTTGCTGCTCATAATGCTCACAAAGCGCCGCAGAGCCGTTGACGTCTGTCTGACGCCCGTCCACCATAGACTTCACATATAAACTTGCCGCTTATGAAGTTGATGGTTGGGCCGGTGGGAACGCACCATAAGTGATCAAGTACTAGAAGATGTGAATGGAGCATCACAAACTATCTCTATTGGCCCCATCACTTGCATCAATTAGGTGGCTACAGAAACAGTGGTGAGTTGCTTGGCTATAAGATTAACCCTTGTGTTGTCCAAGCAATTATCCCATACCTGTCCAATGAAACAAGGACAATGCGAGGGCTAAGACCACAGGTCATAAGAATCATTTATTCCCAACAGAGAAGAAGGTAAGAATCTAAGATCAAGGAAACACTGACAGAAACAGTTAGCTGTCAGAAAGATGCAACAAAGAAAGAAATTCCAAGAAAATAAAGCAACTTGACCCAAACTGAGGCTCTACAAAGCTGTCAATGTTCCTGAAGAGGTACACATGAGAATTAGAAGATGTTCTCTAATGCATCAACAAAATGTGTTTTCAGTTGCTGAGGGATAACATGGGCCCAGACTGCACAATACTGGAAAAAGATGAATAGGCACTTGGCCCAACACATGAGCAAAGCACAGAAGCGAATTAGAAATGAAACCAGAGGATCCAAATGCCAGCCATTGGTCGAGAGAATATTTGCTAGATATTTTAAGACCAATCACACAAACCTGTGTACTGCCTGGACTGACTATGAGAAAGACTATGACTCAATGTCACACATGGCTCTTGGAGTGCTTGTACAACATCAACAGACACTGAAAGCCTTTATTGAGAATTAAATGGAAATAGAGCCCAACTCAAAGCAAAGTGCATAAGTCAAGAGTTGCATATACCAAGGGGATACTCATTCCTCTGTCCAACTCTGCTTAGGCCTGGATCCTCAGATCATCACAAAGAGTGGCTACAGATACTGGTTCCAAAGTGAAGCAGTCATCATGCATCTCCTCTACATCGGTTTGCTAAAACTAAGTTCGACAATAACTCATTGATCCACCTCCCCAAGATATACAGCAAAGACATTGGAATATAACTCAGACTGGATAATTGTGGTAAAGGTAAAGAGCTAGAGGGAGCAGAAATGAAAATGTTGAGGTTCTTTGGGAGTAACAAGAATGGACAGGATCAGGAATGAGTCTACCAGAGGGATGACATGTTAGATGTTTTGGAGATAAAGTCAGAGAGACTGAGATGATTTGGACATGTACAGAGGAGGGATAGTGGGTTTACTGGAAAAATGATGCTGAGGTGGGAACTGCCAGGCAGGAGATCTAGAGGAAGACCAAAGATGAGATATGTGGATGTAGTGAAGGAAGACATGAGGTTGTTGGTGTGAGAGAAGAAGATGCAGAGGACAGATGGAGACAGATGACTTGCTGTGGTGACTCCTGAAGGGAGCAGCTGAAAAGAAAAGAAGAGAAGAAGAAGTGCTAAATGAGGAGCTAGAACCAACGAATTTTAAAACAAAAAAGCTCCTTACAATGATGGTTTCAACCTAAGTCCAACACCCTGAGGCTGTACACTAAACAAAAGGACTGAGGTCGAGGACTGGTGAACATCAGTGCCATTTAACAGGATGAAACAAGAAAGATAGTAGAATACATCTGAAAAAAGCTGGAGGAACCACCATGGAGGAATGATGCCCTTTACAGAATGGCAGATTGAGGAAGTGGTTGATGTCAACAAGTCCTACCAGTGGCAAGATAGTACTGGAATGAATGGTACAGCACAGGACCAATAGAGGTTAAGGTCTACCACACCAGACCAGACTAGGTGTAGACTATGGAAAGAGTCTAGTACATTATAGTAGGATGTAAGATGCAGGCAGGTAAAGTGTACACGGAGGTGGCTGGAATAGTTTACAGGAACATCTGTGGTGAGTACAGGCTGGAGGTCCTGCAGTCAAAGTTCCACCAAGAATGGCGGAAGACAGATCTAAGATACTGTGGAACTTTCAGGTCCAGATGGAGAAACAGGTCAAGGCTAACCAACTGGATAAATGTAGCTGACAAAAAACAAAAAAGGCAGTAGTGATTGATGTAGTGGTTCCAAATGATAGTAACATCAAGAAGAAGGAACATGAGAAGGTTGGGAAATACCAAGGAATGAAAGAGGAAATACAGAAACTGTGGAAAGTCAAGGTCTCAGTGGTCATTGAAGCACAGAGTCCCATGACCCTGAAACTGGGAGAGAAGTTCAATTCTCATTCAACTGAATGAGGTAGTCTGTCCAAACCTTTGACTGGTAGTACACATATATATATTCCATATATATGTGTGTATGCATATATTTACATATATGTATATATGATTGCAAATCATAGGCTATTACATTTTATTAGAATTCTTATTTAATATATGCAAACCAAAACATGCGCCCTTGACTGTTACATGTATTTTTCTAGGTCATGAAACTTGGTATAAACCACAGTGCAGTGGCTCCAACTGGTTGACACAATAGTGCAACGAAGGCTGAAGGCTGGTGTGTCTGAATGATGATCAGCACATTAAATCCTAAAGATGCTGCAGGCAAAGAGGCCATTCTGAGATTTATAGTATTAGAAATTACAGAAGGCATTTTTTTTTAACTTTACTACGGCTGGTGGCTTTTAAAACAAAATAATTCTCAAATTCAAAGAAAGAACATTAAAAAAAAGACTGCAAACAAATGCACACTGACTGTTCTTAATCTATACTTTCCAGTGGGTCTTTGTACTGATGGAAAGTATAAGGTGAATCAAGAAAAAAAACAAAACAAATATCAGATGTACCATAACAGCAAAATGAAAAGACATCACAAAGCTCAGATAGCAGAGCCATCATGCACTACAAACACAGCTTGAACATGACAATGCTTCCCTCTGTCTGTTTAACCCACACACACAAAAAAATCACTTGCAGAAGCCTTCATGCAATTCATTGAGTTTACTATGTTTTTGGGTAGAATTTCAGATCAAAAGAAAAAGAAATTGTAAAATTATGTTCAATTTTAAGAAACGAAGAACGTCATCCAACCAGCAAAAATCTGAAATCTAAAAGAACTTGGAAAAGAAGATGTACAGCTTAAATGTTGGACAAACGCAATTGATTTTAAGCTTCTTTTTTTTTTTCAAAAAAAAAGAAAAAGAATGAACTTTTTGGTTAATTTTGCTTCATTTCAGTAAACCGTCAGACAGACAGAGTTAGCTGCATTCAATAAGACTCTATTATATCATTGTTGTTTGGTCCAGATGAAAAACTATAATTCACCTGCACATGTGAGCTTAAATTAAACTACTGGTAATGTTTGTAAAAACTGTTTGAACCAAACATGGACCAAACAGAGACTACAGAAGAAAAAAAAACAACAGACAAATAAAAAGAAAACAAACAGGAAGTAAAATGAAATGTCACACGAGTACACAACAACGAACACAAGGTGAGGAAGTACAAGACAAATACAACACAAAACAGTGACGTTCACATTCTTACATGAAGAAGGGATTTCTGCTTCTTTTTTCTGTCCTCCACCACATCACCACACTTTTCTGTCTTGCCCAGAACTTTCCTCCTCCCTCCGATGCAGCTTAGCAGACAGACCACTCAGAAAACATCATTTCACAGCACATGTACCCTTCCTCCCAATCCATTACAATATACTCAAGTCTTTTTTTAGATCAATTTTACCATTTATACCTGTCTTTTTCCTCAGTAAAGTCCAGTTTTCTGTTGTTGTTTTTGTTTTTCTTTTACTTTTTTCACGTGCAAAGGTACTCCAGTTTCCTTCTTTTGCTTTTGAAAAGTTTCTGGGTGGAGGAAAGGTTAGCGTCTTACTGAAAGTGAAACACTGTTATTAGACAAGGGCAGAAAGGGACACATGTAGAAGATAAGATACATATGAGAACAACAAATGTAAAACATCCGTTTTGAAATGATCGAATACAGCATATGGTGATCAGCATGCACAGAAGAGTCCACTTTTATTCTAACATTTTGCATATTATTGGTAAACATGGAAGAGCAGGAGAAGAAGGGCCACAGAGGAGGAGAGCGAGAACAAACTACCTGAGTCTGAGATAAAAAAAAAAGGAAAAAAACCGGGGCCGAAGTTGAACATTTTGTTATATTATTATTTAAAATCTAAACGAAACAAATCCTCATATACGTACATTTTATACAAAGAGTTCAATGCAACTCTTCTAATCCTCTTTAGAGATTCATAATCTGATGTTTGGTGAGATTATACTGATATCACATGACCAGATATTTGTTAAATTCACATGCAGTATTATAATCTTGCAGTTGATTTGAAAACGTTGGATTTTCAAGCAAAATGTTGGGCTACGTTGGACATTTTGTTCTTTTTCTAGAACATTCTGCTCAACATTGATAATTATAAGCAAACATCGTCATTCTGATTGCAGCTGTAACAGGAAGTGCCCGAAAACACATTGTTATTGTATAAACTGGTTTGCCTGACAAATAGGCTAGCATCAATTAATGTTTCCATGGTAACCACTGTTTAAAAAAAACAGTCAAATATTTAATGAAATGAAAAGTTAACAGACTGGCCCAGAACTTTTTTTCTCTCTGCAGCCTGAGAAGTTCCTTCTTATTCTTTGTTTTTGAGGTTGTGTTGAATAATCGCACTCGACAGTGAACAAGAAAAAGCAGACAGAAATAATAGAAAATAAAATATGTTAAATGTGCAAAGCATGTGCAGGGAAACTTTTATAAAAAGAGCCTCGTGAGGAGAAAAGCCTTCTGTCAGGCTTGCAGAAGAATGGTGACATTGGAAGGTTTGTTTTTCTGATTTCTTTGCATTAGTACAGTTAGTTTTTTTTTTGTCTTTTTCTTTTTTTTGCATATATTGAACAAAGTGCTTTCAAAACAGTTCCCTATGAAAAGCAAAAAGCAATTATGTATCAAGTATCTCAAGTTCTACAAGAAAGCAGCTATGAGTTTTAGTAGAAACAAACCCCCCCACCCCCTCCCCCAGTGCAAAAATAAACTATCCCCCCATAACATGTCCCCTTTAAGTTAATCTGTTCCAGCCAATAGCATCACAGGATTTTGTCATGCAGCATGTCCCACCTCTTTTTGCATTCAAGGACATGACAGATTTTGTCCTGCATGCTTTTACTAGTGCAGTACAAACTGTCTTTAAGACTAAATGTACACATTCCTTATGCTTTAAACAAAATGGTCAAACCTCACATCATTAGTCACATGTGTATCCTTATTGCTTGTGATGGAAGCCCATGCATATTTTATATAACACAAACTTTACATAGGTACATTGTTAACACAAAGGTAGTTTGACAGAATTAGCAACTGTGAAAGTGACAGAAGAAGAAACCAACATGTGGAAGTAAAAAAAAAGGAATAAATAAAGAAAAAGAGATAAAAACAAGTCTATATTATGAAGAACAAATGTACGTTTGAATGAAATTTTTGTTTCACACATCTTAGACAAACTGGCAACACAAAAATAATTTCCTTGTTTCCCCCAAAAGTGCAGAATCAGGTTTAAAAAACAGATGGAACTGAAAAAATAACTGTTTTAGTTGCTGAGAGTTGGGAAGGACTTACAGTAAATCTTCCACTTGTGCTGAACAGGTAATAAATCACACAGGTTCAGCATAATTAGTGAAAAGGAAACACGCAGCTAGAAGCTAAAAATAAGCTTCTAAGACCAGCCTGAAGAACACGAGACAACGTGCACTAACTGTGTTTAAATTGTGCACAAACTGTAAAGAAAGCAGGTTGTATTTTTAGTTTTAAAATATTCTTGCACAGAATTTCCATCAATTATTTCATTTATTGGAGATGACTGAGTTTAAAAGGTGTTAGTCGTATCTGCATCTAAATAGAATCAAACTTTGGTAGATTATCAGTAAATGATCATTTATGCCAAATTGTAACATGTAAAAAATTAATATTTACCTCCAAATTGTGTTACTGTCTCTCAACAAAGTGTGACAGGAAGTTTTATAAACTTCTTCGGCACTTCTGAGCACATGGGAGGAATAAACTTTCTTTTAAAAAAATCACATCAATAAGAATCAAAAAGTTTAAAAAAATCTTATCCAAGAGAATAAACTAGACAAAAGCAGAAATCAACTAAAATATTCTATTTTACACAAGCAGTCACGTGATTAAAGTTTGTTACGATGATGTTAAAATGTGTAAAATCAAACACATTCCTGTGCAAAAGTAAAAACAATGTCATGTAAAACAATATCAGTGTAATATTTAACCTGACCATGAAACAAAAACACTCAGAAAGATGGTTAAATACATATTGTTAAGCATCAAACTGAGATATTCTGTCATGGCTGCTAATTGCAGAAGCAAAAGTAAAAGAATACACATTCATGTTCATGAATCCGTCTGCATCTTTGTACAGAGGTAGGTGCAAGTCTTGAAACAGATCCGCACGGCGTTTTCAGAAACTGTCCTTGTCTTCGTGTTCTCTTGATTCTTCTTCTGGTATTTGGCGTCCTTTCTTCTTCTACCAAGGACTGTCACTCCAGTAGCCATTCATAGTACCTCCAACTAAGCAGCCACAGCCACAAGCAAAGACAAGATGGACAACAGAAGAGGAAAGGCGGGGCGGGGTTTGGGGATAAAGGCAGAGCAAAAACAGGGAAAGACCAAAGAAAGGAAAAAAAAAACTAAAAATATTGCCTCTGGAAACTGAGTCACTGTGAAGTCAGTGCAGGTGAGAATGCTGCTGATGGTTGTGGCAATGATGTTCAAAGTGAAATGAAGTCAGACCTGAGGAAAAGTCAGCTTCTCACCAACAGATGGAGCTACAAGTTCAGAAACATTTTAAGAACTTCACCATTTGCAAAAATTTCTGATAGAAAAAGTGTGATTAGCTTCTTGTTTTTAAAGAATGTGTCTATGTGATGATCAACAGAGGTGTAACATCTTAGCTGTGAACAAAAACCAAAACAAGGTGGTTAAAGCTGCTCAACCTTTTAAGGAGATTTATGTGTTTGTATGTTGAGAAACAGCCAATTTGCAAAAGCGCTTGTTCAACATTACAGGGTGTTTGACAGGTTACCATATTATAAAGAGTGAGCATGTTATGATGCAGAGCTGCAGTGGTAGCAAACCAAGTAACAGCAAACTTTGGAGGAAAAAAGATTAAATAAATACCCATTAACAACCCCCCCCCCCAACTACAAGTCATGTTTATCACATTCTGATTGAAATAAGCTTTTCTCTTCTATTCCTGTTGCTAAAACCTAAAGCCATCACTATTTGAAAGAGCAACAGAGAATCAACTTGATATTATCTAAGAAGACAAGCGGTGAGGCTGACATCATGAAAATAAAAATAACAGATTTGAGATGTGTGCAGAGGGGAACACTCAAGGCCATCAGTAAATCGACTTCAGTCAAATGCAACATTAATAATAATTTAATATATGATTTTAATATTTGTTAAAGGTGGTAAAGAGGATTTTGTAGCAAATTTAGATGTCAACTTTACTTTAAAATCATTTTACCGACTTGTAGTGGTCTTGTACTTATGGTGTCCAAAAGAAAAAGTTATAATATTCATAAATCATAGAGCTAATGGAGCTTGAAATAATGTAGCCAACAGATAACGAACACGTTTCTATTGGCAACTAGATTGTCAATCACACTTATACTGCTAAAAGTAACAATAAACAGCCCTTTATCATTGACAATCCTGACATGTTTGAAGAAATAAAGTTATAGTAGTTCCAGAAAAAACTCCTGCGATGCCGATAGTAAACAAACAAGGAGCGACTCCTACGCATATTTCTAACTGTGGCGTTTCTGGCGTTGGGGGAGGTGGGGGGGGGGGGGGCTCCAACTTATGCGCACTACTCGAAAAATGACAAACAGCTGTTGAGCTTCTCTTTCGGGGCAAAATCCTCTTTACCACCTTTAAGTTAATCTTTGAACATAAAAAATTAACCTTTTAATTTCTAAAAATAAAGTTGTTCAATCACATCCTGTTTTTTTTTTTATTTTGTTTTTGTGCGTCTAGGCAGATGAAAATGTTTGAACTGCTTTTCTCATGGTTTGAAACTTTAACATCAGGACAGAAGACAGAACCGAGCCAACTTCTCTGCAGAATAAGTCTGTTTAGGAACATACCAGTTTGTTCATATACATATTTAATCTTTCTTCATGCACCATAGTCAGTTTTGGAGTTCCTCAGGGTTCAGTGCTTGGACCGATCCTTATTACTATATATATGCTGCCACTTTGTAAAGTTATTAGACAACAAGAGATAAATTTCCATTTTTATGCTGATGATACTCACTAAAATTTATTTCTGAAGTCTGATTAATCTGATCAGTTACTCAGATTACAAATTTGTCTTAGTGACATAAAATCTTGGATGGCACTTAGTTTTCTGCTTATAAATTAAAAAAAGACAGAGGTTCTGGTTTTTTGACCTGAGTACGTTAGAACAAACTGTGTGATCAGTCACTGACTGTAGATGGCATTAATTTGGCCTCCAATGTAACCTGGACTCTTTGGAACCTTTGACCAGGACATGTCTTTTAGCTCTCAAATAAAGCATGTTACCAGGACGGCGTACTTTCACCTGAGTAACGTTGCTAAAATTAGGAGCATTCTGAATCAAAGTGAATCAAAAACATTGGTTCATGCATTTATTACTTCTACCAGGATAGAAAATTTACCTCTACAAAAAAATATCAAAATCAAAATACCACACATGTTTCGTTATATAACTGTCTGGGGCCTATAATTTAGGAACAGTTAAACTTTGAAGCTAGCTATGACGTTGTATGCAAAAACAGTAAACCATAGTTGCATTGTGAAAACTCTCACATTTACAAACTGATCAAACTATCCTGACTATGTTTGTCAAGCTTTAACACGTTCAGTTGTCCTTTTCTTTAGAAGCAAGACTTGTTCATCTACCTCTATACAGCATCCCTGCACACTGGGCAGGTCCAGGAATGACTCCCACCCTCAGCACAGAGAATTTCAGTCTCTTTCCTCCAAATTTCACAAGAAGTTTTGAATTCGAGTTCGAACGGCTTGTATTTGTTTCGTCACAACTCCTTTGCACGTTAGTATTCAGCAGCTCCCTCAGTTGAAACCACGCCTAGCATGCTGCTGGCTAAAAGCTGTAGCATAAACACGTATCAAACCAGAAGGGACAACAAGTCCTGTTTCCATGCGCAGCGGGGCAGGAAACAGTATGCCTTGCTCTCATAGGCTAGTTTGTTAGCCAATCCGAGTCCAGCATGATGAAACCAGCCGAATTTTGACTCAGACAGATTGAAAGGTCTGTAAACCAGTGTTTCCTTAGGTTTTTTAGATGTGAAATCAATACTGAACACTGCTACCTGTGTTTACAGTCCAAATGACCACCGACGGATAATTGCACACAACGCTTATACGCACAAAACTGCTGGGCAGCAAGGTCGTGCATATAACCATCGTCCACTGTATATAAGTTGTTTTTTATTCAAAGACACAAATAAAGTCATGCAATTGCCTTTCTAAGATGAACTGTGTGTCTGAGAAATTTCATCTACTTGTTGACATGCACTTTGGGTTGAACATACTTGGAATCATGCAGGAGTTCAAAAGGAAAGTTACCAGACCACAGAAATCTGTTTTTTGGTTATTACCTGAGATCAGGAAAAGCAACTCTCTGAATGGACAGCTGTGTCAGTGATGTCTTTGCATCAAACAAAGATTTTTATCCTGAAATTTGATCTGATCTGAAGAAGCATTCAGGATGAAATGTAAAAGGTCTTCAAAATGAGAAGAATAGGCCCTGCTGCCTTTTTAAAGACAAATTCTTAGTCATGATACCTGGGTTTTTGGGTTTCTGTTTTGATTCTGTTTACATTCTCAGGGCTTTTTTATCCTTGTCACATTCGTACTCAATTTGTGTTTCTTGTCTTCATGTCTATCTTTGTTGTCATAGCTTTGCTCTAATGGTGCATTCACACCAGACGATTTGTCAGCGTCAAGCAACGCTTCCAGTTCGTCGCTTGTACATTGAAGCTTGTAACGCCTGCCGCTTCTGAGCCAAAAAGAGCACGTAGGCGCGGCTTCCTCTGTAACCGTATGTTCTGAAATATGGCGGATCATATTGATAGAATGGCTTGGCTTTATGTACTTTATAAAGCTAGACAACATCGACGTCGGGTGCATCGACGATAAGCTTGTCTTCCACTGTTGAAGTTATGTTTTTCCTGCTCCTGCTTCATTCAAGTTATATGCAGTGACATCACTATAATGAGACGCTCTGATTGGTTGATGTACCGCTTCAAGAGCATCAAGAGTGTCAAAAGTTCAGCTAGCTGAACTTCTGCGTTGCTTGTGTTTCAAGCATCAAAGCTTGAAATGCAGGAAAAGCTTGATAAGTTGACACTACCAACGCTCACAAAGCACCACAGAGACTCTGACGCCCATCTGACGGACTCTACCATAGACTTTACATGTAATCCTGACACTCCTGATGCTTGGGCCGGTGTGAACGCATCATAAGGGTTTTACTATATTCTCTCTGTTTATTAGATCATATCTCATTAATCAGAGTGTCTACTGCCCTGTTTCTGCCTCTTTGATCAAAACTGTTAGAACAAATGTGGAATCTTACTGCATTGTTTTTATTATAAACTTAAATCCCTCTAACTTTTATTGGAGATACATTAAAATGTGTGTTTATACATTTACGTTCATTGTCATTTTAATACTCAATACTCAAACAATCCAGATAGGTGAAAAAATAGTTGCAGGTAAACAGAAAATGCTTAGAAATGTACTATGCTAACATACCTAACAACTCTAACATAAAAGCACCATTGCATCCAGGATGAGAGAGGATCTTTAGTTGTTTTACTTATTATGAAAAAGATCTGAACATCTGGCTTCCTTCTCACCAACTGCCTAAACTGAAGTCCTTCTCTGTTATCTTCCCTGACCACTTGAACAATTTACCTTCATATCTTAATGTGAATCATAGACACTTTATATAAAGTTTTACATGAGTGTTACTAGGTCATCTTACTTCAAACTGAGATCATTAGTCTCTATTTTTTCTTTTCTTAGTTGTGTTTCCATGACAGTCTCTCTATCTGAAACAAAACAAAGAGCTTGTCAGGAGGAAGGTGACCTGGTTTTATTGTTGAATAATGCCACAGTGTGATCAACAAGACTTTCAGAAAGAAGCCAATAAAACTTTGACCCATTTGACAACATGGAAAAAATGTTCCAAAAGAAAAAGAAACTGGCTGATTTACTTCTCTTGACCTTCTGTTGAACCTCCATCCTATGGCAGATAAATTGGCTTTAAAGTTATTTTCATTAATGTTGGTTGTGACTTTAAAACTTAACAAAATTTCCATTCTACTATTCTTTGGTGTTGATTTCAACGCCCTGATTCACAAAATTGACTCAAGACCTGGATTTAGCTCCAAGACTTGGGAATCCCAGACGCCACCACATGCAGATACAATTGTGTACATACAGTTTGGCAGCTGGGAGCAGTTTGCAATCTGTGTCAGATGATATTATTCCACGTTCAACTTGGCTGCACATCCATGATGTGAATCTCCTGTTCCACCACATCCTAAAAATGCTCTATTGGATTGAGATCTGGTGACTGTGGAGGTCATTTGAGTACAGTGAACTCATTGTCATGTTCAAGAAACCAGTCCGAGATGATTCCAGCTTTATGACATGGTGCATTATCCTGCTGGAAGTAGCCATCAGAGGATGGTACACTGTGGTCATAAAGGGACGGACATGGACAGCAATAATACTCAGGTAGGCTGTGGTGTTGCAGCGATGCTCAATTAGTACTAAAGGGCCTTAAGCGTGCCAAGAAAATGTCCCCCACACCATTACACCACCAGCCTGAACCATTGATACAAGGCAGGATGGATCCATGCTTTCATGTTTTGATGCAAAACTCTGGGTCTGCCATCCAAATGTCACAGCAGAAATCAAGACTCATCAGATCAGGCAACATTTTTCCAATCTTCTATGCGTCAAGTTTTATTTGGAGAGCTGTTGCCTTGCAGCGAGAAAGTCCTGGGTTCGATTCCATTCTGTATGGAGTTTGCATGTTTTCCCCATGTGTGCGTGGGTTTTCTCCGGCTTCCTCCCACAGACCAAAAACATGCAAGAGGTTAATTAGTGACTCTAAATTGTCCCTAGGTGTGTGTGATTGGTTGTTTGTCTGTGTGTGGCCCTGTGATGGACTGGCAACCTGTCCAGGGTGTCTCCTGCCTTTCACCCAAAGACCACTGGAGATTAGCACCAGCCCCCTGCGACCCTGAACAGGAAGAAGCAGGTTCCGAAAATGGATGGATGGAAGTTTTATTGGTGAGGCAGAGTATCAGGGATCTTACTGCTCCTTATTTTCCAACCAGAGCACTTTGCTCTCAGACTTTTGGGCCCTAGAGTTTCTTAAAATAGAATATGAGGGGGAGCTTTCGTTGCCAGGCATGTGGATCTAGCTTCCACTTTTAACACATAAGACAAACATCCTGACCAAAAGAAAGCAGCACATGAAGGTGGGGAAACTGGCTCTAGATCCCCAGACCATCACCACTGGATCCCTTGAAGGGTGTATTTTTTTTCCTCTTCCCCCTCTATACCAACAGCAGCTGCACCTCCAGTCATCAGTCTGGAGTTTGCAGATGACACCACCCTCATCTGTCTCATCTCTGAGGGTGACAGGTCCACCTACAGGTGGTGTTGTGGTGCGAGCTAAACAACCTAGAGCTCAATGCAGCTAAGACAATGGAGACGGTTGGGGACTTCAGGAAGAACTCATCTCCCCCTGCCTCCATCACCCTTAGAGAGTCCCCAGTGGAGTCCTTCGACTTCCTGGGTACCATTGTCTCTCAGAAGTGAGAGATGAAAATCAGCTCACTCACCAGATGATGTACTTCCTACAACAACTGAGGAAGTTCAACCTCCGGGCATCGATGCTGGTGCAATTCTAGACCTGAAATCATCGAGTCCATCCTCAAGTTTTAGGTTTATTTATTTATAAAGCACCAGTTCATAACAAGGTAATTTAAAGGCACTTTACAGAAATAATAATATCCTCACCTCTTCCATCACCATCTGGTTCACTGCAGCTTCAGTCAAGGACAAGGACCGACTGCAGCGTATCATCCGCTCTGCTGAGAAGGTGATTGACTGCAACCTTCCTTACTTCCAGGACCCGTACACTACCAGGACCTGTACACTTCCAGGACCTGTACACTACTAGGACCTGTACACTTCCAGGACCTGTACACTACCAGGACCTGTACACTTCCAGGACCTGTACACTTCCAGGACCTGTACACTTCCAGGACCTGTACACTACCAGGACCTGTACACTTCCAGGACCTGTACACTTCCAGGACCTGTACACTACCAGGACCTGTACACTACCAGGACCTGTACACTTCCAGGACCTGTACACTTCCAGGACCCGTACACTTCCAGGACCTGTACACTACCAGGACCCGTACACTTCCAGGACCTGTACACTACCAGGACCTGTACACTTCCAGGACCTGTACACTTCCCTACCAGGACCCGTACACTACCAGGACCCGTACACTTCCAGGACCTGTACACTTCCAGGACCTGTACACTACCAGGACCTGTACACTACCAGGACCTGTACACTACCAGGACCCGTACACTACCAGGACCCGTACACTACCAGGACCTGTACACTTCCAGGGCTATGAAGCATCCAGGAAAGATTGTGACTGATTCTTCTCATTCTGGACATAAAATCTTACAGACTCTCCCATCTTGAAGAAGCTTCGGTCCATCAGGACCAGGACATCCAGCCACAGGAAAAGTTTACCGAATGTGATTACTATTTACAATTAACAAAATTTTTTAATGTAACAAACTGCAAGTCGGGCTGATTTAGAACTGAAGAAGATCAAGGGACAATGTTTTTAATATGCAGTGATCAATTCTTTTTGAATGAAATTAATACATTTTACACATTCAATATTTATGTTTTCACTCTAAAAAAATAACGTAGGCTGTTATTTTCAGAGGGTGACAAAATGTAGCATTGTTGCAATCAAATTTATTCTTTTTGTAAAAAAAACGTGAAAAATGTGTTACTGATAGTAAGCAAACGTTTAACAAACAAGCACTTTTTAAATAAGAGTCACACACCTGAATCATGGCTTGTTTCATCAGAGCTACTGCTGCAAGTCGGTAGTTTTGGTTTAAAAAACCTCCTGATATCCATGTCAAGCCGTCATAAGGATGCATCCCATACGCAGTGCTGTAGTGTACCGTATGTAGTAGTAGCAGGCAGGATGCAAGCAGGAGCGTTTCTTCTTCAGGGGGTTCAGGCCAAGCGGCCTGCAGTAGACAGGCTACTTTATGCAGCTGCTACCTCTCTGGTGGACATCGGTACTGGAGCTTACTACTGGCTTAAGCCCAAGTAGCCACCCCCTAACTCCGCCCCTGCTGCAAGTCTTGAGTTTGATGTAAATTTACTTCTTGTTTCTGTATAGTGCCTTAAAATGACTTTTGTAATGGACTGGCACTGTATAATACCCCTTTTCAACTATGGTCTGCACAGTCTTGAATGGGTAGATTAGACTCGTTTTGGTGCAAAAGGGGCACGAATAAAACTGAATTAAAACCACACACATATCATCAGGATCTCATGTCAGCCCATGCTTTATTGTGGGTGTTCGACCACCTCTGCCTCAGTCCGAAGCGTGCCAAAGCGACCCATCACGCCCACCTATGGACTGATCAGTCCAGTAAAGGGATGTCTGTCACACCCCTCCCTACATAGTGGTAGCCACTGATTGGCCTGGTGATGTGAAGTAATGGCACCTGATTGATCTCAAATAAACAGCCGGCAACAATGGCTTGTGATTACTTATTACTTCATTAAAGATGTCAGTACTGAGGAATGTACGGTGAAGCAACATCGGACAGATTACCTCAATGTCCTCCTTTGTTGTTTCCCGTTCAGTGCACAGGTCCATGTTTGTTTACAACACTTGCGGTAATTCCAAATGACATCATGGACATGCTAAGCTGAACACGCCCATGCCCTCACCCACGTCTGTATTCCCGAGATTATAATAGAAACACAACCCTCCCATTCTGGGCCGTGCTGATCCGACCTGTTTGGGGGTGACCAGACCCTAGTGGAAAAGGGGCATAAGTAAAACTGAATTGAAAACACAAACATCATCACGATCTCATGCCAGTCCATGCTTTGTCGTGGGTGTATTTAAATCCCAATGCTGCCATAAGAGGGACCTTTGTCTGCCTGACAAAAGTCAGAGATTGGTGAAGTTAACTTAGATAGAGAAAAGGACGAGGCTTTGAACAACAACATATTCAGTCATGTTCGAATGCCTCGGGAAATCATTGCTCTATAGACTTTAAGCGAGGCTTAGCTTAGCATAGCATTTATCTGCATAAAGAACAACTTTGTGGCAGGCTTAATACATCACAGTGCCATGGTAAATGAAGTGCAAAATAATTATATTCGCTGTAGTTGTGATGAGCATATAAAGCTTAAGCTGTGAGGTAATTTGGGGGCTCCTATGAACAGTTCTAAGATTTAATAATTTCCAACTTTTGTTTCTCTCTAAAGCAAAAGCAAGAAGCTAAGCTTAAAATTGTGGCAAATTTTTTTAGCAGGGCTGACGATTTCTACATACCTCCACTTGTCAGACTTTAGTAACACAACGCAGGGGTAGAGACTGAGGAGGCCAGCCTGAAGATGGGATGATACACACATTAGAATAATTTAAAGAAAAGACGGAGTAACTTTACATGTGAGGGGGATTAACGTATGGGATGAGGAAAAGAAGGACGGTGTAAAGATGATGTAGAATGAAATGAGCCCAGTGGGTTTCTGTTTTATGTTGGCAGAGAAAAGACACTTGCATACCTCACACACCCTGGGACCCACATCTGGATATGTTAAGAAGATGTTTGAATTTTGATTCTTTTTTTCGGTTCCTAAATGCCCGCAGTGTGAGGAAACAAACTAGTGTGGGCCTCACATTTACAATTAATAACATTATTCTTGACCGGCAGGAGAGTTTATGGGGAAAACAGGCATCTTCAAGACTTTGATCCATCACTCATGCAGAGCTGCGCTGCGACGCAAAAGATCAGCTGATCGACAGCCGGATCAGAAACCTCAGCCATGGAACTCTTCAATGCGGGACTCTTCAATGATTTGATAGTGAACCCTGCCTCTGATTAACAAAAGAATTCACGCAGCTCAGCCAAATATATGTTTAAGATGCAAATGCGTGTTGCAAATTTTCATCTGGTACTTATATTTTGAGTCTGCGTGCCGCTTTTGTGCACCCATTTCATTTTAATTTACAAAAGGATGAATTTGTTGAGTGCAACAACTCTGATAAACTTATTAGTGCCAAAGGAGAATGTACAACAAACATGACTAAACACCTTCGGCAGCTGCATGGTATACAGTGTGGTGACGAGTGTACTGTGTTTGATGTGTTGCGTTGCTCTCCTGATGATGTGGCAGGGGGAGGAGCAAGAACTTGAAGCTTCCTGAAAGGTCTCAACCACTGGCTGAGAAGAACTGAGAACCAAGAAGTTTCATTTTTGTTTCTTTGTTGTTTCTTAGCGTTTAAACTTGTTTGTTAATTGGGTGCAAGTTTAAGGGTGCATTCACAGCAGCCCTGTTTAGTCTGCTTGAATCGAACTCTAGTTTGTTTGCACAGAAAGTCCGGTTCGTTTGGGGAGGTGAGAACGGGCAACCGAACTCTGATTCGGACCAAACAATCGAACTCTGGTCCACCCAAAACGTGGGTCTCGGTTTGATTGAAACGAACTCTGGTGCGGTTCAATTGCATGTGTGAACGCAACCTCACTGGGACTGCACCAAAAAGCAGGAAGTGAAGCCTGTTAGATTTTTGCTTGTTAAGGTTCTGTAACTGTTGAGCATTATCAGTTGAGTTTTGTTGATTTGACCCCTTCCTATGGGTGCCATTTAGTATTTTTTGTGTGGGGTAAATAAATCCCTCATTTTTCTAATCTCCTTTTCAAGTGGCTCATTTAAAAACTGCTCGGACCATCACAATCATCAATATGAGACATACATATGTCACTATTCTACATCAAGGAGGCGGGAGCAAAAAGAAAACAACAACAACAATGGCGCACGATGCAGAGAATACTCAATGGCGAGAAACTGAAGTGTCTGATTTAATTAATATTTGGGAAGACAGCTCTGTTCAGGCTAAACTCGAGGGGTGTTATCTGAACCACGCGGTTTTTGAAAACTTTTCCAAAGAAATGACAGAGAACGGGTTTAAACAAACCTGGTTCCAATACCAAAGAAAAATACAAAATCTCTGAGCTAAATATGTGTGTGGTGTCACTGTTCCCTCTACTGCACATGTGTGACACATTCAAGACGTATTCCGTTCAGACAGCAAGTCACATTCAGGTCGCATTTCATTGGCAATATGAACAACATTGCAAAAAGATCAGATCTCACAAAAAAATTGGAATTGAGCATTAAGACCTGCAGTCTGAACGTAGTCTTAGTTCCTAAAAGAAAACTGCTAATTTGTGTATTTTATATTGCTGTTTTTAATGTACCGCACTTCTCGGCTGTTTTTAAGAGCTTTATAAATAAAGTTGGCTTGGCAGCCTTCTGTCCAGTCCTCACCCATCACAACACAATCATGTGGCTCTAACTGCTGCAAGAAGGTGTATTAAGGAAATTAAGTCTAAAATTAAGTATATATTTACCAAAAGTGCCTAACCTATAATCTTATTTCTGTATTTTGGACCTTTTTGAGCCCTCACCTTTTTTGCCATTAGGTGTTTTTGTACACGTGTTGTGTTTTTTTTTTGTTTTTTTTTTACAGAAATGCTTCTTTTCATCATATAAGTCCAAGCCTACAAACTATCTGTAACATCTTTGAGCTTCTGATATCAAGAGCTTTAACTTGTTTTCTAAAATTGTCACTCTAGAAGTCATTAATTTCCTCCAAAGTGTGTAGATCCCCAGTGTACTTTGGGATTATGCAACTGAACTTCTGGCTCAACACTTTTATGTTTTGTGTCATTTTCTTTCTTTGTACAAGTGTCTACAGCAATATCGTGTTCCTTCCTTTGACCACCGCTTCCCTCCCAAACACCAGAAGATGCTGACGGGAGAGATGTTTCCCCCTCCCCAGCCAGAGAAGCATCGTTAGTTACCTCAGAAGGCGTCTCAGCAGGTTCCAGAGCAGCCTGCTTCTCAGTGTTTTTGTGAGCACAGGCAGCTTGTTTATGTCCCACATCTCTACACTCAAAATATTTCATGTTCCCAGTGCTCAAAGACCATGTAAAACCCCTTCATAAATGAAACTTTAAGTGTTTGTGAAGGACAGTTTAAAAACAACAAACATCCTGGGCTGGGCTGGGTGGTATACCGGTTTGTACCAAAAACCAGTGTTTATTTTGGTTATGATATGAATTTTTCACATACCGCTATATCGGTGAATAGCTAAGACAACGTCCGGAATGTTGGCAGTGGGAACGTATTTCTGTGGGGACTGATTTCATTGCCACACACTAGGACGATACGTGAAGAATAAAGGTTTAAATGACGAATAACTGCTGGCGGACAGATACAACGCACAGATTACTGAACAAGAAATACTTATTCAAAAAAGAGGAGTCACATCTGTAGTATCGAATGTCTTTGGCTTCAAAAGGTCGGACTTGGACCAAACAGCTATCATTTGTGGTAGCCGGCGACTTAACTTAATTACTGCCTCCTACTGGTGATCATATTTTGAAGAGGCCATGCAAGAAAAACATGGTACTGTGCACAGTAAAATTGGCTATTTAAAGCCAATCTAATGCAGTAATTCTTTACTTATTAGAATATAATGTGGGTAAAATTGGTCAAATAAAACATTCTATCAAATACCGTAAAACCGAAATAATTTAGAAAAAACTGCAATGTGAAAATTTTGCCATACCGCCCAGCCCTAATATCCATCACATTATTGCACACACTAATGGATCTTCTGCTAATTCTTTTCTTACAGACAGCCTCAATGTTGGTCTGTAACTTCAGTCGTTTGTTCAGAGGAACACCAGACATAGTTATCCAGAACCTCCACCTCGTCAACCAAGATGACCTCCATTGAAGTCAAGCTAAAACAGGAGAATTTGCTCATACAGTGGTCGACGGTTATAGGCACAACACGCTTATATGCACAAAACTGCTGGGCACGTTCCTGCGTCATATAGAATCCACACGCTTATACTATACACATCTCCAACGGATATATGCACAAAACATTTGGAGGTATCACACATGCATCTCACTAAATCTCACTGTTTCTCACTAGTTACTTGACCGTAACTAATAACCTCCGCTGGTGTTCTCACACACAATCTCATTGTTAGGTGTGTGGAACTAGACTGCTCTGGCGTTTACGCATGAGTGTCTGGTGCGCGTCTGCCTGAAGCTGTCCAAGGGTCGCCAAAAAATCACCAACTTTGAAATCGGTCTGTTTGAGAGTTTTATTCTCCTAATATATTTTAATTGCGTTATTACATCATTTTTGATTACCTGTTATCAATACCGAACACTGCCACTCGTGTTTACAGTCTAAATGACCACCGACGGATAATTGCACACAACCCTTGTATGCACAAAACTGCTGGGTACCGAGGTCGTGCATATAACCGTCAACCACTGTATTTCCATGTGCAAGTTAAAGGACACGGGCAGCATTTTGTGCACTCTGGAGATAATGAAAGAGGCATTGTGGTGATCCAGTCAAGGGAGACTGCTAAGACTGCTGCCTGGAGAAAAAGTGGTTGAATTTACTCAGCTACCTGGAAAAAGCTGGATTTTACCACTGGCTTGATCTGTACTTAGTTTCTTGTCTATCTCTGAATAAACACTCAAGCGGAATTGAATTGCTCTGTGTAAAAAAACAAAGTTCACCCAATGATTCAATGGCTTGTAGAACTCCTTTTAGCAGTAATAACTCTCAGTAGTCCTTCCAATACTTTTCTGCATGAATTTGTCAACTTTATAAACTGTCTTTAGGTCCCACCAGCATCTCAGTCATGCTCAGGTCTGGACTTTGACTGGACCATTTCAGGACCTAGATTATTTTCTTATTCAGTCATTCTGTTGTAGACTAGCTGCTGTGGTGGAATCATTATTCTGTTTCATAACCAAGTTTGATCTCAACTTCAGCCGGTAGTAGGGTGGCCATTTCCACAACACAAAAAATGAGGATATTCATGCGGTGGTAACTCCGAGGTGTACCTGTTGTTCTTGGCTGGCTAGATACAGATGGTTTGCAATATTACTGGAAATCTGTAGAAATTCGCGAGAATGAGCCCAGGAGATTTTCAGGAGGAGCTCTGAAATTTGGATTCTACCTTGAAAATCTATATTTTAAGAGCACAAAATTATTAGAGAATATCATTTTTTTAAATTTTATTTTAAGTACTTTTGTGTAAAAAGAGTAGGCCATATTTAGTATTTAGTATGCAGCGAATGTTGCTTGCCAATCGCCAAAAAATAGGTTTATGGCTTATAGCATTATTGTCCGTGTTTTAGTAATAAGTTTTATATCCTACGTTATTGAACTCATAATAGGTTTCAAACATTTCTTGAATGCACCACAGGTGTGTAATTAATGCTGCTGCTACAGGAGAGGAGAGCTGAGCAGCCGGTCTGAGCAGCTTGGGTCTCTAATTTGGCAACAATGATGTGTGAACAGAAAAGCCCTTCAGAGCCGTTACGTCTGCAAACGACACAACACTACTCTGTTCAGCCAAGAAAACAAAAATGGCAAAAAAGAGTTATGTCAAAAGGAGGACAAATGAGTGTCCGTCTTAAGGGTGCGCTGGTAGGCGGACACCCTTTTTTACATACCAGCCTGTCCGTCTTAAAGCTGGATGTACAGGGTGGGCCATTTATATGGATACACCTTAATGAAATGAGAATGGTTGGTGATAATAACATCCTGTTTGTGGCACATTAGTATATGTGAGGGGGCAAACTTTTCAAGATGGGTGGTGACCATGGTGGCCATTTTGAAGTCGGCCATCTTGGATCCAACTTCTGTTTTTTCAATAGAAAGAGGGTCATGTGACACATCAAAGTTATTGGTAATTTCACAAGAAAAACAATGGTGTGCTTGGTGTTAACATAATTTTATGGCCACTCTAGCTGCTAGATAGAAAGATTCACAAACCCAAAAACCGATGGAGGAAATATTGTTCTTGCTGGTTGTTTATGTGGTTAAATCTCAAGGTTGGCTGTTTGTACAGATTTAGAAATCAAATTTCTCTTATGAGCCATGCTTATTGTTTCATATTATAATCATTTCAACCCCGTCTCTACTTCCTGAGATAGATCAGCAACGTAACAGAGGTGAATATGGACCCACCATTCTTTGTGGACACTATTAGATGATCATCAAGGTTTGCAGAACCCAAATAGATCATAGATCTGGGAGGGCTATGTTTCTTCTTCTAAACGCAAATACTGTTATTTATTTGTTTGTTTGTTTGTTTGTTTGTTTGACTATTTATATCAGTCTTAAACTCAAATTTGCGTCTATGAAATTCTAAAAAAAATTTAAAAAACACCTGTTTCCAAATCAACAAGCTCCAGACAAAGTACTCACTGTTGGTTAGGATATAAAACTGACTTCAGCTCAGTTCCAGGAAAGGAAACAGAAGAAATCAATCAATCAATCAATCATTAACCAGTAGCCACTTTCACTCTGGAACACAGAAAATGTTTCAATAACATCTTTTTTTTTCCAAAGTTCAGCTTTTGTTTAGCTTTTTAGTACAATGTGTTTTTACTTGTGTTTTGTTCTAAAATATGCTAAAATTTATATCAACTTATTGAAGAATCTAAAAAATGATTTTTCTCTTGTCGGCTTTACGTCAGCACAAAACATATAATGTGATTACGAGCATCTGTCTCATTAAAACTATCTGTAAATACCAGAGTGAGAAGAGACTGGGTGAGACGAGGAGAAGGAGGAGGAAGAACAGGAGTAGGAGAAGGGGAAGACAGCTACACACAAAACACAGACACAGACAGAAAAAAATGAAAAACAGACAAACAAAAAAGATGATTGTGCAACTCTAACAACAACCAAGGTACATAAGCATGACTCGACACACCTGCAGAAGGNGAGAGTAACACTTAAACATGAAAATAACAACAGTAACAACAAATAGCAGACAGGAATATTAACTGTGAACCTTTTGAACACACTTCGTACCCATGATGTGTCATGTGTTCATTGGTGACAACATGAAGGAGTGTTAAAGGAGAAAAGATGTCTCATTTACACAAACACAGGCATGCGTTTATTTCCAAATATTTTGTTTTTGAGGAGACTTGATATTCCTTATTATGTAAAACCACCTGTAACGGTTTTCACATGACATTATGTCTAGTCTATGAAAAGGTTTGATTTGTTTAAATCAAGAGATGGAATATTTTTTCATGCACACAAATACCATTTTATAAAGAAATATTGTCCAAAAACAAATAAAATTTGAATAAATAAACGTAGTACGTGCATTGTAAAGGATGAAGTAATGATGACATAATGATGTATGGGGTTGTGGTGGTTAATCTCCTGAGACAAATTTATTATGTAGTTTTAGAATTCATCCAGACTCTATTGGAAGAAAGAAAATATTAAAGATATTTCTTGACAGCCACTTAAATTTAAAGTAATATTACAGGTAGTTCCTCGATTCTGAGCTCTAACAGTCACAGCGAGACGCTCTAATGAGTTTGATTTATGATAAATTGATCATATTCAGTCTTAAAAAAGCAGCAAAATGTTTTAAACAACTTTTTTACTTGTATTGAGATTTTTTGTCATTATACTTGTTTTTTTATCTCTTATACATACAGTATATATGTATAATACACATATGATACAACCGCATGTGATACACATTTATCTTGGAATTATAATTAAAGCTTTTGCTGCAAAACCTATTCTTCAAAATATTTTTTTGTTCCACTTTTTTTATAAACAACAGAATACGTAGACATTCACAAAAACATCAATATTTTCCCATGTTATTTATATGAAACCAAGCAGACACAATGTATAGTCCCGAGAACATTTAATTAAAAATGCTGTCTGTACATTTTTTAATTTACCTTTAGTTTATGAACTGGAATATTTTATAATATATTTATATTTTATATTTATATACTGTGACGCATGTGTAGTAAGTATTAAAAGTGTAAAATAAAATCAGCTCTTAGCAGAAGGAAATGTTTTAGTTTGTGTTGCAGTGACTTTTCCCTCGATTCTGCCAAACTAAATTTATTATCATGGAATTTGTGTTTTTGTAAAAAATAAATTGGTAATAAATTGGTAATTAATTGTTTTTTACAGAATACATTTTAAAAAGATTTTGTGACTAAATTTACATCAATAATTCTGTGTTACGCAAAAATACAAAAAAAAAACATGAAATGCTTAAAACACATTTTCTACTGACTCGTCTTCTCTCAGTAAAAACAGGAAATTAACAAATTCAACAATATTACTGTTAAAGTTAAAAAGGGATTCTTGCACAAACCAAATATAGAATAGCTATTAATATTCATTGTTTTACTATTATTTTCTTTTTTATATCTAATGACTGATGAGGTAGAGCTTCACTGCCCTCCCCTAGTTACACCGATGAAGATGATCCAGACCCGTCATCATGTCAAGCATCATGGGAAATATAAGCTTCTTTTCCAGCATTACAGATGAACTATTGGTTTCACCTAGCATTAGTGAAAATGATTTTTTTATGCAAACCTGGCTAACTGTGCAAACCCTTAGAAAGAGCATAAATATTTCTACAGATGGATTTCCGCTGCTTGGAGACCACAAACCAAAGGACAATGATAAGAGGAGTTGAAGGGCTTGCTGTTTATGTGAATGATAGAGGGTGTAACTCTGAGGGCCTGGTTTAACGAAGGTTTGTTGTTGTTGAAATGAGCGCAAACGTCCCAGTGGCCGCAAAAACAAGCAACAGTGCACAGGTAAAACATGCAGCGCAATGCGCGCTGTCCTTTTAGCACTTTTGCCCTTGATGAATATGCAATGTGGGCGTTTCTGTTAGAAGACGCATAATATCGTTTAGAGAACCCGCAAATAAATTGCCGTTCCAGGCGCAGTGTGATTTATCAAACCTGAAACAGTTTGCGGCTTCTGATTTTGCACCTATATTTACTGAAAAACATGTCGTAACTTGGCGCAAAAATGGCTGCAGTTATTGTTGCGAGGAGGAAGAAGAGGAGGAGAAACCACTCGCTTCTGGGGAGAATCAGCTAAATGCTGGACACGCAGCACTCTCATTCAGAATTACGTCTTGTGAGCATTGAGGTCAACACATTTGATATCCTTAATATTTTTTTTTTTGTTCAATAATGCACAATAGCCCCTTTTTTGACAGCGCTACATTTTTTACTAAAATTGTCCTTCTGGTGACACTGAGTGTGTTCCTCCCTGCCAGTTCTTCTGTGCACCCCCCCTTTCTGGAACCGGTTGTGGCAGTTTGCACCTTTCTCGCTCTCCTTCCATAATAATGCAGGCAAACTCCCCTTTTAAATATTGCTGTTTGCACTGGTTATCAATTATGCAACCAATCTTTGTAAATCACCTGCAAATCAGGAACATGTCCTTTGAGCAAAATGTTTACAGTGCACACAATTTTGTGCTCTTTACTTGGAATATTGATAAATCAGGCCATGAGTGTTTAACTATGAAGGAGAACTTCTGCAGTAAGGACACTGAGGGACACTGAGCTGCTAGCTATTAGCATAATGCTATACTTTCCTCTCACAGCAAATCTTGCATGTCATTGCTATAACTGTCCCTCTCACTGCTAATGCAACACGGGGTATGATGTCTCTGCACTTTAATCAAATGGGTGCAAGCACAGGACACCCAGGCTCTTATTCTCATTTCTGGGGACTTTGTCTTTCTGTCCTTCCTTATGCCCACCTTCACTAAGAGAATGACATTCTTCACCAGAGACAATAAAACTCTTGGATTTATTCTATGTCAACACTAAAGAGGCTGTTTGGTACTTTTTCTATCTCCTTTTGTCAAACTTGGCTGGCAGCTGACTTTGATGAAGTTCAAAACCTGCTGCCTTGAAGTCTTCTGTTCAGTTTTTTGTTCCTTGTAAGATTGAAAATAAACATAAAATACACATAACAAATAGTCGTTTTCCCCACGCAAAAGGAAAGATGTGATAAAGTTTCATCAACCTGTCCATGTTTCAAACCTTTTTATTCAACTCAGTGACACACTGGCTGAGAATCCAACTTAATTGGAAGCCCCATAGTTAATAACGTAACTGGAAGCTCCACAGTTCAAAATTTCTAAATGTGGCATACGAAACACCAGCAACTACAGACAAATACATTCTGGAGCCATCAAAATCTACCTGAAGCTGAAGGCTAAGTGTAAATACAGTACCATTGTTACTCACATCAGAGGGATTGACATAGTCAAACCAATCGTAGGTCACCATAACAATGTTGCTTTGGAGTATTACTATAGTGAAGACAGTAGCTGTGTTTACATGTCTGATCATTGTTCGAATTACAATTTGATCAGAGATGAAATGTTTAGTCGCAAGTTATTGTTTCGTTGCTGGTTGCTTCATCCCTGTCTTGGCAATATTATGGGATTCATTGACAATTAGCATGCATCGAGTGGAAAACCTGGTCTTATCTTATGCCCCTTTTCCACTGGCATCTTCCTCACACCCTTCCACTAATTTTCGGGGCTGAGCCGTGTTTTTTTCATTCCACCTCCTGAGGCAGTACGAGTTGGGCTGAGTCAGGCTGCGGCATCTGTTGTGCAGTGATTGGCTAGGATAGTTGATGAGTACCTCCACCCCGTCACTGCTGCCCTCTAATTGGTGTGGCATGTGGCTAAACACTTTGAAAAAATCGTGGGTGTTTTTCTGAAGCTTCCTGCCCTGCTGCTGGGTTTTCTTTGTCGGACTTCTTTCTGTATCATGGACTTTTCGCACCGCTTGCAAATCGACACCCCACCCTCCTCCACACCTTCGTCCTCACTTGAACGTGTGAACACAATAGATACACAAGACAATACGGGCCATGTGGTGTTACGCTGAACCGGTGGGGCTGAGTAGATGCCAGTGGAAGAGAGGCATTAGTGTTTGTTTAGAGCTGTTCTTAATTTTAACAGCCTCTATAAACAAGTTGGACCTCAGTTAAGAGGTTAAGAGGTTCTGGCTAGTTGCAGTCACTCATGATGCAAGCAGCCTTGCTCATTCATCAACTGGATCGAGAGTCACCGATGAACGGAAAAGTATACCCAGTGAAGGTGCTCCTGCTTAATGACCCTCTGCAATGGTTTCTTATTCAGTGCAGAGAAACTGTCATATGGACTGGGTCAAGACGCTCTCCATCCTACATCTGTGAAGTGAAATGGGGACTTGAATGCCAAGTCCAGCATCCTTGAGTTTCCTCAGAAGGCAGAGGCATTAGGGAGCCTTTACCACAGCGCTGTTTTGATTGACAGAGCAGGTATGATTGTGATCAATGTGCAGATCCAGGTACTTAGAGAACTATTGATAAATGACATATATGCTAACAGATCAGAGTGCAGGAGAGAAGAGCCAACAGGTTTGAGATGTGGACAGAGTTTGTAATATCAGAAAGCACTGAAATCTCTTACACTTAATAAACCTGTTCACACCTTTACCTCCAGGGAAGAAATACCAGACCATTGAAATTACAGACACACAGGACTCACAGGCTAGAGAGCAACTTCTCCCTCAGGGATGTGACCTGCATTGGCACCATTACACAAAATATACCTATCACAGAAGTCCAATTAAAAAAACACTGCATGGCTTTGGATCAAGTGGCCGTTCCTCCCAAACATGCCACACCAGCTGACTCATTGTTCACAGTGAGAACTGAAGTGCCCCAGGAGAACTCACTCTGCTGTAATGACTCTCCAGATGTATATTTATTATTATTGATGTCATTAACTTTAACTCTGTTTCTCTTTCCATATGACGAGTGGTCCAACCGTCTGTTTTTGTCTGGGTTTTTTCCGTGTCATCTCAGACCACAGTGGGTCGAGGCAGAAGGCCACGGATTCTGAGCTCGGTTCTACTGGAGGTTTCAAACAGTTAAAAGGGAGTCGTTCCTTTTCACAGTCACAAATCTGTGCTTGCTCAAAATGAGTGAATGTTTTCATGTAGTTAACTTTGAATCTGGAGTATCTGGATGTGAATTGAACTTGTTGTTTCATGGTTATAAATTGTCACTGAGGCAGTTAAACTAAGAGAGTATGTGGTGTAATATGACGGTGCATTCACAGCAGCCCTGTTTAGTTCGCTTGAATCGAACTCTAGTTCATTTTCACAGAAAGTCCAGTTTGTTTGGGGAGGTGTGAACGAGCAACCGAACTCTGATTCGGACCAAACAATCGAACTCTAGTCCACCTACAAACGTGGGTCTCGGTTCGATTGAAACGAACTCTGGTGCGGTTCCATTGCATGTGTGAATGCAATGCGCCAGGAAGTGCAGTAACAAGTAGTGTAGAAACTCTACAGCGCCACCACAGGCGGGGGTGTAACATGCTCCAAAGGTTATTTGGTTCGGTTCATAGAGTGCAGTGTGAATCCAAACTGCACCAACTAAAAACAGCAACAATATTTCAATTTTGGTCCCCAATCGAACCGAGTCCACCGGACTATCAGGTGTGACTACAGCCTGAGTCACTGACCCACTCCTCCATCCTGTGAATCTTATACAGGTCAGCAGGTGTGAGGTGCATCTTGAACAGGTCACTAATCCACAGCAGACTGCAGTGACCCTTTTTGTGATATTATTCCAAACACAGCCAATAAAGAAACTTTAAAAAAGTATATATTTAAAATATTTAGATGCCTAATGTGTAAAAATATAAAATCTTGTCCAAAATTAGTTAATCCAACATTTGTAATCTGATTTAATATAACACATATAATTTAAAGAAATTGTTTGAAGATTGAACAAATTGGAATTGATCCCTGACAACATGCTAATGTCTTGTTTCCTAATTATAAATCTTTAGTAAAAGCAGTTAAAATAGTTAACTAAAAATGTGTCAAATGACTCTACGGAAACAAAACGTGTCATCAATAAGAATGCATGTGACCTGAACTCATTTTTAGACAGAATTTCCACTAGAATAGGAATTTCTTTAGTATTTCTTACATTTTTATACTGAGTGAAAAAAATCAAAAGCAATTTACAATATCTGCAAATTGTTTAAAAATAAGGTTGTAAAAAGGAGCGGTAAAAGAGGCTCTTAAAAGAAAACACAGATTTTATTTCTTTAAGATAAGTGTTCGAACTGCTGCGTAACTTGTACTAATTAGTGGTTTTCTTTTCAAAATCATACAGATTTTTTTATCCGATGTTTGGGTTGTTTTGTTTGTTTGTGTATAATCAGTTATCCTGGTTGTTCCATTTTTTGCCAGAATTATAAATGATATTTTTATTCCTTACGCTGCACATAGACTTCTTGTATCTACTTCTCTCTTTGTTCTATTTTGGTAAATGTGAGCAAAAATACTTCAGCAGAAGAGGCTGTTATTTACAGTACAAACACAGTTTTAAATAGGGCAGCTTCTGGGTGATTATTCAACTTTCTTGAACAATCTACATACACTCAGGATTAGACCAATCACGTCCCTGTACGCACTCATGGGTCCCTGTTGTGCTAAAAATGCTTATTCTGGAGAAAAAAGCTGATAAAGCAGATATAGGCCCAAATTCAAAACCAACTATAGAGGCTGTTTGTTTACCTGCAAAGTTTTTGTCTTTGTCTTGTGATTTCTGGTTGAAGAACGTTTCATTATAAAATCAGGCTATACAAATTTAGAAGGGAACAAACAAAACCTTTTTTCATTGTCTCTCCAGGAACTTTTAATTTAATTCTATATATTCTTAGAAAAAATATCCCTCTTCTTATTTTACAGTGTTCAGTTCCCTCAAACCGCTGTGCCTGACAGTGGTGGTTTTAGCTATGTGGCAACCAATCAGGGTGCAGTCTGTTTGGGGACGCATGAGTGCTCGAACCAAAACAGAAAAAACCACCAGATTTGTACACTGCTCATCGTGCTGGTGCGCCCCACTATGTCAACTTACACCTAATAGTCATTTATATATCTCAGTACAGTGTGCGGGGGATTTATGTAACACTTTCCCCCCTCAAAGTGCCCAAACTTGTGCCCCCTAATGATTTGCAAGGCCTATCGCTGGGCACATAACTACTAATTTGTTAGTTTTAGTAGAAGATTTTATCATTTTAAAGACCCACTCTGATCATCTTTTGAGCTATTTTAAAACGTTCTCGGTGGTCTTTAAATTAGGATTATGCCATTTTAACCAAAAATCACAAAACCTGTGCCGTTTTCTATGAAGTAGTTGATGCATAGCTCATTAGCAACCGCTGATGCAGAGGATACCCCCCCATTGCTCTCTATTTATGCCAGCACTACTGCTAGCTAATAGCCAGAAGAGCAGGAGCTTGTGGCCCACCCACTGGCTTTGCTACATCACAAACGCACTCTTTTTAAGACACATTTTTGCATCTGCTGATGATTTACAGTGATCTAAATGCAGAAATACTCAGAAATGCAATTTTGAGCTTAACTTTCTTAAGATATGTCCTCTAGCGTCAAAAAAATGCCACAAGAACATGCTAACAACACAAAAAACATGATTTTCATTGGAGTGGGTCTTTAACAGAAATAAGTTAAAGAGGCCCTTCCATAAAAAACGGTTTTTCTGAGGTTTCTGTTGAATATTTTAGCTCCACAGGTGTTCTTACCTTCATAGTGGGTGTAAAAACAGGTCAACAACTTCTCTTTCAGTTTTTATCTCTCAAACTACGCAGGTGGTGATAAAACCCGAGTTCGAACAGTCTGTATCTGTTTCATCACAACTCCTTTGTTCGTTAGTATTCATCAGCTCCCGCAGTTGAAACCACGCCTAGCATGCTGCTGGCTAAAAGCTGTAGCATAACGTAGCAAACAGGAAGAGACTACGTCTGATGTTGCCATGTGCAGCGGGGCAGGAAACAGTATTCTTTGCTCTCATAGGCTAGTTTGTTAGCCAATCTGAGTCCAGCAAATTCAAACAATGAATATGAACGAGCTGCTGCTCAAAGCCTGACGGAAGGAGCCTGAACCACCCGAATTTTAACGCAGACAGATTGAAAGGTCTGTTAATCAGTGTTTCCTGACGTTTTTCAGATATAAAATGTTTCATATTACTGGTTAATACTTAAGAAATAATCACAAAGTCCTGAAATTTGTATGAAATGGCCTCTTTAACTACAAATAACAAATAAAGGTTAAAATAAATTGTGTCATTCTTTAATGACCTGTGTAGTCAAACATCCAATTCAAAAGAAAACTAGTTTTGACTTGTTTTGGGAACATTGGCCTAGTTCTGTCCTGGTATGAGGGTCTTGGAGGGAGAGTGGGAGTCAGTCCAGCCTGCCTTCACGTGCATTATGAACATGGAGAACACTATGACTGTGTCCTCATTGTGTCCTTCTGGAGGTGCTTCAGTGATTAGAGCATTGAACATCTTGCTGTTGACTGAGTGGCTAACAAGAGAACAAAGTGTTAGCCAATTACCTCCCTTAATAGCCTTCCCCTGTAAGATTGAAATTTTATTTCATATTCTCCCATCTTTTAAATCTCTTAAAGATTTCTTATATTTGCAATTAAACTCTATTTTTTCTGTTTCCATCTCCTGAATCCTAGAACAATCAAAACAGAAAGCTGCTTCTTGAACTCTGATACTGATGAGTCAAGTCAGCTAAAAACCAGCATATTTCTTCTTTAATTTTTTTCCACAGTAAAAATCAAGGAGATTGGATAATTTCTATAAATATTAATAAAACATAAAATTTAAAAAATGTGGTAAGTGATGCCAAACATTTGAATCATATGTGCCAAAGGACAGCAGCTTTAACGTAATGATGCTGAGCTGTCAGATGCAATGACAGTCAGAGTTGGAAGAATGTCACAAGATGTTTATATGTTTATTGTTTTAATTACTTCTTGTTATCTTATATCATAAGAATTACTTTATTTAAAAAGTAAATTGTGTGCTATTCATTTATAAACCATTTTCTATAGACATTGTTTATGCTTAAAAATGATGTGTGAGGATTTTTTGAATTATCTTTATTACACATTATCTTGAATTTGCTGTTACTCAGCGACCTCTCTCACTCTGCTTCTCCTGTCTTCCCAATGTTGCCCTCCTACCTTTCCGAACATTCCCATCTGTGGTGCGTTGAAATTCTCCTGCACTCAGTAGAAAACAAGCCCGGTCATGTGGGTATCGCTCGCGGCTGGTGTTGGAGCCGAGACCCCCTGTGGCTGGGCTGCGCTCGTCCCCAAGGACCTGGTCTATGGTGGGGCAGTCCTCATTAGCCAGAGCTGCTGCATTCGCTGCTGCATCACCATTTGGCTTGGAGTCTGAGAAGTTGGGTATAGGGGTTTGAGTAACAGTGGATATAAGAAATGTAAGAAAAACATATTAATAAGACAAAGGTCCGAATTTAAAAATTGATCCAAAAAATATAAAAAATATTAAAGCAAAAATTAAGATGAAGATGAAAATGAAGAAAAGTAAAACATCACATAACCAAAAATGGGTTGGACACCATCCAGTCTCAACTGCATAGATTCACATCATCACATTATAATGTCATAGTAATTAATATTTAAATTTGGATTTTATTCAATACAATCCAACTGCATACCAGCTCAGGCTAATGATTGCATCTCTTTTTATCAATTTTTGTCCACTATTAGTCAGAAACACTTTAAAAAGTATTTTAAGTATTTTCTGCTTTGATGTGAGTTCCTATTATTATTTCTTCATGAAGACATCACTCAAAGACAGACATAAAAATACTCCCTTGCTGCAAGTATCATCTTTGCTTTTGAGCTGTTTGTGAAAGTTTGAAAAAAAAAGGAATAAAAAAGAAAATGTTGGGAAGTGAAATGAACGTTTGAAGGAGCGCTTTAGCGACATGGAGGAGTAAATGTGTTTTGTGCTGGTGTAAAATAAGATTCATATAACATGTCTGACCACATTTTTAAGGCCAAGGCAAACACCTTTACGCTGATACAACTTTCTGACCCCATCATGCTGGTGCTGTTGTCTGACAGCAGTATTATTAAGCAACTGAATGTTCAAATCTATCTAGCAAACAATCTGTTGTCAGACTGACAGAATGTGCTGGAAACAAGGAGGCACCCTAATAAGATGTTCAAACCATCTCAGCTGACTCCTTTCCATGTGGAGGATGAGGTAGCTCTACTATCAGCTCCTCCAGATGATGGTGCTCCTCACCTGATCTCTAAGATCTGGCCACCATATGGAGGAAGCTCATTTAAGCCATTTGTATCCAAGATTTCATTCTGTTGGTCAGGATCCAGATCTCATGACCTTCATGAGAAGAAAATGGAAGTCTAGTTGCCTATTTTTTGGAAACACTATTTGGACTGACGTGTTCTGAACAACTGAGAATCTACATAAACTTCCTTAAACTTCTCTACTTGAGTCATTACTAACCTGAAGGGACCATTCCACCTTTTATTTGGGTTGAGAGCAATGGCCTTAGATCTGGAGGAGCTGACTCTCATCTCGACTGCTTTACACTCAACTGCGAACCACCGCACTGCAGGCTAAACATCATGGCTCGAAGACGCCAACAGAACCACATTGTCCACATGAATTAGAGATACGATCCTTAGGTTCCCAAAACAGACACCCTCATCTCCACAAGTACACTTTGAGATTCTGTTTATGAACACCATAAACAGGATCAGTGACAGGGTTAGTGTTTGGGTACTCCAGAGTGCTGCACCTCCCCAGGAGTTGTGTAACAGGGCTGGCGCCGCGCACAGAGGTGAGCTCAACTATATCTAGTTGATTTCTTTCAACCCCATACACCAGCTGCGCCTCCTTTCCCAACAGCAAGGGAATGTTCTATTTTACAAGAACCAGTATATGATGACAAGGATCAGTGTGACTATGCACCTGCTTTCTCTGCACCCAACCTTGATCAAGTCCACATGGAGGTGAAGTCTCATCAAGATTCTTGAACAATTCTTATGCCACTTTTCCACCGACAGAACACGGTGCGGCTCGGTTCACTTTAGCCCCCTGCGGACCCTTTTCCACCGCCTTTCTCGGGTCTTAACCGCGTCATTCCGCGCCAACCCGGCCTCTTTTTTCAGACCACCTCCTCGGTGGTCCGAAGCGGCCAAATGCGGGCCCACACGCCCACCTGTCTACGGATTGGTCCAGTAAACTGCTACCAGTGACACGACTACCTACGTTATGGTAGCCCCTGATTGGCTCAGCTGTGTGTGGTGTTCACGTGGTGTGATATAGAAGCGCTCCCGCAAAAGGCTTTAAAAAAACCTCCCAGCAACCATACAAAGATTTTATTTTAAAATACAATTGACTTTGGACAATGGCGACTTCCTCCACAAGAACCAAAAATCAAACTAACCAAAATGAACCACAGACAGAGTGCAAAGTACAAAAACACCGTATATCCGCCATTGTTGTTGTTTCACTCGCTGTGACATCGCGGACAAAGACTTTTGCGCGCCACTTGTCATAGCCAGATAGGCACGCCCATATCCCCACTTACGTCTGCTTTATGTTTCCACCGCCTCAAGCGAGTTGATCCGCACTATACTGTACCGCTCTCAAGCGCGCCGTGCCGATTTGTCGGTGGAAAAGGGGCAATAGTCTGACCATCTGAGCCAATTCGTCATGGGAGACCCTACCAGTGGCTTACACCCAAAAAACATACTGTAGCTCCTGGGATCATGGCTGTACTCACACTCCTCCATCTGGTTAAGGTAGTAATTCAGTGGGGTTTTAAATTATGTTGGTTTGGATCTTGGTTTTAATATGTTTAATATTTGCAAGGCCGTTTGTAACCTGTGTAATTGTGTCATTGAGAAAGAAATGAATCAAACAACATTCTTCTTCTGCATTCTGTCTCAGCTTTTGTGTTTATGGTTAATTGATGTTGGTTTTGCAGTTGCTGAGTGAAATGACTGACTGACTGAATGAATGAATGAATGAATGAATGAATGAATGAATGAATGAATGAATGAATGAATGAATGAATGAATGAATGAATGAATGAATTGTCGTAGCTGGGGTAAACATTTGGCTGCAGTTTAATTTGGGATGGGGGTGGGGTTTTGGGGTTACAGTGCTAATGTGTATTTTGGCATTTGAATAAAGATCTGATGTAAAAATAAAGTTTATTATGTCTTAATGAACCATTTGAAACCAGAGCATGAGGTTTTTGAATGGAGTTAGCATGTTCTCCCCATTCATGCGTGGGCTTTTTACGGGGACTCTGGCTTCCTCCCAGAGACTCAAAATATGCATGATATGTTAATTGAAAACTCTAATTCTAATTCTAATTCGGTGTGTGTGTGTGTGTGTGTGTGTGTGTGTGTGTGTGTGTGTGTGTGTGTGCGTGGGTGGGTGTGTGTGTGTGTGTGTGTGTGTGGTTGTTTGTCTGTATGTGCTCCTGTGATGCACTGATGACCTGTCCAGGTGTAACCCCGCTTCTCGCCTAATGAGCCCTGGAGATAGGCACCAGCTCCCTGCGACCCTGAACGGGAACAAGCGGGTTTAGAAAATGAATGGAGGGATTTGACAAACTTTTTTCTTTTTTGTGTACATAATGGGGTTACATGACTTGCGTGAATTTCTGTACATGCATAGCGTATTCTGTCACGTACCTCCTCTGTTTATTTCAATGATCTCTTCCTGTGCCAGTGGGCAGTCTCCAGTACCAATCATGCTGCCAGATCCCACCATGCCGGGTCCAAGCACATTGCCCATTAGTCTGTCTGGAGAAGCTGTTGCCATGGCCAGAGCATCTGGCTTGCAGTAGTTGGGGCTTCCTGGCTGTGGTGCTCTTGGGATGTGCTTGTTCCTCTTCTTGGGGAGCTTTTGTTTGGCCATAGCCAAAGAATAGTACATTCCAAAATTGTTGACAATGACGGGCACAGGCATGGCGATAGTCAGCACACCTGCCAAGGCACAGAGGGCACCCACCAGCATTCCTGACCATGTCTTTGGAAACATATCCCCATACCCCAAAGTGGTCATGGTCACCACAGCCCACCAGAAACCAATGGGGATGTTCTTAAAGTCAGTGTGGCCTGCAGCCGTTGGATCATTTGGGTCAGCTCCAATGCGTTCAGCATAGTAGATCATAGTAGCAAAAATGAGGACGCCCAGCGCCAGAAAAATGATTAGCAGCAAGAATTCATTGGTACTTGCTCGCAGAGTGTGGCCCAGGACTCGTAAACCAACAAAATGGCGGGTCAGCTTGAATATACGTAGAATACGGACAAAGCGTACCACCCGCAGGAAGCTGAGTGCATCTTTGGCTGTTTTAGAGGAGAGGCCACTGAGTGCTACCTCTAGGTAAAAGGGCACAATGGCCACAAAGTCTATGATATTAAGGGTGCTGCGGAAGAACTCTGCCTTGTCAGGGCAAAAGATGACCCGGAGCATTACCTCAATTGTGAACCAGATGACACAGACCCCCTCCACATATGTCAGCCACTCATCTGTTGCAACTTCATACACTATCTGTGAAGTAAAAGACATGCAGAAATTTGGAAATAATTTGATTTTACAAACTCACTGTAAACGGCTTTGAGACCAAATGCTTGTAGGTATATTTTGAAATCATTGTGACATTAGCAAAAAAAACATGCCAAATTGTACATATGTACTTAACCAGGTCAGACTGATCTGTGCAGCAATTCATGGAATGTCATGCTATTTCAGTCTGTCTAATTTAGTTATGTCAAATGACTGTCCAGCAAAATTTTTTGTATACCCGAATAAAGCTCTCCAGACAGACATTGAAAATAATAAACACGAGTCTTGCACTTTCTTTATGTGACAGTGTATTAAAAATGTGCTGAAACACGTCTGATTCCATCAACCTCACCAACCATTAACTGATCTGCAGCAACCAATGCAGCAGAGAATATTGTATTTTACCTTCATTCAACTTGTAAATTCATTGCCTCAGCAGGTCCAACCTCTTTTGGTGGCAACAGCACATGAGAGGAAATGCTGATCGTGTTATAGCTGATAAGTGCATGTGACTGTTAACATTTTTCAGAGTGTAATATCAATTAGCTCCAAAAAATATATAATTCCATGTTGGAATTACTTACTTTGCATTATTCTCTGTACATCTTCACTCAAGAATTGTGCAAATTATACTTTAATAGACCAAATCTGATTTAGATTCTGATTCTGATTAATGGTACAATTCAGACATGTGTGGTAAATACAAAAGAAGGAAAATATTCTCACATATTTCTCTGGCAGTTTTTAGAACCATAAAAAGAGTGACTTGATGAAAAATAATACATTTGGGATTTTATAATGAACACATACAGACTGGATTAAACTCACGTGTCAACCTAAGAAATAATAAAAATCCCCTCATATTTCCTGATTAAATTCATTCAATGCAGAAAGAGTCAAATCGATCATATCACAAACGTTTGCTTTACCTCGTCACGCGTTTCATTGCCAACAGTGATGTTCTCTGTTTTGTTATAGATCGTGTTGAAGGCTTCATGGGTCTCCAGGCAGAAAGTGGAGATGGAAAGGAGAATGAAGAAAAGTGAGCCAAACGCCACATACTGTAGAATTAAAACAGAGAGAGGGAAGTAAAAGATGTGTTACAGGTTTACCTGAAACAAGCATTACATTATCTTTATTCAGACAAAATGAGTCAAACTCTGGCCCTCTAACAACCACATCATTGTGGTTGTAGTTGATATTTTCATTAGCATCTTTGTATTTACATTATCCCCCTGAAAATATGTAACTATCTGATCTTCTTCTGTAAAAAAGAACATGTTTGAACCACTGCAATGCAGCAAGGCTGTGAAAAGTTGAACAAAAATCACATACTGATCACACTGTATGAAGAGACTGAAGAAGGAAAAAATGGTTAGAGTGTGTCTGAAAAAGATTTTTCTGAAACGGCTAACCAGGGATTTGATTTGAAAATGTACACTGCAGTGGCTCATATGCAACACTGATTGTTGAGCATGTCCCTAATTGAATTCATTCAAACTGACATGAATGATATACGAAAATGCTTTAAAAATACAACTCAGAAGATTCACAAAGTATACAGGGTGATAAAATAGAAGTTTATTTATTGATTTAATACGATTGTAACTGAAGTAGGAAGTATTAATATATGCAGTCAAGTATTTTACTGAACTTGTTTTAGGGTGACAGCAAGACACACAGTGATACAAAAACGTTTGACTCTGTAATAAACAGAGAACATGAAACATGGTACTAATGTCACGTGTAGTTGTATTGGGTATTTTAAGAACTATAATCTTGAATACTTTTAATATTTAAATAATGCACGCGTCTTTACAAGGATAAATTTAGTTCAACACCACCATCTTGTGGCAGCAAAGGAAAGCAATAATTAACAATTTTGACATAATGAGCTACAGATTCAAGATATTTAAAAGGTTAGATAACAATTTCAAGAATTTAGACACAACTTCAGAATAAAGGCCTCGTGGACCAGAAGAATAAAATTTTTAAAATGTTAAGATTAATCAGTAAACCTGAATAGAAAAAAGCTGCCACTCCTCCTTGGCCTGTTGTTTCAGCAATGTAAATATTCAGATTGTTTGAGTGAGTTAACTCATTGATACTGAAATAATCCCCATGCAGCAGTTTCTAAAGGACAAAATATGGCTCCCAGGAGCCCCAGGCTTATTCTATCCAGCCAATAAAGTATCAACTTGTACTGAGTTAAGCACAAACTAATGAACATGCCACAATAAGTCCTGCTCAGGAAGCATTATTGACACCAGAGCCTTAGTCTATCTAAATGTTCCCACAAAGCACTATATCAAGCCTGACTAAGATGCTGAAACACAGCAGCAAGAGGACTGAAAAGATTCTGCTGTCTGCCAACAGTGGGACTCCCACCACCTGGACTTCCCATTTTAATACACTATAGGCATACACATTCAAGTCCACACCCACAGCACTCACAAATACATGCATACACACATATACACACCGTGGTGGGGACCCTCTGTTACCTAATCTTTCTGTGGTTGGGTGATCGCCTGGAGCTGCATCTGGGATTCTTGTTTTGTTTTGTCAGGTGCAGTCTCCTGCTGTACGGTAACAGTATGAGCCCAGTCTGTGTTATGGAGAAGAAGATGCAAGGCTAGATCTTGGATGTCTTGGAAAAGTGGAATGTTCTCTTCAGTTTGGGAATGAGTCTTTGCCTTAATCGTAGGACTTTGACTATCTTGGTGTCTCGTTAATGAGTGATGGCAGAATGGAGCAGGATATGGACCAACAGATTGGTGCTTTGTCTGCCGTAATGAGGACATTATTCAGGTTTGTTGTGGTAAAGAAGGAGCTGGCTGAAAGGCAAAGCTCTGGGTTTACTAGTTTGTCTACATCCCAAGTCTCAGCTTTGGCCATGAGATCTGGATCATGACCAAATGAATAAGACCCTAAATCAAGCGGCTGATATGAGCTTCCTCTGTACTTTTCGATACTACCCAAACCCTTGAATATTCTTTAAGTAAAGATAAACAAAGCATACTTTATTAAAGAACTTCAACCTTCTGAGTGCAGGGTATGTGCAGAGTGAAAGGCACTCTACATGCAAGAAAAATAGAGCATTGGTATGCTCTACATCCCCCTTAGGTCCAAAGTACCCTGCAAATATGTCTGTAAATATTTTTAGGGTACTCTTTAAGTTTCCCATCAGTACCCCATAGATACCATTGATGCAAGCACTTATGTGCCCTATAAGTACTCCAAAAGAACATCTTAGACAGTCTTTGAATATATGGTAAGTACCCTCTAGGTGCCATGTAAGCACCCTAATGAAACCTTGTAAGTACCCTTTAGGTACCCCAGAAGTACAGTACAGACCAAAAGTTTGGATGTGTCCAAACTTTTGGTCTGTACTGTACTCTGAAGGGAAATGAACAGTCAGTCAATTATATATATCCACTTATTCCTGTACAGAGTCGCAGGGAGCTGGTGTCCATCTCCAGTGGTCATTGGGCAAGAGGTGGGGTTAAACCTGGACCAGTCATCAGTCTATCCACGGTGCCAGGAAATGAACAAGTCACAATAATATAAATCTCAGTCTCAATAAACAGCTTGTAAAAACTCTTTAGTACCCCCATAGGTAGGTACTCCTTATGTACCCTATATACCCCCAAATTCCAAAATCTGGATCATGTAGTGGGTCGAATTGTTATAACAAAACAAAACAAACACTAACAATAAATTGTTTTGGGGTTTCTTATATTTGCAAATATAAATATAATTTTTTTGTTTTGTCATGTATCTGTACACATCTGTCAGTGTGTGTGTGAATATGAGAGAGTGTGTTTGTGCATCAGAATGAATGTGTGTGTATGTGTGTGTCAGTAATGATGAAGACAGACAGAAGAAGAGATTATCTAACCCTCAGAGATCACACTGAATCCCATAACTTATTATGATGGTCTAATTTTAAAACTGGTATATAGAGCTGCCCTAGATAAACACACGTACACCCATAGCATGTGAAGGCGCACACACGTGCGGTCACACACTAAAGGTTGTGCTTAGAGTTCTTCACGAGATTTTCAGTACAATACAAAATGAAATGTTTGCTTATCACTACACATTATGATATGTTAAAGGAACATTTGTTTCCAAATAGAAGCAAATTCTTAACAGGTTAACTGAGTACAGTCATCCATGTTTACACTAACAAGATTTTACAAACAGAAAGGAACAGGCATCAACAATCATGATGCTTTGTGTGTATATACAGAGCTGTAAAAAAGTATTTGCCCCATAGAGATTTCCTGAGTAAATTCAAAATGCAGTTTTAAATGATGAAGGCATTTTTAAGTAAAAAAAGCAATCCAAACCAACCTACTCTGAAAAAACAATTGCTCCCCTAGCTATATCACAGAATAACTGATAAACCACATTTTCTGGAAAGCTGAGTCCTAATTCACTCACCACACCCAGGCCTGATTACTGACAGACTTCTGGAGTCAATAAATTTCTTAAATAAAACCTGTCTGTCAAGATAAGGTAGGGAAGGAACACATCATGCACCATTTAAGGAAATTCAAGAACAGATGAAAATCAAAGATGAGACCATATACATTTACTACAGCCATAGCCTGTGTATACTTGTAGTTACAGTATAATCATAACATGCTTTCATAATGTGGACATTTGTAACATATCTATATTCTGTAATATATCAATATTCTTGCTGAAGCGCTTCTGGATGGATACAAACTGCATTCCGTTGCTTTGTAATTGTGACATGTTCAGTGACACTAAAGTTGAATTCTAATTCTAACATTTCAAATACAAAGTTATCAATGGTTATACCACAGTTATTTCTGACCTAGTAATTTGATTGGACAACAGACATTCCAGAGTGCTGATATTCCAGAACAACAGCTCTGGGACTTTTTACAGACAATTAATCTCCGCTGTACACAGGTGGACACAGAGGAGCAGCTGAGCGCATCGTTCCACAGTGCTTCAGCCAGTGTGAACCAGGCGTCAGAAGAAAAAGAAGCATCATGTCACTTCGCTTTCTGATTGGCTACACGTTGCACGGAGATGGCTGCATACTTGGTTTTCCTTGCAAGACATTACACACGGACAGATATCGGGCCAAGACAATCCAACATGTTGGATGTCCCCGATTTGCGATCGAACGTCCTTTCAAACGGACCTGATCGCTCTTAACACACCACACACGGCAAGATTATTGGTTAGGATTATTTTAAGAGCCGTCCTGATAATCGGGGCTTGTTGGAAGAGGAAAATCGAGTCAAAATCAGCATGAAAATCTTGTTGTGTAAACCCGGCATTTCATGAGTTAACTCTTGGATTTTAAATATAAATGTTCGTGTTGCCTGACAACCGCCTTGTCTCCCTTTCGTGTTGGGACTATTTGTGTTGGCGGAGCCTGATAAAGGATTAAATAAATTACCAATGCACAGCTGTGCTATGGGTTCCCCAGTATCATAACTGTGACCAATCTGTTGATGGAGGAGGTGAAAAAAAGATTTGTTAACTCCTAGAAGGGAAAAACACCAAGCCACTGGTTCAAATATGTGGATCATATTTGGCTCAACATCTAAATTCAAGATTTAGATTGATTACTGATTACTTACAGAAGCTGATTACTATTTACAATTGATTGTGACGTTTTCATGAAGCTATCATTGAATCTGGAGCATTCATGTGAATTTGACTTATTATTTCTGTATAGTGCCTTGAAATTACTTTTGTTATGAACTGGAACTATATAATTAAAGCTGAACTGAACAACTCATAAATATGGAACTCCCAACCCACGAACTGAAAAGGCCTTTCAAATGAAAGGTGAAACATCTCCAAGAAACAGATCAAGAAGCCCAGTTGAATTTTGGAAAAACTTTTTGGATTGTCGGATGACTCAGCATGTACACAAACATAAAGACAGGCCAAAAAGGCAGAAATAAAATCAGAAATGGCACAAAAAATAATTTGGTGCAGTGCTTTGGAATGTAACCTCAGAACATAGAATAATGTTGAATGCCAACAAAACCAAATAGCACAACAACAGCAAAATTCTAAAAATAAAAAATATACAAACAGTAGTGAAGGATTTAGATACTGTTGTGCTCCTGAGGGGCAGCTAAATGGCTGTAAAGATAAGTACAGATAAGCTAGAAATGCGACATTTATCATCTACCTAGAGATAAGATGTGAAAGGGGCAATGAAAAGGTTTTCCTTAAAGATCCCATATTATGAACTTTTCACACACTCCGAATCATTCCTTTATCTCTTAATAACATGTAAAAACCATGCATTGTTCAAATTGGCCCTTTTTGAAAGTTAATCTGTTGTTCCCAATCTTGTCTCATCTCACCTCAGTTTGAAATGCTCTGTTTCAGGTGGGCAGGGCTGTTGGGAGCCTAAGAGCTCTAAGTCCTGCCCATCTATGTTCCCTGCACGCGTTCGTGAGACATCTGAGATTTTAGCAGTGCTGGTAAACAAACAGCTGATTACACAGCAATCAATGACAAACAAGTGTTGCAGTGGCAAGAAATTGACTTAAAATGTGATTAAAAACTTTGGACTGAGAAACTTTGAGCCTGAAGACTCTAACAGCACGTTACTGAAAGGTTAGTCTGACATTTACTCATGTACCTGTGTTGTTTTGCTGCGTCTGGTAGAGATGCGGTTCGTCAAGCTTACCAGTTTGACCCAGAAAGAGATGGAACGGTGTTAGCTCCTTTTAGGAGCAGCTCAGCTCAGCAGCACCTCGGCTCCGGTTCTTCTTAGCAGCAACTCGGCTCCGGTAAGAGTGTTAGCTCTTCATTAGCAACAGCTAAGCTCCGGTAACGGTGTTAGCTCTTCATTAGCAACAGCTCTGCTCCGGTTGTTTTTTGGTAGCAGGGACATTACTGTCATAAATAAATTCAACCCATGTCAGTCTTCTGTCCTCTTCAACTGTTTACTTGATGTTTTTTTTTTTTTTACTTTGTATGCGTGTATGCACCACAGACACACAACACCTGAAATCCCAGAAAAAGTAGATTTTTCATAATATGGGAATTTTAAGTGTTCCTTATGACACAGGAACTGAACTAATCTTTTGGACAGAGAACTCTGCTGTCTCTGTAGGAAGCCCTAAAGGGAATAACATGCACTGAGCAAGATGAGGAGCAGTCTGTGAAACTCTCTGTCTCTTACTCAATCAAATATTTCTACATTCTGACCAATGATAAATGAAACAGGAAGTGGTTAATTTGCATCATTGATGTGCAGTTAACAAATAAGCAGAAACTGTTAATGGTAAACGGGCTGCATTTATTTAGTACTTTTTTTAGCCTGATTTGCTCACTCAAAGCACTTTTACAAGTAACTAGAAGTTTTATTCCCCCATTCAAACACACATACATGCACAATAAGGTCTGGTGTTTTCAGGATATGGTTGTCAAAACCAGCATTAAAATACAAACTTTCCAATTGGTAAGCAACCTCACCTGTTGTCAGGTTTTTTACGTAGACTGTTTGCTTTCTTCCGTAATCTCTACCTTCTTTTCTTTCTTCCATTAAATCTTTTTCATGCTACTTTTTTATTGGTTTAAGTCCCATCTGTGTCTTAAGATGAGTACAAGACCTCTGGGGATGACAAGAATAGGGTTGGATAATTGAGTAGACCACTGTCTAAAAGGGAGGAATGAAGGAAAGAAAGAAAAGCAGAAGAAAGAAATTTAGAAATGGACAGACACATAGATAGGTATACAGATAGATTGACTGATTGATTATAGGGTGTGAAGCTCTGATCAGCATCTGAAAGGGTTTTCTCTGGTGCAAGATAAATTGAATAGAGCAGGAGTTTGTTTTTTGTTATTACATTTTAATTTTATTGTAATTTTTATGTTATTCCTCATGCCAAAAGTGAAATATTGCCATTTTATTCATCTTCTAACATGTTGCTGTGTGATCTACAATTGCGCATCTCGCTGGCTCCACTCTCCAACAATGTCTCTCTCTGCTCCACCTCCAAAAGCAAAGCATCACTCCCAAAAGGTAAATATTCTCCCTCCAAATCGTTAGCCATCGGGAATACCGGGAGGAATCCCGGTGGCCTAGCAGCCTAATGGCGCCCGATGGCGACTGGGCCGATGATTAGGTGGGGCTTGATTTGTAAATAAACAATCCGCCATGCTGCTCATTAGACCATCTGCCCCGATGACGCTTACTGAGATGCAGCATGAGAGCACAATCATTCCCCTCCCCTCCCTCCACACCTTTCGCTCTAAAATGAAGGGAGACGGCCCGGGAAAGAGGAAAGATGGAGCAGAGCAGGAGAGGATCAAACTTCGGTAAAGTTATAAAACTATTCACAGATTCAGCTTTTCTGGATCCATAACTTATCATCGGAGCGTTTCTTTTACAAAACCAACACCTCAGTGCATCACAACGAGGTAGACTACGAGTTATAATCAGATTTTCTTCTAAACGAGCCGTCCTCCGCCCTGGGAGACTTTCATCAGTCTACATGCGGCCTGCTGGTGCGTGAAGGCGCAGGGACCATCTACAAATTGCCACATGAAAAAATATGATAGAGAAATATTCAATTGCTTCATCTAGTGTAGTGTCAAAAAAAGGTTTTAATGCTTTTCATACTCGAGTTCTTGGATTAGAAATGTATGTTTTTATTTTTTTAATAGCCTTAATAAACAGTCTTTAATAAATTCAAATTTTAAGGTGTATGTTTTTTTGTTTTTTGATGTAGTAAAAAAAAAGGTGTATGGTTGTAAAAAAGCTACTGTGAATATTAGTTACTTCTATCAGCTTGATTTGTATTAAGGGCTATTTTCAATCTAATGATGTTTTATTATTAAAATGGGTCAAAAATATACCATTGCATGTTGTAGTGGCACACAAGACAGTACACATAACCATCTTCCCATGATCTTACTACAGCTCGTATTTTGGGAAAATAGGTTTAAATTTCATTTTAGGGTTTTATCATGTAATAACTGCATTGTAGCATCAGTCTCAGGTTTAGGTGAACGATGGTGGGACCTATTTTTTTATTCTACTACTAAACTGGTAAATGTGTAGGCTGCACATTTACCAGTTACAAGTAGAATAAATAGAATTTCAGTTTACGTGATTTGAGTAGGTTATTACAGGAGAACAAAAATATTTATTTCATAGAGGAAAGAAACAGAAAAGGCTGAGTGTGGATGCGTGTGTAGCTTTTGTTTTATTATTTTACACTCTTACATCAATAGGCATCCAACCGAACTCAATCTTGGTGTTTTGCAATAACTGGGTGGTGGTGGCCTGGTGGCCTGAGATGATATAAAAAATTCCAGCCTGAATTATTGTTTCCCTTGGGCTAGTGTATTGCTTGCTTATTTTGATAACATCGCTTTAGTGATTCTGCAATTTTGGGATCTAATAATAATAATAGCAACAGCAATTTATACTTTATTGATCCCTCTTGGGTAAATTACCTCTCTGCATTTAACCCATCCTCATCTGTGAGAAGTAGAGGGCAGCCGTTTTGTATACCACCCAGGGGGCAGTTGCAGTGTTTGGTATCTTGCCCAAGGATACTTCGACACATAGCCTCTGCTGGGGCCGGGGATCGAACCCCAATCCCAATCTCTTGATCAGAGGACGATATCCAACCCGATTAGACTATGGCAGCCCCAAAGGTTGTTTTGGATAGAATGACATTAAAGAACACTTGCACTTGCAGGCTCAAGACCTACCTTTTTAACCAAGCTTTTAACTAATTATTATTTATTAATACACGTTTTAACTGATTAGCATATTTTACCTGATTTAATTTTTAGTTTAGCTTTTAACTGTTTATTTATTAATCTGCTTTGCATTTTTATCTTGATTCTATCTTATCATTGTTTTACACTCATTGTTTTATACTTTATACACTTTATATTTTACAAACTTTACATTTTAACCTATTTTTTGCCAGTGTTTCCTCTCCGGGACCCCTCTGCGTCGGGGGCAGTGGTCGGCTGTGGCTGCCTGGGTGCCCCCCAGGTAGTGCCTGGGTGGAGGTGGGGGTACCAGCCCTCCCTCCTCTGGGCGCACAGGGTCGGTGCCTTGGCAGCTGCTGCTGATCTGCTGCTACCGATGCAGATGGCTCCCATGATGGCATTTCCTGGCTCATCTGTGCTCAGCCCGCTGTTTTTGTAGCTTTTAAGTGTGTGTGTGTGTGTGTATGGTCGATGGGTTGGGTTGGGACGGGGGTTTTATTTTATTTTATTTTGTTTTTTTAAAGGGGGGGTTGTGGGATCATTTTAAATCTGTAAAGCACTTTGATAAACTGTGTTTGAAAAGCGCTTTATAAATAAAGTTTGTTGTTGTTGCACTTGAAGGAGTCAATGATTGTTACTATGTCAGTATGCTCAGTGCAAATTGATCAAAACTTCTATACGGTTTGGTTAAGGATACCAGGTCTGGATGCATCAGAAGTGACTTGGAAGTAAAAGGGATAAATAACAATTGTGTGAAAATACCACTTTCCATACCACCTTGTTCAAGTGCATGATTGCAGGGGTTATGGTGCCTAAGTCGGGTGGTCATTGGTTCAGAGGTGGGGTACACCTTGGGCAGGTTGTTAATCACAGGACAGCCATTCACATGAAAATGCACACCTAGAGCCACTTTAAATTAGACATTTTATCTAACATAAATGGCTTTATTCTGTGGAAAAAACTAGAGTCCCTCAAGAGGATATACCAACAATTTCCAATACCAGAGATTCAAGAGCAGGGATGTTAAACTTCAGTCCTTGGCGGCCACTATCTTGCATGTTTTAGATGTTTTTCAGCTCCAACACACTTGATTTAATTTTTGTAATTACTTCTTCATTATGTCAACAGGTTCTGCAGAGGTCTGTTAATGACCTTCTCATCCAAACCAGGTGTGTTGAAGCACGGGAACCTGCAGGATAGCGGCCCTCAAAGACTGGAGTAGAGACTGCCTAACAATGCCTCAGAGATCTAGCTACTGATCCAAGGAGACAGGCTACAGAAGCAGAAGGCAGGAGAATAAGTAGGGTGTTTTACATTGTACCATCCAAAGTGTACTCATGTGCAGCGTGATAACATGAAACCAGATTCACCCAGAGCTCAGAATGAACAATACTAGAGAAGCGCAAAGAAGACAAAAGCATCACAGAACACTAATGCATTTATAGCTGGAATATTAGAGAAATGATCACAGCAACCTCCAAGGATGAGAACAGAACACATCACCATGGCAAAGCTCCAAGGTCAAGAGAGTATGAATAGTTGGACTGCACCATGTCCTGACATAATCCATACCCACTTGCATGCTGGAGTAAGACTCTCCTAAAAGCTCCAAAACTTCTACAACCTATTAGAACATAGCTGAAAAATTTGGTAAACATTCATCATTGAAAAGTCAATCAGGGTGCTGCTGTGATACAAATTATTTTCCCTCTTTTTTCAACATCCTCAGAATGTTGTCCTGTCTCTTCACCAGGCTCTAAATATTAGAGGTGCATAGCCACAGGGATCTTACCATGTAAATCCATGACTGCACCGCACCAAGGGCTTTGACCTGGCAGGATTCCCTCATGCTGTCAGAATGCAAAAAAGTGCAATAATATCACAATGCTCTAAATAAGGCACTTGTGGGCATGGCCAGCATGTCAGAACTGACAGGTCTGCTAGGTTTGTCATGCCCACAGAAAATAAAAGCTGATAAGACACACATCAATACCTGGTGAGACTTCTGAAGAAAGCTGCAGATAACAGCTGAAACATCCATCCATTTTCTAAACCTGCTTCTTCCTGTTCAGGGTCGCAGGGAGCTGGTGTCTATCTCCAGCAGTCTTTGGGCGAGAGGCGGGGGACACCCTGGACAGGTCACCAGTCCATCACAGGGCCACACATAGACAAACAACCATTCACACACACACTCACACCTAGGGACAATTTAGAGTCACCAATTAACCTATTGCATGTTTTTGGCCTGTGGGAGGAAACCGGAGTCCCTGGAAAAAACCCACGCATGCACAGGGAGAACATGCAAACTCCATGCAGAAAGATCCCAACCCAGTTTCGAATCCAGGACCTTCTCACTGCAAGGCAACAGATCTACCAACTGTGCCACCGTGCAGCCCGCAGCTGAAACATGTAACAGTAAATAAATAAATAAATCACACTTGTCTGAACATAAGAAACATGTTGTCATGTGAGAAAAAGAATACATTCTGAACTTATTGATAAAAACATGTAAAACATGCAAGGTAGCAGTCCTGGAGGCCTGGAGTTTGACACCCCTGTTCTGGATCAGAACCTGCTACGATATAAGAAATCGGCTATTATTTTGGGATATCTTTGCAGTTTACAGGCACATATTAACAGCCCTGTGAGCTCCCCATTACACATCAGAGTGTGTAATGGGGGGCATCCCACAAAGCATGCTCAAAAATTCTGTGTTCAAGGTGGTTTTCTGCCCTGGTGACAGTATATAGTATCCTATGTGGAGCGTGGGCAAGAATGTAGACTGCGATAGTGGCAAATCCATGCTGCTGGATTTACACATACACAAGAAGGCGGTTCCATCCAACAAACAGATAATTAGTTCCTCATGGAAGCTCATCATCTTAGTGGTGAAGACCAATAGTCATGTGACTCAATACATGAATAGGGCGTAGAAGTAACTGGAAGCAACATTAGACAGGCCAAACACTAGCTTCCGCTCAAGAGAACCATTGCACTTTGCGATTTTTGGGATCAACATCGTCAACCATGAATCGTCAACTAGATGCCAGATAAGAACATCATCAGATACCCTGGTATTATCATAGCTTGGCTAAAGGAGGAGCTAGAAGGCACCGATACCAAGACAAGAAAGCTTTCACCCCAAGTCGAGCATCCCTGAACTCCTATGCTAACTGTGACTAGTGAGCCACCATACATTGAAACAACAAAGCATTCATCATTTTACTCAGTTTCCTCACTCTCTACTGGAAAAATGAGCTCACTGTCTGTCATATGGTAAATTAATAAATGCTCAACAGGCTGATTACAGTCTGCAGAATGAAAACATGATGCACGCAGCATTAAGCACGTTATGTTTTTATGGGCAGAGAGGAGGCTGTACATTATTTAACTGTGCTTCAAATGTGGATTTACCTGGGGCTCATATCACAGAGGGTTTTTAAAGGAAGTTGGGTCTCATTTCACTGCAATTGACACTGTTAAGATAATAAAATGGGGCAACAGATTCTTTCAACCAAAAGTTGACATATAAACATTTTTAGCTGTTTAATTAAGTACATGCACACTCATAACGGCCAGTTACAACAGCAAAAAATATGACAAGCAAACCACGGGTTAAAATGGTAAAAGCACTTCATTTAGTAGGACAACAGAGAGCTAAAACATTATCTCTTGTTTGCATTACATTCAGGTAGCCATCAGTAGATGTTAGATGATGTTTTCCTCATTACACTGATTCTCTTACGGCATATTGTCCAGATGGAGAGACTCCTAGGTTCTCCTGATTCATCCCTTTAGTTATGCTGCTATAGGCTCAGACTGCTGGAAGACATACTGACCACATGTCTTCACTATGTCTTTATTTTTCATTTGTGTATTTACTACTATTGCTGTCATTTAGTTCAACTCTGTTTCTCTTACCATAGAAATGACAACCCCTTCTGTGTTTCTCTCTTTCCGGTCCTCTCAGACCCCAACCCTTTAAGGCAGAAGGCTGTACATCCAGAGTCGGTTCTACTAGACAGTTTTTCCAATTATAAGGGACTAATTTCTTTCTGCTGTAACAAATTGTTCTTGCTCAGGATATGAGGATTGTGTTGAATAGATGATTCAATCGGATTGGTTCTTTAGACAGAACATTTTTACTAATTGGCATTTCATAACTTACTACTCTGATGACTATTTACAATTGCTTGAAATTTGTTCATAAAGCTAACTTTGCATCTGGAGTATCGATTTGAATTGGACTTAAGTGTTTCTGTAAAGTTCTTTGAAATGACTTTTGTTATGAACTGGCACTATATAATAAACTGAATTGAATTTTATAACAGAGTTAAGGAGTTACTGTAAATAATTTTTTAAGAGATCAAGTGGATGCTGTTGTTACTGTAGTGTCCCAGCATTTAGTAGTGTGCCAAAGATTTTTCCTACAAACCCCCTGCATTGTGAACAGTGGAGATCCTTCAAAGGTTAAATGCTTTATCACTAGATATGTCATCAAGTATAGCGTCCCCTTTTCTCTCTCTTTGCACCCTCTCCTCCTACATCCACCTTTCTCTCTCATTCCTCCTTCTCCTTCTCTCTCATTGGAGAGCAACGGCAAGAGAAAGAAAGCTCTGTCACAGCATTCTCCTGAAAAGCACTAAGGGGGTTGGGGGACTCTAGAGGATATATTGCTTATGGTGCAACAAAACCATCAGGGAGGGAGGGGGAGAGAGAACAGTGGTAAAGGTTTTTAAAAAAGAAATGAAATGCTTAAATGTTAGAAAAGAAACAGAAGCAATCACAGTTGAAACAGCGATGTGGAGGTGATAGTGTTTGAGGATGAACAACAAAAATTAATATTGCTAAGTGTTTTGCTGCAGACTTCACTGCCCTTCATCTGTCTATCTGTCACTGTCTTCAGTGTCATTTATTTAAAATCTACACAGATTACTATTTTTTTAATTAGTGGGTATAAGATCAATAACATGTACACAGAGCAACACACTAAAGAGTTGAGCGTTCTTGACACTATCAAATCAGTTCCAGATAATCCTGTTAAGCTAAATGACTAAATTTCAGTTATCAGTGACTTTTTAAAGCCATCATAAAGTCTCCACTGTGTTCATCTGTCTGATGGTTTAAGTTGTGGGAACATTGTTGTAATCACCCTTTTTTTACTTTGTTGAATCTTTTCTATAATTTTTGTTTCTACTTACATATTACCATTGTTGTTTATTCCTTATTTACGGATCTGAGACACAAATACAATGTTAAAAATAACATGACAGTGCCACAAGTGTCTATGATGTTTCTCTTGAGTGACCAGTAATCACAATCACTTTGCAAAAAGTGAACAAATAAGAATTTAATCAAGAAAGATAAAGAGAAAGGGTTTGTGTGGGTGTGTATGTGTTCGGAGGTGCTTAGCAAAGAACCGTTTAGTAGCACTTTCACCCAAAATGAAACAAGTTGTGATTTCTAACCAAATCAGTGCATGTGTCCAAATGTCCACACATCCAAAGATCAGCAGGAATGAGGAAAAAAATGAACAGCACAAAAGAAAATGAAGGGTTGCAGAAAGTGACCCCCATCCACTTCTCTTTTTCTTTTTGTACTGCTTCATATTCTGGATTTACTCCCCCAGCCAAACACGTCCCCTCCTCTCCCTCTCTGTGTACCTCTCCCTCCTTCTCTGCAGTAGACTACAGCGCAGTCAGCTACTATGGGGACTGCAGTGTTACGCTATAGCACAAGCAGAAAGTGGAGGGGTGGTAGGTAGAGCAGGTGTGGGGAGGGGGTGCCAGGAGGAAGATGACATGTGCTGGAGAGTAAGTGTGAGGCATTTAATAGTAATAGCAAGCAATGCAGCACTCAAATTAAAATTGTAAATATGATGCATCATAAGCTGTCAGTGTAGACAGGAGAGAGGAAGGAAAAGAAAATGTGGCAGGGTACTAAGGAACTCCAAACCCTACCAACATTCCAAGGATGTTGTCTATAAGAAATAAGCAGCCACTTCAACCAAAACTGCCGTTAACACCAAACTTTTATGGTTTATCTTTAGTTCTGATCCTTTACAAACAAGCTCATCACCTGAAACTAAGCAACCCATTAACCCCAACCACTGCTGCTGATTCTTCTGCAGTGACTGTCTACCCTTATGTCACAGTGTTGGCACTAAAATTGACCACAATATTTTCAAAGTCACCTCTGCTATCAGATGCATTGTCATCCTAAAATCCAGCTGATACAACACATAAGTTTTTTTAAGAGTTCTTCTGTAACATCCGTTGAACTGTAACTATGATCCCAAATAATATTGATTTGTTTCTGTTATTTATATTACAAATGTACAAATGGAATCAGAACATGGGCATTGTTAGGTCCCAAGAGAGACATGTTCTTATTCAACACAATGTGTGTAAATACACATTCAAAAATCTCATGGAAATTTGGGACATTTTTAGTTTTGGTGAGAAATTACTGTTCAGATAAACATTTTTTGTGAGGCAGATTAAAGTTGATGCATCTTTCTGTCGGTACATCATCATGTAGAACTTCTATAGCCTTGTTAATACACTAACTTAATATCAACTAACAATTACTTTAACCTGCATTGTATCTGAATTGGTTGATTGTATGGATCAGTGTTAAAATAAACTATCTGTATCTTGACAATCTGTAGAATTAGTACTAAAGTGTCTATGGTCACTTTTACTGAGTAATCCTTAGCAATCTGGTGCACACTGCTCAATTTTCCCTTTTATCTGTTAAATTCCAGTTTGTTTAGACAATCTTGCTCAAACACCTGAGTTAGGCAATGAGTTCTGCAGTGGTCGGACTGCAGAAAAGAATCCAGGGGACCATCAACCAGGACAAGCTCTCACGCACCTGGGATTCCCTCCTCCAGACACCATCACACTTGTGGGTATGGCCAGCTATTTTGAACGCTCCAAAAAATACGACCTGTCGGAGCGTTTTCCGGGCTCCGCAGCGACGTACTACCGACAGCACATGCGCGCACCTTCCCAGAGGAGCTGACAAATACGCATGTGTGAAGTTTCACTCTGTTCAGCCGAACAAAACAAAAATTCTGCAGCCATATGTCTCATTTTAATACAACGGTTAGCTTTAAAATGTAAAGATACATATGGACACACTGTAAAGCGGAATACTTAGCGTTAAAGACGCCCTTCCATTAAAAACGTTTTTCCTGAGGTTTCTGTTGAATATTTTAGCTACACAGGTGTTCTTACCTTCATAGTGGATGTGAAAACAGGTCAACAACGTCTCTTTCAGTTTTTATCTCTCAAACTACGCAGGTGGCGATAACCCCGATTTCTCCCGAGTCTGAACGGCCTGTATCTGTTTCGTCACAACTCCTTTGTTCGTTAGTTTTCGGTAGCTCCAGCAGTTGAAACCACGCCTAGCATGCTGCTAGCTAAAAAGCTGTAGCATAAGACGTAACAAACAGGAAGACACAACGTCTGATGTTGCCATGCACAGCGGGTCAGAAAACAGTATACCTTGCTCTGATAGGCTAGTTTGTTAGCCAATCAGAGTCCAGCAAATTTGAATAATGAATATGTTTTTTAGATATAAAATGTTTCATATTACTGGTTAATACTTAAGAAATAACCACAAATCCTGAAATTTGTATGAAATGGCCTCTTTAAAAAGCGGATCGGTTAAGCTTAGGGCTTGCAGATAGTTGTCGCATACGGATTATAGTGTTGTTTTCAAAATCGACCAATGCGGTCATATTTCACGTGAGGTCGGGCTGGCTGCAGGTGACAACCACAACATGTCAAGGTACATGAAAAAATCCTTGTACTTATCTGAACAAAAGAAACTTTGAATAGCTAAATAAGAGCTAATACTGTTTGATTTAATGATGTTCCTATAAGATAGCGGTATAAGACAGCAAAAGCTGCATTTAATTGTTATGCTGATTATGGAGTTTTTGTCAGGGCTTCCTGTAATTTTATTTTGAAGAGTTTTTTCTTTTTTTCCGTTTCACGAAGTTGCTGATTCAAAAAGCAAACCTCTAAACTTAATGGTCTATGTTGGAAATACAATTATCTCAGATAGACCTAATGAGGCGCTCTATTCTTTGGGGGACTGGTGTTGAGCTAGCGCTACTCCTCAATGACAGGTGTCAGCTGAAGGGGTTTGTGTATTTGATTAAAGTGCCACAGGGTCACTTCCTTCTGGAGAGTTTCTGGGTTTGTCCCACTGTTCTGAGACCCCAGGGTATACCTGGATGCTGCTGGAGGAATTATTTATATATATATATATATATATATATATATATATATATATATATATATA